>CM073127.1:56366278-56731278 GCA_037039145.1 Fundulus diaphanus
TATAATATTATTATAAGTCATTTAGTTTTACTTCAGTTAGTTTGGCTGAGCTGTGTAAAATATTGTGTGGATTGTACATGAGAAGTTGCTATATGTGAAGTACTACAAGTTGCACAAGATAACTTCCCCTCCTCTCCCATTTGTAATAGCTTGCTATAGCAAAAAATAAACTTTATTATAAACCATATTGCGTCGATAGAATAAAAGATGTTTCAGTCATATTAATAGTTAATATGTTAATAAATTATTACTAATAAAATGATGAAAATTATATCAGCATTTTGGGGAAAATGTAATGTAACTAAATACTGCTCAAACCTCAAAATTTTAAGACTTCTACAAAATAGAATAGAAATTAAATTAGTGTAAACTCTGGGTTTTCTAAAGCTGAGGGGATAATTCTACAACAGGGGACCATTTTGAAATCAGCTGAGGAGGGAAAGATCAAAGGTTAAGCTTTGAGGGTGTGTAAAATTGAGAATGTATTGTATTTTACGTTATTTTATGTTCCTTTAGAAATTATTTATGCTTGGGACTGAAAGAACTGTATCAAATTTAAAACGGGTAATCATACAGGTTCCAAGAAATACCTGTGGCAGTAGAGTTTGACCACTGAGATGCAGTCTCATGCAGAGGTCGTGGTAGGGTTACATATTCACTGGTTTAAAGCATCTGAAAAATAAACATCCTTCTTGAATGTGTGCCATATAGATTAATTTATTCAATGTTCCCTTGAAATTAAATTTTTTTTTTATAGAACTTTTTTTTTTATATAAAACAGTAAATGGCTTTTACTTGTATAGCACTTTCTCAAGTCCAACGACCCCAAAGCGCTTACACTAAAGTTCGGCACACATTCACACCCTCACGTTGGTGAGCTATGTTTGTACCCACAGCTGTCCTGGGGCAGCAAGGCTGCCATACATCGGCACCACCAGACCTCTGACCACCGCCAGCAGTGTCATGCCCAAGGACACAGCGACTGAGACAGTCAGAGTAGGGGATCGAACCAGCAACCTGTGGCAAGGACAACCTCCCTAACTCTTGCGCCACATTGGGATGTGGTGCCAATCCCCTGTCTGTATGCCATAATGTATGGGGCCAATATTGTTGCAATATTATTTGCAAATGTGTGTGGAGAGTTGTGTGTCTGTATCTCGATTTGTGTGTGTGCAGTGGGATTTGAAAATGTGCAAATAAATCTGTAAATGTGTGAGGAGATTTGTGTGTCTGTACAACAATCTGCAAATGTGTAAAACTACTTGTGTGTAATCCGGTTTGCAAATGTGTAAAAAATCCACAAATCTTTGTTCAGATCTACAAATGTGTGCTGAGATTTGTAAATGTGTAAAAAATCCACAAATCTGTATTCAGATCTACAAATGTGTACTGAGATTTGCAAATGTGTACTAAGATTTACAAATGTATACTAAAATTTGCAAATCTGTACTAAGATTTGCAAATGTGTAGATCAATCTGTAAGCACACACAGAGACACTTGTGTCTGAAGTATTTTTGCTTCAAGACCCAGAAATACAGACAAATCATTGGTTACAAGTCAAGCGGTTTCTCGGTTGGCTCTCTTTACACACGTGATTTTTGCTACACTTCTGCCGTGTGAGATGCACAAATGCGTAGAGGATTTGTATGTGTCATTTCTTGATTTGCTGCCCTGTTACTCCAACTTAATTAGGAGTAACAGGTGGAGACAATCTAGGGTAGGGTGATGGTTGGAGTTAACTAGGCTGGATGAATAATGGTTGAGGGGAGACAGAAGTCCAGAAAAATGTCCAAACAAAACCCCACTCCATGACATTTTGTTTTATTATTTTTATTTTTGTTATTTCTTATTGGGTCCTGAGACGTGTATAATTGATGGTTCACTTATCCTTAATTACTTGTATTACTCCCAATAATTTTACTAGTTTGTTTTAGTATGCACCTCTTGGGTTTATTATATTATACGCACTGTTTTAAGTTATTTAATGTTTCATGAACAACTCTCAGTCTGTTAGGTATTGTCCGGTGACAAACAGCTGATATCAGGACAATAGTTGAAAAGGTGATTCGAACTGGCATTCTATTAACAGCAAACTCTGCACACAGTGACAACTTCTCTTCAAGTTCAAGAATCTATTAATAGAAACAAATGAACATCCAGAGAACAAAACTATAGAATGCTTTTTATCTGAATTAACACTATATTTCAATCAACGAAACCTCTCTACCAGGCTAGTGAAACTCAACTAAATTATTGAGCAAAATTAAGATAAAAAGAAGCTACGGAACTATGTACACACAAAAGAAACAAAGGACAAAAAAAATAGTCAATAATCATCATCAGAATGATTATTCCTCTGGAAAGGGGGCGCTGTAGTGATCAGTCGCTTGATGCGTTAATCCTAAAGTTATACAAAACACCATTAAATTGACATTAATTTTCCATATTGATGCGGTAATAACGCCTATAGCACTATCCAACAATGGTGGAGTGAAACGAAAACAAGCATAATGTTTAAAACAAACCGTAGTTGCGTTGACTCGGTGGAAGTGCTAATTTTACCCGGGAAGCTATAGGGCTATGCTTACATACATTTGGCGTTAACTTAAAAAGACTTTTAAGCCATATTTTGAGTTAATGAGCAGCCTGGACAGTACAAACATTAATATCCCATCGGTGTATAAAACCCTTCTGGAAATAAAGTTTGTTATAACCGTGAAAACATACTAGAACCACATCAGCAAAGGTTGGTTTCCAGAATGCTAGCAGAAGCTATCCTATAACTCAATCAAGCTTTAAAAACACAGTAAAAACACATTAAGTAAACCATTCTGAACTTTCCCTGTTTATTTCTCTGCCAAACATCTGCCGTTTTCTCCGGTTGTTGCGACGGGGTGTCCGGTTGCAGCAAATTACTCCAAGGTAAAGCTGGTTATCTGAGCAGCAAGCAGGCGGCTAGCATGAAAGGGGAAAACACCCGTCTTTTGGGAAACCAGCCCTGGGCAAGTTGTACACAGCTCTGGGGAGGGTGTATGTTCGGGCAGTGGAAGCGGGGACCTCCGCTTGGCTTCCCTGGTGTAGCTGCTTCTTGTGAGGGCCTGTGAAGGTTGCAGCGGGTGACTTCATCAGCTTTCTTCTCAGCTTGGCCTGGCCGCAGGGGAGGAGACCACTCCATGCTGTCTCGACTCAGCTTTCCTGCAACAGCTGAGAAAGGTTACAAGCAGTCGGCTGTAAGTTCCGAAAGGAAGGCTGCAGATTCAGATTGCATCAGTTCCAGGCTCCTGATGTGCTGTACAGATCAGCTGTGTGGCAGCATGTAAGACATTTTCAATATTAGTCTGAAGCTGGGTATAGTACCACAGCTGTGGAAGACCTCCTATGTAGTACTAGTGCCTAAGAACGCACATCCAACAGCTACAGGCCGGTAGCACTAACATTACACCTGCTGAATACCCTCGAGTGGTTGGTCCTCAATCTTCCTCAGTTTTCGCCCCCTGTGAGGCGTTCATTGGATCCACTACAGCTATACCAGCCTGGCATGGGGTTGGATAGTGCCATCGTCTTTCTGCTACAGCTTGGGCTCACCTGGAGAAACCTGGAAGTAATATCGTAATATCATCTTTATTGTCATTGAAACATACATTAAAACATACATTACAACGGAATTTGTTCTCTGCTTTTAACCCATCACCCTTGGGGAGCAGTGGGCTGCCATGTGCGGCGCCCGGGGAGCAATCTGAGGTTAAGGGTCTTGCTCAGGGACCCAGAGTGCAGGCGCTGGGGATCGAACCGGGTACTTGCATCCTTCTCTGAGTGCAAGCATGCTGCTCTAACCACTATGCCAACACTCCCCATCAGCACTATGAAGGTCATGTTCTTAGGTTTTTCCAGCGCTTTCAAGACCATCCAACCACGATTTCCGAAGGCTGCTGGAGCAGTCAGGAGGGGACCACCACCTGTTGCAATGATTACTGGATTACCTCACTGGTCAACCGTATGTTAGGACATGGGGTTGTGTCTCTGACTGGTTGGTTGGCAGTACAGGAGCACTGTAAGGAACTGCGCTGGCACCCTTTCTCTTCACCCACTACAAGGCAGATCTCACATCAACTCCCTAGGCTGCCACTTTCAGAAGTTTTCTGATGACTCTGCCATAGTCTTTCTCATTACAGACAGTGGATACAGAGCCTTCTATACTGGTACCAGCAGAACCATTTCAGGTTAAATGCAGTGAAAACAAAGGAGCTCGTGGTGGACTTTTGCAGGTACAGACCCACCTCATTGTCACATCTGGTTAACATCAGGAAACCAATGTTGAGATAGTAAACTCTTCTAAGTACCTGGGTGTTTACTTGCTGAGATGGCTGAGGTCTTTTGGAGTGCAAGGTGGGCTTTTGAAGACATTCTTTGACTCTGTGTGGCACCAACCATCTTTTATGGTGTGCTATGTTAGAGTAGCAGCTTATCTGTAGCTGAGAGTAAGCGGCTGGACAAACCCATTAGGAGGAATGCCTCCTAGATCCACTGATGAAGACAGGGAATGTAGTGTAATTCTGATTGTTGGAGGGGGTCTGGTATTTCAACGTTTAGTTGAGTGTAGTCCAGTTTATTTGATGTGACATGGTTTTATTTTTTAAAGGTTTAACTATATAATTGAGGGTTCACTTATCATTAATTTATGTGTGAGTCCTTTGTATTTCACTTTCCGAGGACCTTCCCGTGAGAAATTGTGGTGTGACATCTTGCATAGATAACACTGGTATATAAGGGACTGGGTGGTTTTGTCTAGTTCAAACAAAATGGATTGAACAAAAGGTTTGATCAGACAGGTCTTCTCCTGGACATATGTGCCATGCTGTTCTCTTTACACTCTGCCACCTCAGGTACCTTCCTGGGTTCAAAGTCCCATAACCAGCAACTGCTAAGCTCCTCAACTTTTCCCTGAAATACTTTGCCTGTCATGCTATCTGTTTTTTTGGGGGGGGGGGTGACTGGCTGGCTTATACATACATTATTTTCCACTCATCTCAATCTGCCACACCTGCTGCAGCTCATTATCATCAAGTCATTTCACCTGGGATTCCACCTACGTATACCTGCTTCTCACTACCAGTCAGTACCAGATCGTCTTGTTGCTTGTATGTTTGCTCCCCTGTGTTTGTGTGCTCAGCTTTCTTGGTTCTCTACTCCAGCACATGTGTGCACTGCCTGCGCTTCCTATATTCAGGTGCGAATCAAATGCTCGTTCTGCTCTCTCTGAGGACTCATCAGCTGCATACTCTGTCCACGACCTGGACAGCCTCTGGTTAGTGGATTTTGCCTTGGCCATTGGACTATTCCTGTTTCCAGCCTGATTCTGCCACCTCCCACCTGTCAAGCCACCTCCAGCCAGTTCAAGAATCTCCAGCCTAAATCTACCATCAGCTGCTGTAGTCATAATCTGCTTGGTTTTGATGTCACTCATCCCATCTTTTACAATAAACTTTTCAAACGCAACTCCTGTTCTCTAATTGCCATTCAGATATTGTGGCCTGGAGGAGGAGCGGGCCACCTGATCTGGGTCTGGGTATGGAGGACATGGTGTGGGGAGGCAATGTCTCAGGGTTTGTGGGGTGGGCTCTGGCTGGCTTGCCCTTTCGGTTCATGTTGGCCCCATCTCCGGGTGGATGGGACCGGGGGTCATCTGGGCTGGGATTGGGGTGGGGAGTTGGGCCGGAGTCTGGACAAGGTAGGTCGGGTTGATGGTGGTTCCACCCATCCTGATGATGGGGTTCACCTCCTGGGTCTGGATACCCCTCTTGGTGGCTGGTGCCTGGACCTGGGCATATATGATATATGTGGTGAGTGTGTGTCCCTTTTTTTGTGGGTAAAAGTGTATGTGACTGTGTACCTGGTATTCTTTTTCTTTTTTGTCAGGATGGGTTTAGGCTGCCCCCTCTCCTGGGACATTTCAGGTCTCCACTAGGTGTGGAGCCCATCCACCCTGTCTTGCTCCCCTCCGTTGGCTGATGCCTTGACCCACTGGTGCGGTGGTGGTCCTCGGTGTCCGGAGCTGGCTGCCTGGGTGTGTGTCAGTTCACTCCTGGCGGCTGCTTCGTGTGGCCTTTGCCCCGTGGCTCTGTCGGGACCTCTCCAAGTGGCGGGGCGCCCCTGGACCTCAGTTCTCTGGGCCCATGGGTGGATCCAGTCCAACATAGCTGGCTATCAGCGGAACACACGGCCTTGTCACCACAGCTCCCAGGGGCTTAGGCACTCTGGCTGTTGGAGGTTTCCGGGGGCTTCTCTATGCTCTTCCTTGGGAACGGGGAGGATGCTACCCCTTGGTCACTCATGGGCGACGTTGCTCTCTGGGCCCTTTCAAGCGTCTGGAGTTCTGGTTTCCCTGGCTTCTGCCTTGGCGCTTTGGGAGGCGGATCTTTAACTGCTCACAACCACAATTGAGCATACAACAAAGCATTCACTTTAGCTCTCACTTTATACATCTCGTATTAAATAATACTGTGTATTTTTCAGATGGTATCAAGGCTTTGGTTGTTTGAACCTGTAATACTTCATTGGTTTGTTTTGCTGTTTTTTTATATCTCTCTTTGTGGGTGTAGAAGCAGACTCGGATTATGTTATTTTATTGTCTCCTTTTCCTCTCTATTTTTTCACCTTTTCTCCCTTTTAGCATTTTGTCTCATCCTTTTCTCTTCTATTTTTTGTACCTTCCTGTTTTTGTGTCCATTGAACATGAAATAGTCCCAGAATAAAATCTAATAAAGCTTTTTGCATATGCCTTTGCAAATTCTCAGTTATCCGGGTCATCGCAACAGCAAACAGCCTTTTGCTCAGTTCTTTCTGAAAATGTTTTGACGCCTATCCGGGCGTCTTTGTCAATTCTGGTGGCTCGCCCTTGAGCAACCTGCAGTTGGTGCACTGCTGTTTTTAAAAGACATGGAGGCCCATTCTCCTAGGTGCACTCAAAGTCAGGTGCAAATAAATGACCCAGCCACCACTCTTCTGGGTTATTAGAAGCTATTGCTTGGTTTAAGTGGAGTACTTGGTCACCTGAATCATGATGAGAATGCTAATGTAATCTCTTTGGAACGAGCTGTAAACACTAGGGAAGTGCAATCCTCCCCCTCTTTTTAGTGATGGCTTTTCTCTTTTGACCAAGATGATTTCTTTCACCCCTCTTTCAAAACATCTTTTCTCCCTGTCCAAATCTGGATATCATTGTCATCAAAAGAGTGCTCTTTGTTCTTGAGGTGCAAGTGGACAGCTGAATCTTGCCCCGAGCAACTGGCCCTCCTGTGCTGTGCCAGGGCTTGTCGAGAAGGGGGTCCAGGTGGATCTGCCTCCAGTCTTCCTTCCAGAGCTTGTTGAGGAAGGGGTCTAGGTGGATCCTCCTCCAATCTTCTCTCCTGATTTTGTCGAGGAAGGAGTCCAGTTGGATTCACGCCCAGCTCATGTTCCTGAGATTGTCGATGAAGGTAACAAAGTGGGCTTGCATCCCGTCTCTGAGGTTCATCATGAGCTCATCCAACGACCTTGTCACGCAGGGCCTTGTTGAGATGCCAAGCATCCAGGGCCTTGTCGAGATGCCAAGTAGCCAGGGCTCTGTCATTATTGCAAGTACTTTAAGCTGCTGTGTGGGTTCCTAGCTCAAGAGTTGCTGCGTGAGTTTCCCATCTCCAGAGCTGCTGCGTGGGCTCCAATCTTCAGAGCTGTCGCGTGGGTTTCCAGATCATGCCAGACGCAAAGCTTCAGGTCACACCAGACGGTAAGCACCAGGCCAAGTCTCTCGCCAAGCTCTACGCCAAGTTTGTCGCCAATCTCCCGGCCAAGTCTGATGCCATAGTATGGTCAAAAAATAAGTTTAAGCCTGCCAGATTTCTGGGGTCCAGTCTGCCAGGTGCTGGCCATTTGTCAGGCACTCCTACCTTCGCCTGAGGCACCAACATCTACCAAGAGCCTTGCACTGTTACCGATGGCCGCCAAGAGCCCTGTGCCAAGGACGGCATCCAGGCCACCCGCACAATCTCCTGCTATGCCCGGGACAGCCTCTGGGCCACCTGCCTGAAATTTTGTTCCGCCCGTTTGTGTAGATTGTTGTTGTTTTTTTAAGACTCTTGCCCTCCTTCCGAGGCTCCCCCTACCCACCATGTTGTTTTGGACTTTTTGCCACCCTTATTGGGTGCCACCCTTATTGGGTGGAAAAACCCAATAGGGGTGGCAATTATATGCCACCCCATATGAAAAATTGGGCAATCCCAATAGGTGTCAAGTATATGGTTCAGGTCAGCTGTGGTGTGTGTTGTTTTAACTTTTCTCCTGCAGGGTGCAAAAGGTGGATGCTGGCAGCAGGTGTTTCCTATCTCCTGCTAATCAAGAGGAGCATTTAAGGCGACTGGAAACAGAAGGACGTCATCAGAGCATAAGCTTACCTGAGTGGTACCTGACCTGATCCTATGCTCCATGATGTTCCTGGTTCGATGTGCATTCTGCTCACTAACCAGAGTGCCTTCTCTCCTTAGATCCATTCCTGCTCCTGCACAGTTCCTGCCATCTTGCTTCTGGTTCACTCCCTCCTGATTCTCTGGCAAGTCCGAATCCATCAAGCCTTCCTGGAATTCCTGTCGACCTGGCGGTCCTCTCCTGCCAGCGTCCTACTACAAGCTGGCCTGTCCATCCTAAGTTGTAGAACTCTACATCCAGTTCTGAACCACAGCTCAGTCTGTCACTGACAGCCAGAAGCTGTCCCCAGCTCTGCTCTCACCATCAATCCCCAAGTCAACCTCTGCTCACAAATTTCCAACCTGTTGTTTAATGGTGCTCACTCTCTCTCTATGTCCTCACAGTCCATGACCAGAGCCTTCCCGGCCGGCCATTATCCTCTTCACCCCTTACCATGCTTATTTATATCCGTAAACACCTTTTGCTGTCCTATCGCCTCTGTGTTTGTTGCTTTTGGGTCGTCGTGGATAATCCATCCGTAACAATAGGATACCCTGCTATGCTGTAGCAAGCGAATAACCATGCCTTGAGGGCTCATCCACCTGCTCCGCGGGCTTGTAACCCTAATTACAAAAAGTGGCAAATCACTATGGATGGCACCACAAGACAAACGGGTTAAATTTGTATGCAGTTACAGAATCCTGTTGGTTCAAAATGTTTTTTTTTTTCGTTGGTTCAAATTCAATACAAATCACTCCTATTCATTCCAGTTTAATCCATTCAATTCAAGTCACAATACTTTGATGTAATTGATTATTTCAAACATTATAGGAAACAAAAGACACAAGAATCCCTTTCAGATCCAATAACGTAGTAACAGTTCAGTTCAGTTACTTGTGCCCTACTTGACAGCTTTATATATGATGGATAAAATACTTAACACATAAAACTAATTTCTGGGACTTTTTGACCCTTATCTATACAGTATTGATAGGAACATTGTATCCTATGGTGATACAGTTGTATTTGTTTTCTTTTATTTGGAGTTTGGCAAATGATGAAAATGCCAATGATGCAAATTGGTAAAACAATATAATAAAGTGTGGCAGACATAAAGTTTTTTTTTTTACAGATTCCTGGTAAAAAACACAGTTTACTAACATGCTGGATGTTTTCACAGCCAAAGCTGGAGCTGGTAATAGGAGAGTTTGCATGCAAAGCTACATTCATGTGCCTCTCTCCATTGTGACATCTAATCAAACTGCAAATCTGAAAAGCTCACTGAAATGCATATTTCCTCACAGTAGTTTTCAGTTGCTCATTAAGAGAGTCCGTCTTTATTTGGAAGTTTTTGAAACAGGACTCAGGATTCTGTATGAAAACAGAAGTCAAACTGGAACTGAATACTACTTTATGATGATTACAGATGTATTAAAACAAAGTTTGCAAAATATTTTCTGCAAATGTGGAAAAAACCGCAAGGTATCCTGTAGAGTTACTGCAATCTTTCTGAGCTGTGTGAAAACGAAATTTTGTTCTGTATCCACTCTGTGTATACAAAATGACAATAAAGAAAGTCTAAGTCTAAGTCTAAGTCTAAAAACAAATGGGGAAATTTTCAGATTCTCAAATATATGGATAAAAGTACATTGAATGCAATTTATTTTACTCAGTATCATCTGATCTATTAAGCTGAATGTATCATTACACCCTACTGGGTAGATATATCTTACAAGTAAATGTCATATTTTGTAGAAGAAAGGAAAGCCTTGCTTCATGTGGCTCTCTAGAGCTTCTTACACTTCTGTCGAGAGCTCTGTACAGCATATGACCACAAAAGACCTTCATGTAGGTCAGATGGTATCTCTGTCTGCTTTATAGACCAAGTGGGACCTTCAGTGAGAAAGTATTTTCTTGTCAGTCTCCACTGAATCCAACAGTGTCTTTTCAGGCTAAGGTGATATCAGCTCTGCTTAATGGTTTGGAAGAGAGTTGTGATGCAAGCTCCCCTGCCTTGTAGCGGTCACAGTTAGGAAATAGGGTTTATATTCTTGATGAATATTACCACTGAATCATTGCCTAAAAGGTATACGCAGTGTCCGAAATTAACTTCCTGATTCACCGGCCAAGTTGGCCGGTAGATGTAAAAATCAACCGGCCAGGCATATTTTTTACCGACCAAAATATTAATCCTGACCAGACCTCAATTTTTATCAAAAATTAAGAGTGAGATCATGTTAATTTTCGGGGGGCGTGGTTGGGGGCGTGGCTGTCTGGACCCTGGAAGAGAAATCTTTGTTTCCTGACTTTAATAAGAAAATATTGTAGTTGATTATAAAAGGCACAATAAGAATTATCACATTTACATCAAGGCAATAAAAAACACTACAGATTATCATTATTCTATCCGTGTTGGTCTAATTTGTGAATGAGGCAGAGTTTCATCAAGCCCATACGGTTCAACATTTTTCTCTCAGCTACCACACTTAAAGCACGCAGGGGTTTACGCTGAGCCAGTTGCTGGATTTTACCCTCGTGCGCTGCGCGCGGGGGATAAACAGTGGAGAAAATGCATAAATAAAGACTGTAAAGGGCTCCTTTAGAGGGAAGAGAATGAATAATGGGTCTGAGCTGAAGCCCCTGATGTTACAAGTTCCTTAAAAAGTCCGCACCTATATTACATGTAACGTAATTTTGCGCACCTGAATTCAAGCGCAAGGCAGCAGCCCACCGAAGCACCACTGGCTCTGTGTCGTTAAATACAAAAGAGCATTAAACATAGCTACTGACTCTCCTGTTGATTTTAATTGGGACATTTTAGTACGGGTCGAAGGACATTAAACGCAGTGATTCACGTTTTGAAGGCTGGTTGCTGACAAAGGCACCTGGCTCCGAGAGAAGGGAGGAGAGAGGCGCAGTTACAGCGCTGAGGCACTGTAGCTGCGCCTCTCTCCTTCCTTCCCTCGGAGCGCACGTAGTTAAATGCAGAATTAATAAAAACGAAACTTATAAACAGACTAATGGGCGTTTTAGACTGTATCTGGTTAGCAGATCTGTTTTCTAATCCAGGTTGCAGCCATGATTGGTTTTGAATGAAGGCTTTATCTGGGAGCCACTCTCCCCATTAATAAGATGTGAAAGAAGCTGCACCAGCTCCGCAGAAGGCGGGTCTAGACTGAGCTCTGTGAACAGATCATCCGCAGCCCAGATGGGCTTTGTTATTTTTATTTTATTTTTAATTTATTTGGTACAAAGATTTACTCGCCATGTGGCAGCTATCCCTCTGAAATTCACTCGCCAAACGGGAAATTTACTCGCATTTGGCGAGTGGCGAGTGTTAATTTCGGACCCTGGGTATACGTATCAGTTACACATTGTTAGGGTTTCCCTCCCTGTATTATAGGGCTGGCGAGCCACCAGGCTTTACTTGTGTTTTTTATACATCAGTAACAGTGATAACAGTGATGGAACATCAATGCCTTCATATTATCAATACTAGGTAATTAATCAAAGTATCTACATAAAAAATCTACATAAACTGACCCATTCCCACCTGCTTAAATTGTCACAGTTCTGCTGGCAGCAGCGCACAGAGACGTCTATTCTCTATAGCCACTCATCTAACCCAAATATTGAGCTGCTGAGGGAAGTGTTGCATGCTAAGCTACAGTACAACATGGATTTTTGAGAGAAATAAAAAGATCAGCTATTAGCTTGATGGACATGGACAGCCCATTGACAAGGTACTGCTGGTTTGTGCTCCCCCTTTGAACTGTGCAGTGTGCAGTACATTCTGCTGTGGTACGAATCAACAAAGGAAAATATTCATCAGCTGACAGCATAGTCGAATAATGAATAGTGAAGAAACAAAACAAACAAAAATAAAACTGGAAGAAACCCTGCACTCTGCTCACGCTCTCAATTACAAAACATTAGGTTTTGTTCAAACATTGTGTTCAAAACATTAAAGGTGCATTGCCACGTGATTTGACTTTTTATTTATTTATATTGTAACGTTCCATTATGACACCCAAGCACCAGACCAAGGTTTTGCTGCTAACACTGTTAATTTTAGGACAAACAGAACAGGAAAGCTTTCACAGAGTACTCTACATGCTCTCTCCAGTCCTGCCCCAGAAGTCACACATTTCTTCCGGTATAACCCCAAAACAACCTAACTTAAAGAAACAGTAATTGTGCAACAGCACTTAGCAATATAGTCTAATATGGATCATTACAATATGTCAGTAGCTCACTCTGGTTGCATACAAAGTTTTTATGAAATATTATCATGTCCTGCTGGCGTATTAGTTATTATTTTTGGTGTTATACGCTTTGTTTGGCTCAATTTGTTAGTAAATAAAGTATTTCGTGTTTATTCTTAATAACAGAAGAAGTACAACACTGCGCATGTACAGCAGGGGATAAAACAAGGAAGTAGCTAAAGGCTATTACCGTCTCCCAGTGAAATAATCAAGAACGGTCCAAGATCCAGTGAAAAAAAACCACAAAAAGATATATGATTCCAAAAGGGAAAAGACTGGAATGTCGCTGGGAATACAGTACAAACGTTGGTGTCCACTGAAGCGGATGTTAAACCTGCCAATTGCTCAGAAGTGATGGCTGAGTTGATTATCGTGAGTAAATGTTCTGATATTAGGCTCTTAAAGTTGCTGTAGATTGGTGTATTTAATTAATAATGGTTGGTCTTCGATCAGGCCGAGCTGCCACTTTACTGAGAGGCATTGCAGAGGGTCAAGCTTGGTCCAGCATTATTTACAAGTGATTTATTATTTAAACAAACCGGCATTTGTCAGGGTTCTGTGTTTCGTGCTCTCTAACTCTGCTCCACAGGTGGCTGCAGTTGATGGGTGGGTGTGGCCCGCACCTGCGGCTCGTTTAGGAACCCTCTGCTCTGGCTTAAAAGTAGTGCACTGACAGCTGGAAGACGCCAGAGTGTTACCCCGTCGTGGTATGCCTAGGCCACAGATCTGTCTCCTGTGCTTCGTACCTGTGAGTTTTGAAAACCCTGTTTTTGGATTAATCTTGTCTCCTGTCCTCTCCAGTTCGTCGTGTTTTGGATTTACTCACCAGTGTTGGTTCCGTGCTGTGAGGACCAGTTTGCTAAATCCCAGCCTGCTCAGATTTTGCTCTGGCATCTCCACTCTTGCTCCCTTGGTGTTACCGAGCCGGGCGAGAGATCCCCCTTCCTGGATTCACCTGGTTCGTCTGGACACACTCCGGTTCTACCAGCTGCTCCTCCAGCCTGCCGCTGCAGTGGTGCTGCTCGGGCTCCCCGCCTGGGTTACATCTGTCATTTAGCCACCTCCTCCCATCGGATAGGTCTTCCCAACCAGAGGGTAAGCGGTGCAGCTTCTGGAGAATTTACCCCTGGTTCAATCCATGTTAATTTATCCTCTTTCTTCCCGCAGTCATTCCGGCTCTGACGTGCTGACCTCGCCTGTTGCACATATCGTGTGCTTTCCCTCATTTGAGTCTTTAATAAACATCTTTAAAACTGTTCCTGTTTCCGTCAGTGTCTGAATGTGGGCCAAACACCTTAAAACCATGACAGCATTATGATAGTTCTGCGATACTGTTGGTAGATGGAGCCACGTCTGTTTATATCTGTTCATCGCGCCCGGCGCTGGATTCTATCTAGCCTCAAAAACACTATCAAGATGGAGGCTTGGTGTATACAGCTTTATTTTATCATGATCGAACGGTTTTTGGTCTTTTTTTATAAGCATATAATGTGGCTATATACTCTTAAGTTGTGTTGTGTAGAGCAGGGATTCCCAAAGTGTGGTGCGCGAACCCCTGGGGGTGCGCGAGCTCCTGCTAGGGGGTGCGCGAGATGAAAACTGTAGTGGTGGTCTGACAGTCTTTTTTCCCCACACCATAAAGATGTGTAAATAAACATTTCCTCTGTAAAGATTAAAATCAAAAACTGTAAATTTAAAAAATAAATAAAGATTTATCGTAATGATCCGTATTAGACTTTATTGCTAAGTGCTGTTGCACATTACTGTTTCTTTAAGTTAGATTGCTTTGGGTTTATACTAGAAGAAATGTGCAGCTTCCGTGTTGAGGAATGGTGGTTCAGGGTACTGTCGGGGTGAAAGCTGTCCTGTTCTGTTCATCCTAAAATAAAGTGTTAGCAGCAAAACCTTGGTCTTGTGCTTGGGTGTGATAACGGAACGTTACAGTATTCAGATGAAAATGTATTTATTTAGAAGAAATCTTCTACGCTTCATTTTAAGATGAAATATCCGTATTGTGCTGTATATGCGCCCCAGGCTTGTGGCCTCTACTTCAATCATTCTGGCAAATATGGAGGAGAGGAACCAAGAGAGAGAGAGAGAGAGAGGGATCTGAGGCAACAGACGAGAGAATTCCAGCGGATCCGGGAGAAGAAAACGAGGGAGAATCAGAAAATGTCTCTTTCTCTCTCCTGACTTTACGTAGTTTACATCAGCAGAGAAAATTTTTAATTCGGGACGAAAGTTTTATTTACAAGATTAAATTGAGTGACTGTCTCTCTATTGATAGCGCAGCGCCTACAAACAGCACTGCTCGTGGTGCCGTGATTGCGCAGGTGACAACCACTGACGCACATGTCACGCCCACATCGCTGCAGCCTCCACTGCTGCAGGGGGGAAATCGGTGTAGACGCGGTTTCTTGACTATGTTCACGCACAGATCTGTAATACTGTTCATTGTGATTGATACAGGTTCAGTTCATTTTAAAGATGTGGTTTTAGCGTATATTCAGACTGGAACAGGGAAAGCGGCGGTGGAGCTGCGGGGAGCTGAGGTGTGTTGCTGTGGGTGTGTTAACCTGCTGGATGTAACCGCTGTGAAACAATCAGGAAATAACTTTTTATTTCTCTGATTAATAACAGCTTTATCGAGCGTTCTGTTATTGTTACTCTGTGCCGCTCTACCAAAGTGCTCTCACACTCTATGGCTCGCTCGCTCTTAATCAGACACAAATCAAAGCAAACTTCTTCGTGTTTGTATTCTGCGGCGGTAATTGTGAGTCAGACTCAGATTTAGAAGCTGGTACATGAAATAAACAAGTGAGAACACACACACAGGTAGATCATCAGAGTTTAGTCTGTGAATCCACCTGGATGATCTCTGCTTCAGAGACGTTTCAGGTTGTGGGGGTGTGGCCGATCTTTCTCTGGATCCATGCTGAGCAACTGATGCACCTGAAAACCCTCAGGATTCTGTTGTGTGTGGATGTCTTTATTGCAATTTAATAAAAATTATGTTCTAGTTTATTTTGCATAACCTTTATGACCTTTGAGTTGTAACTGCAGTTTTTTTTTTTTTTTTTTTTTGAAGATTGGAACACCCCCTTCTGTGTCCCAACCTGGTTGGGACACAGAAGGGGGTGCATGGCGAAAAAGGTTTGGAAACCCCTGATCTAGAGGGTAGGTTACCTCTAGAATCAGTAATGAAAGGTCGGTGCTGCTGAGACTTGCTGAACCATATACCATCAATAGCCCAGGACTTGTCTTTCTCGATGGAGTTAATATGCTCTCCGCATTTATCTGTGGGTTTTTTCCCAGGATTCTGGCTTCCTCCTGCCTGTTTCTGGACAAGAAACAGGTGTTGTTTCAATATTGACCTTAGTTGTGTGTTTGAAGGAGCCCAGTGATGTGTCTTTGTTGACCTTGATATGGACTGGTAATACAGTGGCTTGCAAAAGTATTCATACCCCTGGAACATTTACACATTACAACCACAAACATAAATATTGGAATCTTAAGTGAAAGACCAAAAACAAAGTGGTAAACAATTGTGAAGTAGAAAGAAAACCATTCATGATTTAAAACATGTTTTTTACAAACTATGTCCGCAGTTTCTGATTGGTTTACTTTGCGTCTGTTAACCCTGCCCTGGAAAAAGCCCTCTATGGGAACCGTTCCAGACTAACTTCATCTGCATCGAGGAGAGGCAAAAGTTAGTGTGGCTGGCCAAGCTACAGCATCATAGCTTCTACATAAGCTTACATACAAAAAATGGTAGGTGTACAAACATGTAAGCAGAACAATAAACTTGCTTCTTTGTCTGATTAAGCTACCACTTGGTGGCACATGTCCTGGGCTCATTTAAATATATACATTTATTTATACACAAACATTTTTGAAAAACAGTTTAGAAAACCAGTTGTGCAATTTGTGAGGACTACTGATTAAACATATAAACTTCAAATAATATTGCACTTGGTGTTAGTTCCAATCTCTGAGACCTTTTGACAACAAAGGTTCTTACTCAATATCAATTTTGTCATGAACTTTGAGAATACAACAGAGAAATTGAGATAAATATATGTTTTAAACAGAATTATAAGGTAACTTCATCCTTTTTCTAAAAAGCTCCTACATTGTCATTTCTATTATTGCATACTTGTTTGACATGAAAATTAAGTTGAAGGCAGAAGTTTAGTTTTCATCTGTCAACTCTTCTAAAATATAAAAAATATTAAGTGAATGTATTTATATGCTTTTGAAATGTTGGGATAGCAGTACACAATGGTAATATACTGAACTTCTAAAAGCTGGCAAACAAAACGTGTTAGTAAGGAGTTTTCTAACAGACAAACTGGTTTAAAGTGAAACATCATCCCCAAAACAAGGGAGAAGATTCAAAAGCAGGTTATGGTCTGTATCGTACAGTCTTCTTATTGAGCGACAAGTGCTGCAGGCAGCAGCAGCATCCTATAACTTAGAGCCTGCTGCTACTTAATATATAATGCAGTACGCTACACTGTGACATTTGTCATTTAAAGCAAGACACACATTATGGCTCAGGGCAGTGCATCTGTCCTAAAGGCTGCTTGGAGATGGACTAAAAGCTCCTCCAGCTGAGCTTAGCCAATCACATCCTGAACCCTGTATCACCCTCACTCCTCCTCTTGAGCACTTATGTATCACACACAGGTTTTTTCTTCCCTCTGTCTTTCATTGACACACACAAACACACACACACACACACACACACACACACACACACACACACACACACACACACGCACGCGCACACACGCACTCAGCTAACTGTTCCCTGCTGGTTTATCCCTCCATACAAGAGTTAGCCATTTCCTTTTCTGCAGTACGCCGACCATCATAGAGAGCAACAGCTTTGCCTGCCTGGATGAACCCACAGTTTCCTACTGGTCTCTGTAGCATGTCCTCTCCACAGGTAGTCTGAGCCTGGTGGGAGTCTAAATGAACCATATTGACATGCTACTGGGGGCAGTCTAGTTGCTTTGACAAATTCTCCCTGGCATTTATCAATCAAGTTGTCCTCAGCAGAGTGAAGGACCTCTAAACGAAGCTTCCCCTCCTAGGGAGAGACAGAGCATTTAGAGCAGCTAAAGACGCGATTCAATTTGTGCCGGGTATCCCTACCACTGGTCTTTGTAACAATTTATGCGCACGTGCCACAAATTAAAATGAGGGGGAGGTAGGGAATTGTCAGCGTTCAAATGGCTGACATAAGTTACAAGCAAAATTTTAATTAGCCAGGAGGAGTGGGGTGATAATTCAGAGGGGCCCTGTTCTGTCAGGGGGCTTGTCGACATTATGTTTCTCTTTTCAGCAGGCATCTGGAGACTGCAGTGGGGCCCCAAAAAGGGTCTATGGAGGAAAAAAAATACTTGAAGCACACAATGCCAAATAGGAACCTCCTCCAAATTAACGCCCCCCGATAAAGTGATATTCATACGGAGGACGATTGTCTAGGACTGCTGACTTCACTGCATGTTTCTGCCAATCAAACACTGTCTGACAAATTCTAAATGTGTGTTTTATTTTTTTGAAAGCATTGTCAATGACTGTGTCATACAGGTTTTTATGTGTGCATGTGATTCTTTCCTTTTATCAATTAAAATGTAAGCTTTTATATGATAAATCTGGTTCCATATTTGGACCTATTCAATATGAGCTAAAGCTTCTCTATGAGCCTGTAATGTTCCAAAACATACAATGGCTCATAAATGAATTTTAGGAATTTACCAGTGCTCACTTAACCTAAACTTTACACAATTGGTTCTACAGTGCATTGCACCTCAAAACCTGTAGGCACAGCAAGCTCACTATTTATTGTGAACTATATTGTATTATGCAGTGTATTAAATAGAAGTCATTTGTTTCAAATTTGATTGCTGACCTAAGATTAACATACAATGTATAAATTTGACTGATGAGATTTCACAATGCAACTTTTACAAAATCCCTCATACATTTTAGTGAGCAGAAATGTTACCAATGTATTGAATCAGTGGCTCACTGCAAGCTTGAAAGACGTATGTTCTTTTTAAATTTGGAAAATAAGTCTTTGTCTCCACACATCACCGGCAGAGAGAATTTGCATTTTTTAGGTGTGTTAGGAAAGCTAAAACGATAATCCCAGTTACCAGCAGTAATTCTGTTCTTTCCCACTGTCTCAATCTGAAAATGGACACACAGGCACCACTAGAATGGTGTGTTGTGGTTTTTGTTGTTGTTGTTATTATTGCTTTAGCTTTATCTAGATATTCATTTTAAGATTATATCAGTAATGAACATTTTTGGACATACATTAACTTGTTAAAATGTTTTTCATCAATCTCTGAATACCAGCATATTTTACAAAGTAGCTGAGATTGCTACATCTATGTTCATAACATGTTCTCCTCCTTTCTCTGTGATGTGTCCTCTGATGTTAATTGGGATCTACTGCAGCTCCTCTTAAACGCAGCCCATCCCAGTCATGAAGCGTTTCAGGACGCCTTTGTCACCAAGGCAGACAGTAATTAGGATCATTAATATTTTAGAGTCTGCCACGCCTTTCTGACTGTTATCCAATCTGTAGTCTTGTTGCACATTGCACTTTATACTGTCATCATTTATTTACTGATAAAATTGGTGGAAGCATAAACACCCTGCTGGGGTGGCAGGACACAAAAAGGAGTGTTCCTGGCTCCAGGCTCGCAAGGAGACAATAAATTCATATTAGAACTCTGTCCCCCACCCTTCTTTCCTATCACCGTCTTGGTTTGGAAGTGGGGATGTATGTTTGAATTGAAATATTTTGTGAGCACTTTTGGACATTTATGTATTTCATAATCAGTGATAAGCAAAGTGGAAGGCCCATAAAAAAGAGTCACTTGCTCTTTAAAGACTTTTTACTCTCCACAGGTCTCCAATTGGTTTAATCAAAATATAAAATATATAAATACTTCAGGCGCTTCTCTTTGAAGTCTTATGCTGCTTACAAAAATGTCCCAAAATGTGTTTTAGGCTGTGATATAAATAATTGTAAATTGCACACTCAATAAAAAATTGTATAGTACTCCAGAATTTTGAGGCCTCTTAAGCAAAGGTGGGATTTCCTTTACAGACCAGTCTAGAACGAAGAAGACCCAAGAGAAACTGTTCAAATGATCAATGAGATCTACACTTGTAATTGGGAAGCAGAAGTTCTGATATAAATTGTCGGACCAAGCTATTAAAAGCCTTTTACACATTTTTAAAACTGATTTGATACTTAAAAGGCAGCCAGTGGATAAACGCAAACACGGAAGTGATCTTTTTCTGGTTCCACTTAACAGCCGTGCATGTATGTTTCTGAGCTGAGCTGATCCTAGATTTTTAGCTGTGTTATGAGATCCGAATTTAGAACAAACATTAGCAAAAATAAAGCTGGATGGATGTTGGAAGATAATTTGTTACCCTTTGAAAGAGCCCATATGAGACTTTTTTTCTAGACGTCCTCCTTCATTATCTTTTGTAGTTGCAACAAAGCCTCCTGTGTGTCTGTAACCATGAAACATACAGATTAACTCACTGCAAATCTGCATGTGGATTGTGGTAGGGTACAACTGCAGCCTGCCCTCCCTGCTGCTCCTCAACA
The DNA here is from genome assembly GCA_037039145.1 of Fundulus diaphanus. Taxonomy (NCBI): domain Eukaryota; kingdom Metazoa; phylum Chordata; class Actinopteri; order Cyprinodontiformes; family Fundulidae; genus Fundulus; species Fundulus diaphanus. The sequence continues at coordinate 56,386,629 of CM073127.1, forward strand.
ACTTAATCATGTCTCCCAGGCCCCGCCCCTTTATGTCGGCCCCCAGAAAGTGATGGACATCCTTTCACTGGCTGCCTGACCTCTCGTAATCCTGTTTTACAGACCAGCTCCCTGCTGAAGCAAACACAATGGCAGGAGCTCAGCCTCCTCACAGTCGATATTCCGACAGACTTGATCGAGCAAATTAGTATCCTTTGGCAAGGGCATGCCCAAAGACCTTTTCAGCACACCAGCAGAATCAATAAAGAGTAGTAAATAGTATGTTTCTTTTTTGTCCCTTTGATTCTCTCTTTTCTGGCAAGAGATCAAAGGTTAAAATGGCTCACGGTCAGTGTGTTATCAAGATTTCATACTTGCTTGTAAAAAATGTGGAGGATGATGTTTCACTGAGGCCCTTTAGAAATCACAAAATCACAGTCACCAAAAAAATGTAATGTTTTCCATTATCCTAATGGATAAATGTTGAAGTAATGAGCAAGCTATGTATTATATGTACTTGTTCTTATTTTACTCTTATTATAAGCATAGAGGAAAAATATGACAGGATTGTATTTATCAGCAGAGAACAAAAGTATTTAAAGGGAATGCTTGTCCAATCCAATTAATTTATAAAGCACATGTAAAAAAAGCAAATGGAAAACCAAAGTGTTGTACATTAAGAGAATAAATAGAAAAAGTATTATTAGTAGTTATTTTTAGGATTTTACAAGTAGCCTCTGTTGATAAATAAGGCAGTATGAGAGTAGCAATACATGTATCTTTTTGCTGGAAATCAGAATATTGATTTATTTCCCTAACCTACACACACATCTCTGTTTCAAGGTCTCTTTAAATTATTTTGTTTTACATGTAAAGCGATTTTACAGAAATATTATGTTGCTATTGCTTTGATACAAGAACATGTTTTTGAGTGCATGCTTTCAGCACATTTTCACATGTTTTTACTGTCCTAATAAGTACAATAGTTTTATGACAACTACTGGGTTATTAAAAAAAAAACTTGGAGTTGGATCTTGAACCTGTACAAACCATCTAACATTAGGACAATTTTCAACAGCCACATATATAGAGACTTGCTAAAATTAATGTATATCATGTATATATTCTGTCACACCAATCATCTACAATGATGGCAAAGGAAGAAAACCTAACCCGTTTACATTTCCATAGCTGTTGATTTTGTCTTTTTTAATCAAATAATGGGGGATTAGATTAGACCAGGTTATTTATAATTTAACCACTTTCAGGCAACATCCCTGGAAAAATCTTTCATCTGTCAGGCCTTTTGTATTTATAAAATACATTTATTTTTTAATGATAATTTTTTTTATATAAATTATTATTTTATCAAGTGATTTATGAAGTAAAGCAGGACATTTCACATTCTTTTTATTGACAAAAATTGGCAAATAATAGATACAATAATTGTAGATCTGATGAAGTCAGAAATTTAAAGGTTTTTATTAATACATTTCATAGTTAAACTCTTGTAAACAGAAACTTCAACATGTGTGTAAAGTGAAAGAGGATGAATATACGTAGATAACATATAAAGAAATGTGCCTAATAATGCTCTCAAAGATCAGACAACGCTTGAAGCTGATATGCTGGTTGTTATTGTGTGCAGATATCTCCACCTGATAAGGTTGTACATTTTTGCTTCAGTTACTAAATATAAAACTTCTCATTTTATGTGCACAGAAATTTGATTATGAGCCATACTGCCAGATTTACAGTAATCTCTGATTTCATCTCATCTTATTGGGCCAATCTACTAGTGCCCAATAAGATGCAACTCAGTAGATCCATGTAGCTCTGTGCAAATTCACCATGTCACATCTTGTCCACTAAATATGCTAACAGACAAAATTTTTTTACAAAGTGTATTCATAACCTGAACAGCATAATTGTAAAGTTGCAACTCTACATTCTTTAGGGAGACATGGGCAATTTTTAAACAAACACAGAAATTGACCAAAGAAACAAACAACTATCAGCAAACTATATATATATATTATATATATATATATATATATATATATATATATATATATATATATATATATATATATATATATATATGTACATGCACACACACACACACACACATACACATACACACACACTCGCACACAAAGACAGGCATGGCTACATGTACAAATGAAAAAGCAACATGCATTCAGAACTACTGATGCTTTCAGCGGAACCATTTACATGTACTTTGGGGTCCCTGACACTTTTATTACGCAGAGACCCTCTCCCATTACTTTGCATCCATTTTGTCCCCTGAGAAATGCCTTGCAATTGTCAATATTCAATAACCACCAGCAGGGCCCTGCAGAGAGCTGTTAAGCAGATGTTAGGGCACTCCACTAGAGGCCACTAAGACAATCTGTCATCTTCTAAGCATCATGTTAAAATATCCATATAGACAGCTGCTTCAGTTGAAAAGCCAGCTGCTGGTAGGCCTGCATGTAGGCTCCTTCTGTCTACTTTTTAAAAGTAAAACTTTAAACTGGTCAAAATAAAAAAAACAACAAAGTAGATATTTTGAAATGTCAAATTAACAGTTTTAGTTGCCTTAATTTAGACCCTAATCTTGACAGAAATAAGGTGAATGAGGTTAAATGGATGCAGATTTTTTAATTTTAATTCAATACAATTTTATTTAGATGGCTTTCTTCCTGTTAAAAGGGAGTTTTCCTCTCCACTGTCGCTACATGCATACTCAGTATGACAGATTGCTGCCAAGTCAACGACTCAAAGTAAGCAAATGTCCACTGTGGCTACTTGCTCATCCAGGAGGAGTGAATGCTGCAAGTCAATGACTTGATGCATTCTGCCGGGTTTCCTTAGAAAGGTAGATTTGAAATATGCAGAGAGCCATGTAACTTAACAGAATGTTTTCTATTGGCATTCTATAAACCAACAGCTCTACATGGAAAACTCTGAAGCCCCATTCACTTACACATGCACTGTTGATCAAATCTAGACACATTCTAGGCTGTTGAAGCGTGTTACCTGGCATGCTGGGAGGGGTGGGGCCAGGGGAGGACTTGGGTTGGGCTTGGAACCCGTTGATATCTGCTTGCAGTTCTAGTATGATATTTGTCTCAAGTACATTGCAACAAAAACTAAAAAGAGCAAAATCTGGAGATTACTGTGGGGGGCTCTGAAATGTACTGATCACCTCTTCTCACTTTTTTGTGTTTTCCGTTGTTATGCCAGAAACCTATTTGATTATGAGTATTATTATTAAATATAATTTGCTATTATAATTTTAATAATAGATCATTCAAACCCAAATGGTAGCTATAACAAATGTAATTCAAATGGTTGTGATCCAAGGGTTACAAGCCTGTAATGACTAACACTAACAATGCATTTATTAATTAGCTGTTATGAACTTATTTATGCTGGAAAAGTGGGATCTGATCGGTGTTGACCGATCAGACTTATCCAGCAAACGCTGATAACACAAATTATAACTGCAATTGGAGTTTTAACCCTTGCTTCTTTATCACAAACCAATGAAAATGTCTCAGTTGATTTCAGTTAACTAGAAAAGAGGTAATTCTTTACTCCAATTTCTGGTTCAAAATAAACACAACAATTACTATTCCACACGTTATTATTTATTAAACCAAAACAATTCCCTGTTACAGTAATTATTCGAATTCAATAAAACTAGGAAAGACTACTTGCTACTAAAATAAAAATGCAAAAGAAAATAAATGAAAATAAAACAAGCCAAAATGGATTAAAATGAGAGGTAGCACTTCTTAATTCAACTCACGGTTGTTTAAACATCACATTCAAGACGTCGGCATTTGACGTAGCAGCATTGAAAGACAAAAATAGCTTTGAAAAAACAGACCTTAAGCTAGATGGGCGCTCTTGGTATTCCACAACAAGCTAAGCTAACCGTTTTGAGCTACTTTGTACCTTCCCAAGATAGCAACTATGACGACATATAACCTATGACCTTGCGTGATGCTTGAGGAGGAGGTCTTAATGACGTACTTAGCGCACACGCTAGTGTGGGGCGGGCTTTGACCAAAAGGCGGTCTTATTTCTGAACAGACTTCAAAGAAAGTGCGCGAAACTGAAAAAGGGAAGACAAAGAGATCGAGAATGAAGATAAGGAGAGAAAGGGAAAAGTGGCCCTCGGTGGGGTCCGCTTACGATGAAACCAAAAACAACACAGCCAAAATCACTTATAAAATGCATGCACACACATCAGGAATATCCAGTACAGTTAAACAAACTCCGTCTCGGAGTACTTAAGCATTAAACTAAATCCTAATAGGTTCTGCCCAGGCACAAAATATATCACCTTATGGGTGAAAAAGAGAAATAAAAGGAAATCCTTTCTTTACTCTGACGTTGCTCAGTGGGAATGTCCCGGCTCCGGGTCTCTCGGGGTCCTGCAGCTGCGGCGGCACTTCGGCGAGTGGCAGAAGGAACGGGAGGAAATCCCACTCGGTCTCTGGGCTCTTCGATGCTTTGTTTGACCAAAACAAAAGCGAGGTTCTTGACGATCACTGGGAGATAAGCGGCTCCCAGTCTCTCTGATCGAAGTGAATTCAAAGTGCTTTTAAAGTCAACCTCCTACATAGGAAAGCAGGGAAAGTTTGATTCGGAAGTTCTCAGTCCAGTGAGAAATCAAAACGTGGAGAAAATCCCAATGGGATGAACAGCTGTATGTCTTCCCAGTTGGCGTGGTGCCAGTGAAGAAGGGAGAGTTGAGCGCACCAGGCGCCTTTATATCGTTTCATAGCAACGTTATGTTGTTGCTAGGGCCGGTGGTCGCGCTGACCACACTGCACGCCGGGAGTCGGTGGCCATTTTTACCATGTTGCATGCTGGGAAATGTGGTCTGTCACGTCATAAAATGGCATAACACCGTCTTTAGTCTCTATATATGTACATGCTGTGATTAATAAAAGATATTGAAGTGGAACATGTGTTATTTATATGGAGTTTAAATCAGACTTATTTGGATAGTAATAAACTCAGATTCTAAGTTACAGTGTCATCAAATTTAATTTGAACCTTTTAGGGTTTTCTGAATAACATCCTTTAAAATGTGTTTTTATTGGTTGTTAATAAAACATGTTAATGAAAGATGAAGTTGAAATAGTAAAAGCTTTGTCATTCATAATTAGGCACATCAAGGTAGATGCAATATGTCCTTCCACATCCTATTTTTTTCTGCCCCTTTTTGCAAACAAGATGCTAAAATATTTGGCAGCAACCTGCTCCAAAGTTTAATATAACCTTTACGAACCTAAGACCATTGTAACAGACTAAGACACTTTGATCCCTCAAAGTTTCACACCCATCTACAATTTAATGATGGAGGTCTGTGCTTGATGCACATACCTAAAGCAAAATTACCTTCACTGCTGGGTCCTGGTTTCCTTACGTTGAGAAACATTTAAAGCTCTTACCATTGAAGTCCATCCATCCATCAGTCTTTCTTTGTCCCCGCCTTTCTATGATGGACAGTTTAGTGGACTGGAGAAGGCTTACAACTATGTCCCTCAAAGCATTTTTCCAGGGATGTTGCCAGATTTATGGAATGCCAGGGATCCTTTTATGAAGTTGTGGTTCTTGTATAATCAAAGCAATAGCTGTGGCTGCATTCTCATGCAGCCTCTGCATTCTCGCTTATTACCTCCATCACAAGTGAACAAGGCACTTAAACTCCTCCACTTGAGGCAAAGACTGACACCCAACCAGTAGAAAATCTTTACACCAAACTATAGAACACCCCAATGCAAGTTGAATATCATAGCATGAAGATGCAAACATAACTAGATCATCTGCAAGATGGAACAATGAACCTCTGATGTTCCCTCCTCTCCACAACTACACCTTTAGATCTTGTCAGTAACACCACGGATAGGATCAGTGACAAGGGGCTAGGAGTCCACAGCCTGTACCATAAACAATCTCTAGCTCTTAGTTTCTTAGTTTAGATTATTTAACTGGTGAACTACGAACACAAAGTAATTCATTTCAACTTGGGTGACCTGAAGTTACAACTAGTTCTTGTTAAGGAACTGGCACTACATTGCTTGTTATGTATTATAATCACAGGTACTCAGAAAGAGACATTGCAGAAAATTTGGAAAAATTAAGGACCAAAAAGCTTTCCATGTTTTTATACTCTGTAAATTAAAAACTTAGATCAAAATTGCATATTTAAATACTTCTATATTTCTGACTGTTTTGGCACTGCAGCTTTGCAACATAGCATTAATATTTCACATAAGGCTGTGTTTTAGTCGCAGGGTAACCCCTCTATTTTCTCTGCATTTAAAGACAAAAGAAGCAAGTGTGGGAAGTTGAAGGGAAGGACAGTTGAAGTAAAGCCTTCAACTCTGCTCAGTCTAATTCTGTTTGCTGTCAGACTGAAGCACACTGCAATTATCAGACTGAATTGTGCCTGTAGACCATAATTTGTTTTTCATTTATTTCATGAGGTTCTGGTAATTTACTTTGTGCTATTAAAATATGCCAATTAGATGTTATAATTACAGTTTTCACTGTATCACTTTCTGCTGTCACCAAAAAGATGTAATATTGCTATTAAGGAAGAACAGAGACAACTTACCAATACAGATTCATAGCTGTATTGTTTAGAATTTCAGATGGTAAAAATGATCAAGAATTTTCCTTGGAATCAATGCAAAAACAGTTTTTAGAATGGTGATTTAAATAAAGACTGAGTTTGGAAAAGGCACTATTGCAATATTGTTTGTATTTGTTTGTCAACAATAATGTACAAACCTTATAGTCATGGTTAAAAACCTGACTATTCTCTAATTTCTAGGGGATTGGATCATTTATTGTAAAATATAAAATAATCTTGACTTTTTCTCAGACTTTTCATTATGTTTCATTTGCTTGCTCAGTAAGTAATACCAAAGTGGATTCTGTGGTGTGTTGTTTTGTACACTTTAGGTCTGATTTCAATTATTTTAAAGCCTGGTAAAGGTCGGGGGTCTCCTTTATAAAACTTTGCATTGAATCCATACTAAAAGTGTATGCATACCAAAAAAGTAAAAATGGCGTACGCGAAAAAATGTGTCAGATTTTAAAAATCATGCACAAATACACCAGCACGCAATTTTATTTCATAGATCACAGCTGTATCTAAATATTTGCTTCCCGGTTTTGCCCTCTACATGCCCAGATTCAACCATAAATGGTCAATGCAAAGCACCTCATGTTAATGTGTGTTTAAAAATGGGTCAGATGAATGTTGTTTTTTCATGTAAAATGGCAACCATGAAGAAAAAGCAAAGAAACTGAACCAATTTCACAACAGATCAGTTTATTAAAAGTGAAAATCAACGGTTAAAATAACAATATAGTTTGGTAAAACTAAACAACTTCTTTACATGTTGACAACATCTGTTGCTTTTACCTCTCATTTCAGCCTCACACCGTGCTCCATGTTGAAACTCCTCTGAGGCTGTGCGTCCAGATCAACAATCTGAGGAGGGAGGAAGACTGGTAAGAATGAAAGGTTTCCCCCACGATATCAAGGACAATACAGATGTCTCTCAGTAGTATCCATGTCTCAAGCAAAAAGATAAATAAAAAAATAAAAAGGAGACACAAGGAGCTCTACAAACTGTAGGAGAAGGCTTTAATGAAAGACTGGCCACGATCATAACTACAATAGTTGCCCTGGGACAAAATGATCACTTACATTCATCTCAATATGGTCACATGAGCACAGGTGTGAAAAAAGCTGTGAAAAAGTGCATCTTAAATTACTGCATTAATCTAATTTGAAAAGTGGTTGCTGCAAAGAGGGGCAATGTTCTTTCCCACCAGAACTGTTTAGATAATCTAAATATAAAGTCCGGTTTGTATCCCCTCTTGGTGTGATTTGTTTGTATAACAAAGGTGCTAGGGGCCGGACCAAAACAACCATACTTTTAACCCTTTGGAGGAGGTTATTGGTATAGTTCCAAATAAACTCTGGAGTGGCTCGTTTCTGGTGTGAAAGTGATCTGAAATTGATACAACACAGCTACCAGGTGTACGCTGCAGGCTTGAGCCAAATGCCTTTCCGCATATGCAATTTTCAAAGCACCTTGTTCAAATCCATATCCTTAGATAGGAATTTTTTTGACCAATCTGTATAATCTGACCCAATCTGTATAATCTGATTGAATTTGTTTTTGGAAAGTGCCTTGAGATAACATGTTTCATGAATTGGCGCTATATAAATAAAATTGAATTGAATTGAATTGAATATACTTCTGAGATAATTTTACCCAGAAAAATACTACGAGAATCAATCACATTCTTCACTCTTGTCTCATAAATGAGTTCTTAAAAACTTTAGAAAATGTGTTAAATATTAAAAGTATTTTAAAGCACATCCAAGAAATGTGTAACAAAAGTCAAAAATGTTAAAGCCACAAAAACAGAACACTTGCATCAATGCAAAACTTTTGACTGTAGAGGGATACTGACAGTTGTAGGTAGAAGCTGCAAAGAAGAGTCTTCAAAACTTCAAGTGGCTGCTACCTTGTACGTTCACTAGAATTTACCAGAAAAATGTAAGCAGAGAGACAGTGGTCCTGTTAGCAACCCTTTGTTATGGTGTAAAAATCAGACTTTAGATGCTATATTTGAGCAGGAATTGGGGTCAAATTGGACAAAGCCTCTAGGAGTTAAATCTGCTTCCTGTTTAAGAGAAAAACTGGCAAAACCATAAGATTTGAAGATTGTTCCAAAAGAATTCCTTGTGTCACAAGGGGTTTCAAATGTGTACCAAATTTCACCCACATTTGATAAAATTAGGTGGCACATGTGTACAACATATGTGCAAGGAAATATGCTCATCGTCTCTTATTATTCAGAAAGAAACCTTGACTACTAATCACACATGTCCATGTGTACATCCAGAAAGCCATCATTAAATGCAGTCCCACCCTGAAAAATAGTGTTGTCACCAAGAGCCACTGTTCACATTCCACACACTCCATACACAAATCAATATGTGTGGTGAAACTAACACACATCCTTTAGCCCTAATTGGTTAAATGACCCTTTTGTTTGTGTTTTGTCAGGACTTTGGGGGACACACACGCAGCTGTAGCCCCTCCTCATACTGAGAGATACCTACTATGCTTGGCAACCAGCACTTTACCATGTTTACTCATTCAGTCATAATGTTGCTATCAGTTTAATTACCGCAGAGGCAAAGTCAAATGCTAAGCAAGATTAAAACATAGGTTAGTTAACTATTTCAAATTCTATTTTTCATATTTTTATATTATTCTCAAGATAGCAGAACAAAAACACGAATCTTTATCTTCCATGTAACTACAGTGACTTGTGACAGAACTAGAGAAGGCATACAAATAAACTATAGACTGACATTTGAAATCAGTTGTGTCTGGATTCTGTCAGGCTTCTCCTCACTTTCCAAAAACAAGGATGCCAGCTTAATGGCCTCTCTAAATTTCCCTTTGGTGTGTGTATTTATGGTTGTCTGTATTGTGTGTCGCTGTCATGCCCTGTGATATACTGGTGTCCTGTTCAGGGAATATCACCTTTGCCTGTTTACTGCATGGGACAGCTGTTGTACGCATTATAGCTGTGGAGTTTGCAGAAGTAATATTTCTAACACAGATACTATAGCTGCTGGATGTACAGTTCATAAAACTTTCCAAGTCAACAAATGGCACATTTAATCCATTGGTTGAGCATTTTTGCTACCCATAATAAAAAATACAGTAAGTCATACTTACATTCACAACACCCTGAATGATGACAAAACATTCTTATTTGAGCTGGATTAAAACAATAAAAATACAATACCCAATATGGTAAAACAGCTGTTCTCCATTTGTTTTTTGAATCAGACACTGTTCCTAATAACCATCTATAAAGGAATTTTTTTTTGTATATGATGAAGGAAAACTATGCAATATTTGCAGAGTAAGAGCCACAGTGTGTTTGATGGCATACATAGGCTTGGGGCCATCTGAATCCAGCTTTCCAAAAGTGAGGGTACAGAACTGTCTGCACAAAGCAAAAATGTCTCCATGTGCCATGGGTTGAGATTTTCACTCATGATCTGATTTGCAAATGTATACAGCTGCATCTCAGTAAAATAGAATATTGTCAAAAGGTTAATATATTTAATTAATTCATTTCAAAGAGTGAAAATTAAATTACATGGATTCATTACACAATGTGAGGTTCCAGGTGGGCACTTATTTTGTGTTTTGAGGATCAATGCCTTAAAGTTATTGAAACCCCTCAATTCATCCATCCATTGTTTATACTCGGTTATACTTCCAGGCTGTTTCTGGGGTGATGGCGACTATCTCCAGCAGTCATTCTGCACATGGACAGGTCAACAGTCCATCACAGTGTTGTCGCCGTGTTACCAAGTCCACTTACTATAAGTGACTTTGTTTTTTTTTTATGAAGTTGCTTGTAATTTTTGTGAGTCGCGGCTTGCAGTTTTTTGGGCTCGTCACTGGGCTATAAAATAAACAACCATAAACAAGACCTATGAAGAGACCTGGTTGCGCTCACTGGCAGCGTGAGCCAGCAGCAGCTCAAGCACCTGGTGTCCTGGGTGTGTACACTCCCTCAGAATGCTGCGTGTCCTCTTGAGACAGCGATTTCTGAAGAGGCCCTTCCGAGAGGGAAGTGGGTGGCTGATGATTTTCTGGGTGGTGTTGATGACACTGTAGTGGCTTCTTGTCTGCCATGGTGCAGCTTGTAAACCCTACGGATATACAGTGAGTCAGCACACTCAATGGAGCAGCAATAGAAAACAGTCAGAAAGTCACACTTCAGGCTTAGTTTCTGCAGATCCTCAGAAAGTGGAGACGTTGATGGGCCATTTGCACAATCGCCATTGTGTTTGTATTCCATTGGAGCTTTGCGTAAATGTGCACACCTAGGAACTTAAAGCTGGCCCCCCTCTCCACACATTCCACAATAATAGTAATAGGCTACAGGCCAGACTTCCTCCTCCTGAAGTCAACAATCACCTCTTTGGTCTTAGCAGGGTTCCCACACTTTGGTTAACATTAAATTCAAGGACTTTCCATGACCAAGTTTCTCAAATTCAAGGTTTGAGGAACAATTTTCACCTAATGTGTGGAGACAGAATATTGCTAAAGTTCAATTCAATTCAATTCAATTCAATTTTATTTATATAGCGCCAAATCATGAAACATGTCATCTCAAGGCACTTTACAAAATCAAGTTCAATCATATTATACAGATTGGGTCAGATTATACAGATTGGTCAAAATGTCCTATATAAGGAAACCAGTTGATTGCATCAAAGTCTTGACAAGCAGCATTCACTCCTGGGGAACCGTAGAGCCACAGGGAGAGTCGTCTGCATTGTACATGGTTTTGCTGCAATCCCTCATACTGAGCAAGCATGAAGCGACAGTGGGAAGAAAAACCACTCATTAACGGGAAAAAAAAAAACCTCCGGCAGAACCGGGCTCAGTATGAACGGTCATCTGCCTCGACCGACTGGGGTTACAGAAGACAGAGCAGAGACACAACAAGAGAGACAAAAAAGCACAGAAGCACACATTGATCTAGTAATCTGTTCTACATTAGATGGTAGTAACGGGTGAGCAAGATTTTTTTTATTCACCTATGTATGGTATTTTATGCATGTCTCTTCATTTTTTTATCTTTTTTATCTCTTTCCACCTTTCTCTTACTATATTTATCCCTCTTACTGTCTCCTTCTTTATCTTTTTTGCTATTTTTTCCTGTCTCTCTCCAACTTTCAGAGTTTAATCTACTGTATTGCTGCATGTCAGGGGCACTGGGCAATTTGTATACTTGTCCTGGAAGAAGGATTGATGCTGCTCAGAAAAGTACGTGCTGCCATCATCACAAAATTAGGTGTTTTTTTTGTGTGTCCTGTCTGGCAGAGTGGCAATAAAAATTGTTGTCCTAATGCCAAAAAGAGCCCAACAGATTTTACTTTCATAAGTGGAGCCTTACTGCTTTCTCCATAGTGCTCCGCTTGATTTATAAATGCAAGAAGGTTTATTAGATGTTATGCTGGGACTGTTTCATGTTCAATGGACACTGAAACGGGAAGGTAAAAGATGAAAAAACGGAGAGAAACAGATGAGACAAAATGCTAAAAGAGAGAAAAGGTGAAAGAGAAAGGGGAGAGGAAAGGGAGAGAGCCATACAACATCCTCGGAGTCTGCTTCTGCACATGCAAAGAGAGATATAAAAAGAACAGTGAAACCAACCTGTAAGTTATTACAGGTACGAACAACTAACACCTTGATACAATCACTGAAGAATATACAGTATGAGTTTTCTGAATAGAAGTGAACCTGTAAGTACCTGAATTCATGCACCTGTAGGTGTTTGTGAGAGTGCGCATGTGTATGTAAGGTTTTTCCATAAGAAAGAAGCTCAATAGCAGTTGTGAGGAGTCAAAGACCAGAAATCCAGATGCCCGAAGGGACTCCCTGTGCAAAGGTGCCCAAGAAGAGCCAACAAAGCTGAAAAGCTAACTCCCCACCCCAGGGAAGAGCAGAGATGAGCCCTACGAAATTCCCCAATGGCCACAATGCCGAAACCCCAGGGAGCTGCGGGGACGAGACTGTGGGCTCCGCTGGCAGTGAGCTATGCCGGAGCGGATCCACCCATGGGCCCAGAGATCTGAGGCCCTGGGGCACCCTGCCCCCAGAGGGGCCCCAGACAGAGCCACCCTGACCACCACAACTCTACCTACCTATACTCCAGTCCTAAAACCCCACCCCTATCCCAGACAAGACGACCCACGGGCCCATCCACCCGGAGATGGGGCCAACATGAACCGAATGGGCCACCCAACCAGTGCCCACGCCACAAACCCTGAGGTGCTACCTCCCCCTCACCCTGCCCTCTATACCTAAGCCCACCCATATTCCAGGGGAAAGCAAAACCACCAGCCCAAACCCCAGCTGATCCCCGGGACCAAATGTCCACCCTCAGCCTAGACCCCGACAAGGTGGCCCGCTCCTCCTCCAGGCCCGAGACCCCAGGTGGCAATCGGAGAACAGGGATGTGAGAGAGACCCCAAGCCTGCCTCTGCCTGCTCAAATGTCATGTTATTGCATGTTGTTCTCAAGAGTGTTTAAAACTGAGAGGGCCAAAAAGGGGGTACATATTTGTGTGTTGTGAGAATGTTATAAATGAAAGTGTCTAAGATGTATACTAAAACTGGGGTTAAGGACGTCATCAGACAGCGGGGCTGGGAAATCTTCCCCACTCCCCAGCAACGCCCCCAACCCCCAAGGTCCTACATGTGTGGCAGCATGATGGAGAAGACAGAGGAAGTTGTCCAGGGATGGTATGGAAAGGACTGGGGAGCAACATGCCCTCCCAGGAAGCCAGCTCCCCTGCACCGCCATTCTCCGATAACTCACCCGGAGAGGGAGGCTCTGCTAGCCGCACCGCCACAGGGCCAGAGATAAGCGGATAGGCCGCAAACCAACACCACCACTGACCCATGCCCACCCGCTCAACCTCCAGACTTTCCGGGGGGAAGAAAAAGGAGAAAAAAAACAGTGTAGTCAGCCAGCCCGCCTGGACCCCTGTTCCCTGGATAGAACCAACACGAGAGCTGCCATGAACCAGAACCGAAACAAGGAGCCTGACACGGAGCCCTCCAAGCATCCCCTGCTCCCCCACAGAGGAAAGAAAAATGTAATTAAACCTACCCCGACACTAACATTCAAACAACTCCCACACCACATACGACAATAGACACCCAGGCTGGGTTCACCCCATCCCCCCTCCTCTCCCATCCCCCCATGTCGCCACTATCCCACCGTGTGGATCAGTGCAGTCAGGTTGGCACGAGCGGTGGAACAAACAAGGTTGGTACCAATGGAAAAAACTTGAGAGGTAAAGCAGTTTTAATGTCCTCAGTTTCCATGTCCTTTTATTTTCCATTCAAAAAAAGTCCAAAAAAGTGCAAGTGCATTCAAAAAAAGTGCAATCCATATATACAGGGAGGTTAAGCAGTTTAGTGTTTTTACCTAGTCGCATCAGGTGGCATTCAGGACACTCCAACAATCCAACTCCAATCCAACTCATGACTGAATGAACAAGATGGCTTTTTAAAGGGGCCCCGCCCAACTAGGTAAAAACCACTTAAAACAACTAGGGGTATACAAACATTAGTTACTTTAAAACTAATGTAAAATTCCTCCAATAAAAACCCACCAATAATTATGTAGAAATAAACCGACTAATTAAATAGACAAAATCCTAAATTAAACACAATTGCAATAAATAATTATCCAGCAGTTCTAAAACCAATAAACCACTCCCCCCTGCCTTCTTTGTTCTTAGTCTGGCCCGGAAGGTTTCAAATAGGTGTCTGGTCTCTGGGGAATCTTTTTGCCAGACACCTGGACACAAGAAGAAGAAGGTTAGAAAAAAAAAAAACATTACACCACTCTAAAACCCTTTAAGACATACCACATACACTACACACTGACACTTAAAAGATATCACCAAAATTACATTCATCATTCCTATTTCTACAGGCTGGAGCCTGGGGATGTGCAAATTAGTAAAACTTTAAAGTGCAGTGTGCCATCCAAAGTGCTATGTGCATGTTCAAGTGTTTCAGGTAAGAGCTCTTTTTACTTCACAGTAACGAACCGGGTCTTCGTTACATTTCCCCCTCCCTCTCCTTGAGGCGGAGCCTTAGTCCTCAGCCATCCTCGAAAGACTGTCCGCCACCACGTTAGTCTTGCCTGGCCGATACTGGACTGAAAACTCATAGGGTTGTAGAGAGAGGTACCAACCAGAGATTCGGTTGTTGGAATCCCTCATCCGATGTAGCCACTGGAGCGCACGATGGTCTGTCTCCAGCATGAAGTGACGTCCCAGCAGGTAGTATCTGAGCGAATCCACAGCCCACTTGACTGCCAGACACTCCTTCTCCACTGTAGAATACCTCGTCTCACGGTCCAACAGCCTCCGACTGAGAAACACAACAGGTCTCCTTTCACCCTCCTTCTCCTGGATCAGGACTGCTCCGAGTCCCACCGCAGAAGCATCCGTCTGAAGTATGAAAGGCTGACTGAAGTCTGGGCTGTGGAGAACAGGCTCTTTACATATGGCCTCCTTCAAATCCTTGAAAGCCTTCTCACACTCCTCAGTCCAGCACACTTTGTTGGAAGCTGCCTTTTTAGTCAGACTTGTGAGAACAGCACATCGGTCAGAAAATTTAGGCACAAATTTTCTGTACCACCCCACCAGACCTAAGAAGCTTCTCACCTTCCTTTTCGTAGTGGGGATTGGGAAGGCTCGAATAGCGTCCATCTTATCAACTTGTGGCTTTATCTTGCCATAGCCGATGGTGAAACCCAGGTACTGCACCTCCTGATGTGCCACTGCACATTTCCGGGGGTTGATAGTCAGCCCAGCAGCCTTAATCCTTTGCAGCACCTCCTGGAGATGGTGTAGATGCTCCTCCCACGAGTGGCTGTAAATAACAACATCATCCAGGTAGGCAGCTGAAAAGTTAGTGACGTCTCTCAGAATGTAGTCCATCAGGCGTTGAAAGGTTGCTGGGGCCCCTTGCAGACCAAATGGCATTACTCTAAACTGGTACATACCAAATGGCGTCCGGAAGGCTGTCAATTCCTTTGCTTCATGGGCCAGTGCAAGCTGCCAATAACCCTTGCTGAGGTCCAATGTCGTGATGAACGTGGCTCCTCCTACTCGCTCCAGCAAGTCATCTATGCGAGGCATTGGGTATGGATCAAAACTGGAAACACTGTTCAGGTATCTAAAGTCAATGCAAAATCGCAAAGAACCATCCTTCTTGGGCACCAACACAATTGGGCTACACCATTCGCTACTTGAGTGTTCAATGATTCCAAGTTCAAGCATCAACAAAATCTCTTTCTTTAATACTGGGACCAACCGCTCTGGGATCCTGTAGCTCTTTTGCCGGACTGGGGCCTCCTTTTTCAGACGGATTTTATGCTGGACCAAAGAGGTAAAACCTGGGGTTTCCTGGAACAGAGTTGGGTCAATAAGAGGCAAGATGGCTTCCTGCTTAGAGGGAGAGAGATGGGAGAGGTCAATTGTAGCAGGCTCCTCCACACAAGTGGGAAAATATTTTTCTGGCACCTCTTCGTCCTTCACAGCTCGGACCAGCAGCTGCTGTTGAGGCTCATGGAACTCTTTTAAAAGATTCACATGGAAAACCTGGTGCTTCTTCACTCTCTCAGGCATGTAAAGCTCATATGTAACTTTACCCACTCGTTTGGCTACTTCATAGGGTCCATGCCATTTAGTCAACAACTTGTTATCACTAGTCGGTAACAACAATAGTACCTTTTGGCCCGGTGTGAAGACTCGGTCTCTGGCCTTCCGATCAAACCAGGTTTTCTGTTGCTGCTGCGATTCCTTCAGGTGCTCCTGCGCCAAAGCCGCCATTGCCTCCAGTCTCTCTCTCATTGTGATGACATATGAGACTATGTTGTCGTCATCACTCTCCGTCTGCTCCCAATAGTCTTTCAACAGGTCCAGCGGTCCTCTCACTTGCCGTCCATATAGTAGTTCGAATGGAGAGAAGCCCGTCGAAGCTTGAGGGACCTCTCGGTAGGCAAACAGTACATAAGGAAGCCACTGGTCCCAGTCAGTGCCTGTAGTTGAAACAAACTTGCGCAGCATGTTTTTCAACGTCTGGTTATAGCGTTCTACCAGCCCGTCCGTTTGGGGGTGGTATGGTGTGGTCCTGATCCCCTTCACCCCCACCAGCTGGTAGACCTGCTTAAGCATTTTGGACATGAAATTAGTACCGCAGTCTGTCAAGATTTCTTTGGCTACCCCCACTCTGGAAAAGAGCTGCAATAAACAATTAGCTACTTGTTTAGCTTTAATTGAACGCAGTGGGAAAGCTTCAGGATATCTGGTAGCATAATCACACATGACTAATATATATCTGTTCCCTGCTTTGCTTCTCTCAAGTGGACCCACTATGTCCATGCCTATTCTCTCGAATGGCGTACCAATTATTGGAAGAGGTTGCAAATGGGCTGGCTGAACTCCTTTATTTGAGGTCAACTGGCATGTTTTACATGATTTACAAAATTTTGAAACCTGCGTGTACATTCCCGGCCACACAAAACGACTGCCAATTCTGCGCAGGGTTTTCTGAAAAGCCATGTGACCTGCCCATGGGATAGAATGACCCAGTTCCATAACCTGCTGTCTAAATTGACAAGGCAAAGCCAAAGCTTCAATTTTATCATGGATTTGGTATAAAATACCATTCTTAATTATGTAGCTCATTTCATCAAGACAGTGTGGTTCACCCTTTTTAATTCCTTCCTGCTCCGTCACCTTTTTAAACCACGGTGCAAGAGACTGGTCTTGTTTTTGCAGTGCACCAATGTCTTTGGGAATATCAAAAACAAGTGGACCAAGGGGTTTTTGTAGACTGGACTCGTCCTTCAGAGAACCCATGAATTTCTCCTTTCTTCTCTGACCCTTTGTCTTCCTAGCCTTTCCTGCTTGGACATCAAACTCTTCCCCCCAAAATGGAAGCTCCTCCAACATTCCCCTAGCACTCTGTGCTCTAGTGAGGACCTGCACAGATAAAGATTGAGGGTCTACAGGACAAACAGTATCTGCAGGCTGAGTACTGTATGAATCTGTCATTAATTCTAGAAGGGTAGGAACATCATTACCGAGGATCACATCAAAAGGTAAGTTTTTAGCTAGGGCTACATTCAGCAGGTAAGTCTGACCACCCACTGTCAGATAAACATCAGCTGTTGGGTAAATATGCTCATCCCCATGTATGCAAACAAGTGGTGTTTTTTCCCCCGACCACTTCTCTTTCGGGACCAAACTAATCCGGACTACAGACTGGAAACAACCGGAGTCACAAAGTGCCTCTGTTTTTCGGCCATTTACTAGCACTGGTGTGGTGCGTCCTCTCCTGTCTTGTGTCAGTACCGCAACTGGCCTCGGTACTGAGAACATGACAGAGGATTTTGACTTAAGTGCTGGACAAAACTGCTGTGTATGGCCTAAACTATCACAGTTATAGCACCTAACATCCTGCCTCTGTGTCTTATTTAAGTGTCTTTTAGCTGGTTGTGTCTGATACGGAAACGGCTTACTATTACCCCCTAGACCAGGACCACCACCTTGATCACCCCCAAAGGACTTACTTGGCTGCCTGTTGAAGCGGGACTCCCGGCCGAAGTAAGCAGTTCTGGTTCCCTTCCGTGCCGAAACAAACACATCTGCAAGACGGGCTGCTTCTTCTGCTGAGGAAGGATCGTGCTCACGAATCCAGACTTCCAACTCCGGGTTGACCATACGGAGAAACTGCTCCAGGATAATTTTCTCACAAATTTGCTTCTTCGTAGATTTCTCTGGCTGAACCCAGCGAAAAAACAAGTCTCTGAGGCGCACATAAAGTTCTCGTGGCGTCTCATCAGGTTCATGCTTCAGAGCTCGGAAACGTCTTCGGTAAGTCTCATCATTGATCTCATACTTGTCCAGAATTGCGTCTTTCACCTTATCGTAATCATCTGAATCACGAATGTCCATCAAGATGAAAGCGCTGCGTGCTTTGCCGGTCAGGAGGGGAACTAACCGGACCGCCCACTCTTCTGCTGGCCACCGACAAACTTGGGCCATGCGCTCGAATGTGGTGAGGAAATGTTCAATATCGTCCTCAGGTGACAAGGGGTGTAGCCTGGGCTCCATCTGTGGTTTGTAGCCACTGCTGTAGGCTCTGCTTGGCCCTTCCATGTCACCGTCATTTTCACCATCTGCCTCACTGTCATTTTCACATGATGGCAGCACTCTTCTTTGCCTGGGCTCATCAATCTCGTCAGGCCCAGTCTGAATCAATTGTACCTGCTGCTGGATGTCTTTAAACTGCTGCTGGACCATTTTCCATCGCTGCTCTTGGATCACCCCAAATTTCTCCATTTTCTTGTCACGAGCTTCTTGCTGACTCAGCATCAACTTCACAAGCTGCGTCAGCTCCTCCATCTTGTCTTTAGGAGAGCTGTTTGACGCTGCCCCCTGATGTTGAGGTGAAGCTACGGTTCCTTCATCTGGCTCTTCTCGCTTTCCTCTCGTCATCATCTTCTTTGTAGGCACTCACTGAGGCAGGATACTCCTGACACCAAATGTCGCCACTATCCCACCGTGTGGATCAGTGCAGTCAGGTTGGCACGAGCGGTGGAACAAACAAGGTTGGTACCAATGGAAAAAACTTGAGAGGTAAAGCAGTTTTAATGTCCTCAGTTTCCATGTCCTTTTATTTTCCATTCAAAAAAAGTCCAAAAAAGTGCAAGTGCATTCAAAAAAAGTGCAATCCATATATACAGGGAGGTTAAGCAGTTTAGTGTTTTTACCTAGTCGCAGCAGGTGGCATTCAGGACACTCCAACAATCCAACTCCAATCCAACTCATGACTGAATGAACAAGATGGCTTTTTAAAGGGGCCCCGCCCAACTAGGTAAAAACCACTTAAAACAACTAGGGGTGTACAAACATTAGTTACTTTAAAACTAATGTAAAATTCCTCCAATAAAAACCCACCAATAATTATGTAGAAATAAACCGACTAATTAAATAGACAAAATCCTAAATTAAACACAATTGAAATAAATAATTATCCAGCAGTTCTAAAACCAATAAACCACTCCCCCCTGCCTTCTTTGTTCTTGGTCTGGCCCGGAAGGTTTCAAATAGGTGTCTGGTCTCTGGGGAATCTTTTTGCCAGACACCTGGACACAAGAAGAAGAAGGTTAGAAAAAAAAAAATACATTACACCACTCTAAAACCCTTTAAAACATACCACATACACTACACACTGACACTTAAAAGATATCACCAAAATTACATTCATCATTCCTATTTCTACAGGCTGGAGCCTGGGGATGTGCAAATTAGTAAAACTTTAAAGTGCAGTGTGCCATCCAA
Source organism: Fundulus diaphanus (assembly GCA_037039145.1). Taxonomy (NCBI): domain Eukaryota; kingdom Metazoa; phylum Chordata; class Actinopteri; order Cyprinodontiformes; family Fundulidae; genus Fundulus; species Fundulus diaphanus. Next base: position 56,406,642 of record CM073127.1, read on the forward strand.
AGTGCTATGTGCATGTTCAAGTGTTTCAGGTAAGAGCTCTTTTTACTTCACAGTAACGAACCGGGTCTTCGTTACACCCCACTAGCAGAATGCACCCCCTTAAGGGGAGAGCATCTGTCATGAGATGTTAATGTCCAGACCCCCCTCCAGCTTGACAGGCCCCAGGGCCCGCCATCCCACCAGAGGTACAGGCGGACACCCAGGCATGCACCGGCCCAAACCCCCAGTGACATACTCCACAAAACTAAAGCCCCTGAGGCCCCACCAGGACACCCACCCAAGGGCGACACACCCCAGGAATCCCGAGCCCCGGTCCCACCCAGGAGCAGCACAGCTACCAGGCCAGTAACCCATATCCCTGGCGTAGAACCCCTCAAGAGCATCGCAAGTGGCCGCCAAGGCCACCCTGAGGCCCCCAAAGCCCCACTCCTGCGGGGGCCACAGACCATGGTTCCAGACCCACCAGAAACCCCACTACAGGCACCCCACAGACCTCCAAGACCCAGGCACCCCCCAAACACTGTCCCCTGGAAGCAAATATAGGCAGTGCAGAAGATAAAATCCAAGCTGAACTGTAAACAAAATAATAATAAACCAAGTTATTTTGTACCATTTTGCAATTCTGGTGAGATGTTCCACTGCCCCACTGTTGTGCATCAGGTGTTGATCAGAGCTCACCACTGATTGACGGGTGGGGCAGACGCCTTTTTAGTTGGGCAGGTGGCTGTGTGTGTCTTTGTTACTCCTGCTACATGTCAGCTGTGTGTGTGGCTGTGTTTTTGGTATCTGCTTATCTGAGATCATAAGTGCAGTTTTTCAACCAATTTGGTTGGTTTTTGAGCACCACACCTGCTTTTTGTTTCTGGAGCGCTGTTGCTACTTCAACATACTGTATGGATTAAGGGGAAAGCCTTAGGCTGGTTTAAATCTTATCTGTCTGACCGATTCCAGTTTGTTCATGTTAATAATAAATCTTCCAACTCTAGGGTCATTTGTGGAGTACCACAGGGTTCAGTCCTTGGGCCAATTTTCTTTACAATATAGATGTTTCTGATTGGTAAGATGATCAGATAGCATGTGATTAATTTCCACTGTTATGCTAATGCCTCAACTATATTTATCTATAAATCCTGATGAATCAATTACTTTGACTACATGCATGTCTTGATGACATCAAAACCTGGATGACTTAAAATGTCCTGCTTTTAAATTCTGACAAGACAGAAGTTGTAATGTTTGGACCAGAGTTCTTAAAAATTAAATGTGCCTCTGGTAATTAAGTAAAATACCTTGGTGTTATTTTTGGCCAAGACATGTCTTTTAAATCCCAGATAAAACAGGTTTCCAGGGTTTTCTTTTTTCACCCCCAGAATATTGCCAAACTCTGAATTACTTTGTCCAGGATTGACGTTGAAAAAATAATCCATGTATTTGTTACTTCAAGGCTGAACTATTGTAATTCTTTACTATCAGGAAGTGCACAAAATGCAGTTCAAAGCCTTCAGTTGACCCAAAAGGCTGCAGCAAGAGTTCTGATGAAAAGTAAAAAGAGAGATCATATGTCTTCGATTTTAGTTTCCATTCATTGGCTCACAGTTAAATCCAGAATAGAATTTAAAATTCTCCTTCTCACATATAAACTCCTTAATGATCAAACTCGATCATACATAAGATATATTTTAGTTATCGTGCTCTTCTCCTGTACAACCAGCTGGTTAGTGAAGCAAACAGCTTCTCTACTACCCGAAGACAAGGCTTAAAACTACTACTGTGCACACAGGCTACTGCTGCCAACAACTTCTTGTTGTGCTTCTACAAAATGATGGCTCGGCCTGTCTTTCAGTGTTTATCCGTCTTTCTCCTAAACAGAGGTACTGGCTGACCTTTCATTGCAACTAATTGTATGTGCTCTCTTTCAGCCTCTATGCTTGAAAACTGCATCAGTGCTTCTCTGTTTGGTTGTGTTTCATTACTAGATGAAGTCACTAAAGAAGCTAGGCTGCCATTACCTTTTTGCTTTCCTTTCACATAAAAAATACTGCTAGATCAGTGTTTCAGTGTTCTTTTTGTGAATAAGTTGATTGTTTGTTCAACAATCAACCAGTTATTAATATTGGCAGTGTATGCAGGTGGTGGAAAAGGAAATCAGCATTGCCATAAAGCTTGTTATCAGAGAGCAGCATGTGGTTCTCTAAAATGTCCTGCTAGATTATTGTGCGAACTTTAATAAACAGTATTTTAGTAAAACACTGTGGACCAACTGTAGCAGATAACATTTTTCCCCTCATCATCCCTGACTGTGGAACCATCTTAAGGAACTTCACTCTTTCTTCAGACTCTGGTACCTTTGGCTTTGAAATGAAATGCATTTTTTTTTCATGAAAACTCGACAAGGGGCCACTGAGAAACTATTCAGTCCTTTTTCTCCTTAGCCCCAGTGAAACACTTCTGGCTCAGAAATAGCTTAAAGGGATCCACCATTCGTTGTATCAATAGACTTTATTTAAGAAATATCTATTTTAGATGTAAAACCAATGCAGTAAAAATACTGTAAGCTGTTTAATTTTTATAAATTGAAATAAAATATTGTCACACGGACGTTGCCATGTTGTTTACACTACTATGCATTCTGGGTAAATGATGTATGCTAGGTTCTTTAGTGCTAGCTCTATACAGCCAAAACAGCCATGAGCAACATTAAACCTTTTCAGTTTGAACCAGAGCATATTTAAATTGATGACAGGTGTAGTCCATGACCTATGTCTGTGTGGTGGCTCCTGAAGCTCTGACTTCAGCTGTAGTCCACGACTTTTTAATCTGCCTTAAATGTGATCGTACTTTGCTTGATGATCATCTCAGTGCTGCCCTCGTCTCTGCTGCTTGTGGTTTGTTCTCCTCTTGGAGGAGACTGTCTGCTGGACAAATGTAGTAGCAGTCTTACCTGTGACTTAACAGGCCAAAACATGGCCATGACAGAATATTTCTCTAAACAAAATTCATTTTTACAGATGTTAGATGATTTAATGCTTTTCTGAGAAACTGCATTTTGGGTTTTCAGAAGCTTTAAGTTTTAATACATTTACTTAAATACATTTAAGTTTGTAATGAATTTATATGAGTTTCACGTTTTGATAAAATAAAATAATTACCCCCAGCGGCATTCTTACTATTCTATTGTTATGCACCACTTTTCTATCCTTTACACACAGAGGGAAATACAGTACCAATATTAGATTTTGGTAAATGTATCATGGTAGAGCTTTGCCGTTGAGCTTCTCTGTTGTTAACCTCGGCTGCATATATGTGATGAAATTTGCCTGCAGTCATGGCCTGAGGCTACGGCTGCCCTAGAGACAAAAGAAGATGGACTGCCACCATCATGTTTAACCATCCTTGACACATCACTGCCCTTATTGTGCCTCTCAATCTGAACACTCACACACAAGCGCACTAGCAACAGCAGTCCGATGCTGCAGTGCCGGAGCACCATCTGTCAGCCTGGTGTCAAGTGGCCCTTGTCTCCAATGCTTATGGGAGATTCTGCTGCCTCAGGTGGTCCAAGGACCAGCTCAAGGGCCAGGCCAAGCCATATGGTCGGTGGGGCACAAGGAAAACCCAGGGGAGAAAGCTCCCCTCTGCTGCTACTAGAGAGAATATGCAAAAGCCATGTGAATATGTCTGACTGTTAAAATGTTTCCGTCAAAGCTGATATAAAAGTGAAGGGTCTGAAAGATGTCATTCACAGGTTCTCAGAGAAGGTAAGGAGGACTAGGAATGGTAAGAACAAGGAAAAAGGTCACATAGGTCAAAGCCGGACTCTTATTATATAAGTAGCCAGAATATATGGAACAGTTACAAAAATGCAGTATAATTCTAGGTGGTTTTGGGAAATTAAGATTGAAATTGTTGCTGAAGCATCGATGATTCTGCGTGAAAGGTTTGAATCATCTTTTTTGTTTTTTTTTTCCTTTCAGACATGGTAGCCACAAAACGAACATTTACAGATTGTGTCTAAGGTATGTGGGAGAAGATGAGTTACAATGCTCGCACGCAGAGAATCTTATTTCCCAATGCATTATTGAATATTTTTTTGTTTCATTAATTTTTTTATCTTGCAGAATGCTTTTCCATAGTATTATTTTAATGGTTAGGCTAGGTCAAATTGTATATTTCTGGTTCATTTTCTGAAGTGCATCCTTAAAAATCCAACCACATTTCTCCATCCTTCCAGTGTAGCTGCTTTATCCTGTGGGTAGGGACTGGTGTCCTCTTCATTAGTCTAAGGGTAGTATGCCCTGTACAGGTCATCAGTCCATCACAGGACCACTCACAGACGCACTACCATTCATACATACATTCATATGTTGATTATTATTTTTTAAGTAGAATTACAGATTTTTTTTTCTCATTTTCACCTGTTCAAAATAAACTGATCATACAATATTTTAATGAAATAAGCACATTAATCTTTTTGTAGGAAAGGGATCTGTAACTCATAATAGAAAACAATATACAGTTTTATAAATGTTTTGGGTTATTTACTTTTATCTGAAGTTTTTTGTGTGTATTTATTTTGTACCAAGAACAGAATATAGCTCTCTTTTGTTTTATTGAGTCATTTTTAAGAAATGGGTGCACCCATGTCTGTGGTCCTATTTACTATTAAATTTAACTAAATTAAAAGAAAAAATGACAGATGATAAAACATGGATACTTCGTGTTACACCTTACATTTTTCTATTTTAAGAAGATTTGTTTTGTCTGTATGTTTTTTTGAAAGGCCTCCATCAGTGGAAATTGCACCACAACATTTGTGCCTGCATCAGTTGAGAAAATAAATTTTATGCCATTTTTTTAAATTGTCGTTTAGGTCAGAATTCCAAAGACTACAAATGGCCCCTGCATGTATGCATGTTTTGAAACTATTAGCAAGATCTTCTTTCTTTGATGCTATACTGCTAACCACTACTCTACTGTGATGCACTTGTCCTGAGTTAAATGGTTACAGTAAAGTGCGTTAGAGGGGGATCTGCTTACCAGAACACAGGCAGGCAAGGTTTTTGAATACACAGAAAAAGGCACAAACTCATCAGCATATCATCTGAGCATTAAGACAGACCAATGATCAGTTAACAGCTTTTTGGTTCAAATGAGTTGATATTATGTGGTTGAACTTAAACCATGAAGCACACAGCATAACTTTTTGGATTATTACTGGATGTTGATTAAATAGTCTGTATGTCGACCAAACACAAGTGTCTTGCAAAGTCCAAATATTAGAAATGCTTTTTCAAAAATATTCCATACAAACATTTTTAAACTTGTTTTTGCTTTAACATAGTTCTTTAACCAAGTGTTGTTGGTTCACACTCGGAAAGAAAATCCAAAATACTGTTTTGATACAACTCCTCTCTCTCATTCACACTTAGGTAAAGACATTGCTGATGAAAAGGTGTTTTACTGTCTTGTCCGTGGATACATTGGACATTTTTTCTAATCTTATATCAAAATGAATCATGGTAGTAAATTTAGGATTACCACCATGATTTCAACTTAACGTTCCAAGATACCAAATAAGCAGTTTGAACATGCAACACCTAGGCTTTTACTGCCTTGCTTTATGTCTCACATTGTATAATGTGTACTGCTTTCAGGGATATCAAAATTGCACCAGGTTTGCAGTGGGTCCCAGAATCATCTTGAGGTTACATCACGTTGTGGCTGCAATGATGTGGTTGGCTCAATTCTTCTTTGATCAGTTTCTACATCTCTCTGTAATGGTTATTAACATTAAAGCTAGACAGGTAAATTTTGTATAAATGTATGTTATTCACATATTTGTTAAAACTGTCACTACATCCTGACAGTAAAACATGCGACAGATAATCTGTGGAAAAAAATCTATCTCCTATGTCAGCCCCCCCAAGTGGTCCTGCTGTTATTTGCAGAAACACACCGCTCCCAGATAGCAACAAACAATCAGAGCCAGGAGGAATGTCTGGGTCTGATTGGTTGTTAGCCGTGTCAATCACTCCTGTGTATGCACACTCCTCCCCCACACAGTGTTTACCATCATCCAAGCTCCAGATTGCTGGTGGGTTGCAGATGTGCTGAGAAATGGTGGAGAAACAACCTGCTTTACCATAAAACTGATCATTTCTGGAAATAAATCAGAGACAGGTAAACACTGGAGCAGCATGGCAGGCTCCTCTGTGGCACATTAGTTGTGGAGAGAGGGCTGGGGGAAGGACCTGGAAGGTGTGTTTGTTCAAATTTTCAGGCTAAATCCATGGTTGTCTCTCAGAACTGCCATAAAATCAATAAACATAGAAACTGAAATAGCATTGTTAATACAAAAAATGCAGAGGATGTCCGAAAGGTTGGAAATCAGGGGATACTTCTGGATGTAAAGAGTAACCAAAAAATGTCCATTAAACGTAAATAGAATTAGTAATTTATGTTTAGTGGTGGAGCTTAGGACCTGTCATATAGTTTACCTATTTTTCTTATCTTTTCTTTCTTTTTTTCATATCCTTTCTTTTTTTTAGAATATTAAATCCTCTAAATGAATATGAGTTGGTAATATATATAATTTTGCATGATGGGTTTGTGTTTATAACAAAAGATGCAAAAACTACAATCATGATAAAAAAAAATGGCACAACCTACAGTCCAAGGATTTTTGTATGAGAACATAAATAAATACGATTTGTTGTTATTCTAAAAATATTTTGATCAAACTTCCAGTGTAGAGAGCAACACAACAGATTCCATTCTGCCATTATTAATTGAACAGTAGCGGAACAAAGCAGAATGGTCATTTTAATCAAAAAATACCACGATCGATTTTATCAAGTATTTAAAACCTTTAATACTATTTATTTTGACTCACAGTGCGACTTGTTTATTTGTTTCTGCTTTTATTTCGTGCATAAAAAAATACTAAAGTTGTAGGTGATGCTTTGCATTGAACTTGGGTTTCAGCTTCCAAAACAAACCTACCTACACCCATTGGTAGAATTTATTTATTTAGAAATGTAGCTATTTTTGTTGAATTAAGCTAATATTTTCTTCTCAGGTATAAAAATAAGCAAACACCTCAATATGGTACATAAGAAAAATGGGCTCAATACAAAAATACTATCAAAAAGTTATATTTTTTATCTTTGACTTTAACATTGATGCTCTAATTGTGAAAGCTCTGCTCTTGGTTTTGAACAAATTTATAATTAAACTACAGATATGCATAAAATTTTAATAGAAAACACGAAAACAGTGGAAAGTTTCTTCATCACGTCACAGCTACAATGTAGTTGTTACAGTCTGCATTATCACACGTCTAAAACTAGCGTCCTGTTTCATTTCCCTGGCAGAGAATGATGCAGATGTCCAGGGATGTGCGCTAACCGCAGTGGTAACTCACAGCCACCAGGGGGCGGGTTGGCATGTGTCTGAGCTGCAGCTGCGAGTCCTACAGCCTGGCTGCACCACGCTTGGATTTTATGCTTTCTGCTTAAAAACCTCAAATTTTGGTTATTCCCCCCCCCAATTGCATTTAATTAGTAGCCGAACTGTTCATGAATATAGCCACTGACTTTTGCAAATTCTGATAAAGGAGCTGGTAAAAGTGCCTTTAATAATAAAAAAAGCTGCATCTGATAGATTTTTACTTGTCCGCAGTTTATCTGATTTAAGCAATATTGGTTATATTAGCATATTCTAGAATGAAAATGACGTTATGAAGTGCTTATTTAAACCCAATATTATTATCTATTATTATGTATGAACATGTTTGTAAAGTCTCTATCTGACCTGCATTCACTTAAAAAAGACATATGTAAAATTAGATCAAGCAACACTTCTGTTCTTTAAATGTATAAACATTAAAACAATTAAAAATGTAGTTTATATTAAAAATCTAGATTAGGCCAAGTCAGAAAGCAGCACACCAGATGGGAAAACCTATTCTGCAGCAGCAGGCCTAAACGTGTGTGTGTGTGTGTGTGTGTGTGTGTGTGTGTGTGTGTGTGTGTGTGTGCGTGCGTGCGTGCATGCGTGTGTGTGTGCGTGTGTGTGTGTGTGTGTGTGTGTGTGTGTGTGTGTGTGTGTGTGTGTGTGTGTGTGTGTGTGTGTGTGTGTGTGTGTACCGGACAGGCTCTGCAGAGCCAATCCGCAACTCATGCAGATGACGTGCTGATGTCCTACGTCAGCCCAGCTGCTTGCCAGGATCAGACCTCCACACACACGCACACACACGCACACACACACCGGTGGAAAACACACACACTTCTTCGTCGAGGCTGGACAGCAACGCTCCTGGCCCGGCAGCGGAGCACAAATCCAGGCTTCCAGGCGCCGCAGCCCGCTGTGAAAGTGGACTTTACATCGCCTTACTTTTTCAATATGGGAGACATGGGGGATCCGCCGAAAAGTAAGACACTAGTTTGGGATCCTGGCGATCTTGGTATCACTTTCGTTGCAACTTTGGAGTTTTGTTGTCATATCCGTAGTAAAAACACTTTTTCTTGGCCTATTACGGTTAGTGGTTTTAATTAAAAGACCACTTGCTTGTAGCCTAGTTTTATACCTTATAACGTATTATTTTTATCAATAATAATAATAATAATAATAATAATAATAATAATAATAATAAACAGCATTTGATGTGTTTTCCCTTTGCGGCTCTTCTTTCAGAGAAGCGACTGGTGTCTCTTTGCGTGGGCTGCGGGAACCAGATCCACGACCAATACATCTTGCGGGTCTCCCCGGACCTAGAGTGGCACGCTGCTTGTCTCAAGTGCGCGGAGTGCAGTCAGTACCTGGACGAGTCATGCACTTGCTTCGTCAGGGATGGAAAGACTTATTGTAAACGGGACTACATCAGGTAGGACAGTCGGGACGGGATGCGACAGGAACTGGAGCAGCTCGGCGATTGGAATTATTGTGTTGTTTTTAATATTTCACAAGATCCAACAGAGATTATCGGGCTGACTTTGCATCGCGTGGAGTTCAGAATTTCACCGGGTTCAAATTAAACATTGTTTGCTGCAACAAAAACTTGTTGGACAACTTACAAAGCGAAGCGCCAAGTAATTCTTCATCTTAAGCGTTGGAAGATGCATTTCAGGAGACTAAAAAATTAAATAAAAGTAAAGTAAGCTCCATCTAACTCATATCGTTGATAAAAAATTAACGGAAAAACGTGAACCACTTGGGTCAAAATAGTTATTGTATTTTTAATTAAAAAGGCGCATATTATTATTATTATTATTATTATTATTATTATTATTATTTGTTGTTGTATTTAAAAACTTAATTTTCTAATATTTTGACCGTTGTTTTGTGTTAGTTAATTGTGTGTGTATATATATGCCCCGCAGGTTATACGGGATTAAATGCGCTAAATGCAATATCGGCTTCAGCAAGAATGACTTTGTCATGAGGGCTCGGTCCAAAGTCTACCACATCGAGTGTTTCCGCTGCGTGGCCTGCAGCAGGCAGCTTATCCCGGGAGACGAGTTTGCTCTGCGGGAAGACGGGTTGTTCTGCCGCGCTGACCATGACGTGGTGGAACGGGCCAGCCTCGGCAGCGGAGACCCGCTCAGCCCTCTGCACCCGGCCAGACCGCTGCAGATGGCAGGTAGAGTGTCGCCGTCATGGACAGAGAGGGGACATCATCTGGTCATCTGACTGATTTTTAATTTTTTTTGGTCAGCATTAATCTTAAAATAGAAAATAACTTTTTAGGATGTTCATTTTTACACCACCTCAACTTTTCTCTGAGTAGGCTACGCGTTGAGGAGACTAAGAGTCGGAGGGTGAGGGGTGGGGGGTGGGGCACGTTTCCTTCACGCTGTCCAAGTTTGATGTATAGTCTATCCATTGTGACACGGGTTAAGGGTCCTTGAAATCACCGTGAAGCTGATACTTTCACTGACAAGTGGATGTGTTCTGGAGTGTGCAGTGTGCGTAATTGGGGTTTTCTGGTAGACTTTTCCTTCCCGTGTCTGTTTCGTTATGCAGACCACCGCCTGATCAGACCAGGGTGGGTAGATTAGATAAAGCGGACACTGTTGTCCGAAATAGGCTGCGCCAAATTATCGCGGCTAGGGGTGGAGGACACTGCTACGTGGCTCCGGGTCCAGGTCGTTTCTGTGCAGCACCCCGGGTGTGTGTGGAGATTATGAAGCTCTGGTCCTGCTAAATTGGAATTTCAATTCAATTCAATTCAATTTTATTTATATAGCGCCAAATCATGAAACATGTCATCTCAAGGCACTTTACAAAATCAATTTGTTGGTCATAGACCCGAATTATCAACTAGACTACAGATATATTGTTTGTCAGGTTTTTATCCATTCTACATAAGACAAATATCGAACATGAACTACAAAAAATAAAAATAGGCTTAAGAAAAACAATAAATAGCCTAATAAATAGAGATTGTCGATTAGCCGAATTAAATTGCTAAATGATAAAATGTGAACTATATGGAAACTTGCAGGTTATAAAATGACCGTTGAATGCATCTACAAATGTTTATGATTTTCATCAGACAGCTCATTTAATCAATTTTTTTTCGCTCTCTCTTTCATTTTTCCCAAACAGCAGAACCAATCTCGGCGCGACAGCCTGCATTACGACCCCATGTCCACAAACAGCCCGAGAAGACCACCCGGGTCCGGACGGTGCTGAACGAGAAGCAGCTGCATACGCTGCGGACCTGTTACAACGCCAACCCGAGGCCCGACGCCCTGATGAAGGAGCAACTGGTCGAGATGACCGGTCTAAGCCCGCGGGTGATCCGCGTCTGGTTCCAGAACAAGCGGTGCAAGGACAAGAAGAAAAGCCTGCTGATGAAGCAGCTGCAGCAGCAGCAACCCAACGACAAGACGGTGAGAGCTGCTGGGAGTTTCCAAAGTTCCCCAAACGAAGCCGTTATAGTCTGCTCCCACATGATGGATCAGGAATGTTTAATCCCAGTCAGCTCCGATTAATGAGATCAAATTCCCTCCAAACTGAGAAATTAGTTACGTTTCATCCGAGAAGTTCTGAATCGGTTCGGGTTTTTCAGCTTGTTTCTGATAATTGACAGCACCCACACCCACGGAAGAATACAATTGAGATGATGCTGTAGATGTGTGTGAATGCTGACCATGTGCCCCCCCCGCAGAACATCCAGGGCATGACGGGCACCCCGATGGTTGCGGCCAGCCCGGAGCGGCACGACGGCGGCATCCAGGCCAACCCGGTGGAGGTGCAGAGCTACCAGCCGCCCTGGAAGGTCCTCAGCGACTTCGCTCTGCAAAGCGACATCGACCAGCCAGCCTTCCAACAACTGGTTCGTTATTTTCTCTTAATTAAGTCATTAAAACGATCACTGCTGGGGTTGGAATACAGGTCGCTAATTTTGGCCATCAACGTTCTGCACTTTGATTTTGACCAAGGGTGGTTCTGGACTTCTGATATAACAGGAAAACACTGCTCGTTTATGCTGCTTTTAAACGGGAGCATAACGCATCTAAGTACCGAAACAGGTTTCCGAACATCCATTCGTTTAGCCGTTCCGCTGAAGTTATTTTCTGACATTTGTTTATACAGCTTTTCACATCTGACCACTCCTCTGCCACCAGGCATTTCATTTTATTAATTTTAATCCCATGTACCCCGTGAAAAATAACGGAATTGTAACAAGAAGGCCAGTCTAAGGAGGTCTTTAGCCTGTATGCGGTCTGCATCATGTCCATCCAGCCGGCATCCAGCTGCAGGACTGTCTGTCGCCCACAACAGCTCCTCCACATCAGGCTGATCGGCTCTGACTGTTAACCGAGCAGGACTCTTTCTGATCATTTAGGCAAATACGCCGTTCAGGGACACAGCTGACATCGAAACAGCACCCATGATAGCTTGCTTTATTTAATTTCTATAGATTTATGTATAATGTTTCACTGAAACGGGCCCGAACAGCAGCTGAAATCCGTAGACTAAAACATTTTTTATTGGCCATTCCCATTTAGGATCATTATAGCACTTTTGATAAAGTCATCTTTTTTGGTTCATAAGAAAAAAATAATATTTGTTTTTAGTAAAGTTGACCTAAGCCTGGTCATATGGTGGAAACTGTAGCTAATGTTTTTAGATTTTCTCACCCGCTCTGCGGGACTTTAATGCGCGCATCGGTTCCGAAGGTAGCGCTGTTTTCAGCCCAGCTGCGGAACCAGGTTCCAATCTGGTCTGTGTCTAACCGCTGCATGATACGCCCCGCAGGTCAGCTTCTCGGAGGGAGGACCAGGTTCGAATTCGACCGGCAGCGAGGTAGCATCCATGTCCTCCCAGCTTCCCGACACGCCGAACAGCATGGTCTCCAGCCCCATCGAGGCCTGAGGACTGCCTGAACATACAGCCCGATCATCCAATTCCTCCCGACTGGGTGTACTTTGACACTGTGAAGACAATCATGGGATTTACTGCAGCCACCCATCCCAACTTCAACACGGAGCGCAGACGGACGGATGGACATGCTGAGCGGTGCTACCGGCTTTCAGTTGCCAAAAGGAGGAGAGGAAAGGGCGCGGACCCCAGACTGGGAGCGCAATCTAAATCACGTAGGCCTGCCTTCGTTACGCTCAGCTTTGAATAGAAAACAATGGTCTTTTTTAAACATTCGGTTTCACCCTCATCATATAGCCTAACAGAACATTTGGATCTGCCTGATTTCTTCATCTGGCTGGTTTCCTTTTTGACCCAAGACCTGAGGCATTTTAAACAAGGTATACCTCTATTTTGCCACAAACGTGGGACATTTGTGAGTTAACCTACTGTCCGTCCAAAAATAGGCTATTTTTTCTTTCCCAAAGACGTGTAAATTATTCTGTTAGTTCTCTGCAAGAAATTGTATTGTTTGTTCCCGTGCAACAGAATTATTTATTATTTATTGCCGGACATTTTGCCACATTTTGTGTAACTTTCGTAACAGAAGTAAAAAAAAAGAAAAAAAAAGAAATCCCGTTTTGGTCTGTGGATTTTAGTTCATGTTTCAGTTTTAATTTGTTTAAACATATAAAACATGAAGGGAAAAAACACTGATGATTTTTATTTAGGGTTTTGTTCTGCTATGACAGAACAGGTTTTATTCAGTTAAGGTGGTGGGAAAACGCTGCTGTTTAACAAGCTTTACTGCAAACACATCTATCTAAAATTCATTTCTAACTCTGGTAATATGTTTTACAGCACAGCACACCTTTTATTCATTGTCCACCTGCTTGTCCTTGACTTTCAGAGTGCATCAGAAAGAGTTCTGGATGCTGAGTTTGACCAGCTCACATTCAGATCCGTCTCAGAACTTTATTGCAAAGATTTTGATTAATTGTTTCATTTTGTTACCTGAAAACAAATAATCTAGTAAATAAGACACAGACAATTACAACACCACATTGTTTGTTTTGAGTCACCATTTTGTATGAGCCTTTTTAAAAAATGTTATCTAAAAGAAAATATAGGGTCATGTGCAAACAAGCAGGGGAAGTTTCACCATGGCTGAAAAAAATAAGACTGATTTATCATTTATCCCTTATAACCGTGTTACTGACAAGGTGCGTTTCGAACACGTCTGTTTAACAGTCAGAGATAGTTACTAAAAGGTGGAGGAGGTGAGGCTTAATGGGAAGTGTCATGAGTTGTTAGTACAGCTCTGTTATTTAGTGTAATGTTGCTCTGAACACTTTCCTGCTGTTCTTCCGCCTACAGTCCAGTGAGCCGTGTGTTCAACTGAATATCAGCAGCTTGAATAAGCCTGATTTAATTTATCCTATCTAAATTTTCCGATTCGAACACATTCATAATTAGTTTGTTTCAATCTCTACTGTGGTGTTGTTAAAAACTACCACAGAGTAAAAAAGAAAAATGCTTTAGTGAAATCATAAAGTCCTTGTGCTAGTTATATAACCACATGGCGCAACATATTTAAAAGACTTGATGTCCTTTTGAGAGGGCAGCACAGTCTATGCAAGTGTGTAAGGAAGGGGTAATATCAAATAATCTACAATTTTCTCAGAACAAACAGATGACATGTTGGTTTAAGGATTATTCATTAAGGGGAAGCTCTAACAGTCTCTGTGGTAAATGAGAATCTTTCATGTAATTTAGCTGTTAAAATATACGCCGCCTTAAACCTACACATAATCTCACAGCACCACCATCCACAAATGTTACCAGCACGATATATTTTCTAGGTGCAATGTTTTTTCTAACTCTCATAACTACATGCAAATCTTTTTTTAGCATAAATGCAGCCGTACATTTTTTTTGTTGCTTACTAAAAACAAACGTATAACAGCCGATTACACTAGCTCTCATACTGTAGGTCTTACCTTCTGTATTTTTTTACTCCACATATTTTTCGGGGTTTATTTTTTTACACCCTAAAATTGCATTGGTTTCAACTGGGCTGCCCAAAGCTGATGTTAAAGGCTGTGGTTGTAAGAGAATAACCTAAGTTTCAATATTAGACAAAAACTGCGTATTGCTGTGCCAGAGTTGGAACAAATCCTCTGTTGTTGTTTTTTTTTGGCTGAACTTGCAAAATTGATCTAGGTCGTAATTCAGGTGCTAGGTTATAATTCAGACGGCCACCAGAGGCTGCTTGTCAAGCAAATCCAAACATAGGATCAAACAACTCCACAGGGGCCTGCACTCCGAGGGAGGATTTAGGGCTTCGAGGAGTTACCTCAAATGTAACTTCAGGCCTGGATACACTGCCACGGTAATTTACAGCTCACCTACCCTGCTGTGGCGCACCCTATGCTGGAAAGCAGAGATCACTAGCTATAAAAAGAACACCTACTGGTCAATCAATGTTCTTGAAAACTGGAAATAAATAGAAAATACAGAAAATAAATTTGGTGTGTTTTGACAGTGAGGATCTCTAGTGGGGAACATGCTTTAAAGTTCTGTCCCTGCAAAGCAATTACATTTAAATTCTACTTATTTTTTAATGTCATAATATCATAAGAGCAAAGATTTATCAGCTGTTTTTAAATTGAATCAGTAGTCTCTAAAACTCCTGCTGTTTAAAGTTGTCATTTATTTATTTATTAATTAATTTATTCATTTATTTATTTTGTCAGTTTGCATTGGAGCTGCATTATATGCTACATAAAATCTTCCATAATGTCAATTCCTGCCTCTTCTATGCAGGATAATAAACCCACTGTGGACATGGAAAAACAGCACAGTTAAAAAAGAACTATAGAAGAGAGAAAATTAATAAAGCTTGAACAATTGAACTGTTTTGACATTTTATCTATGTGAAGTTTAAAAAGTAACAGAAAACGCCCCACAAAAAACAAAATCAAAAAAGGAGACAATGTGAAATAGGTCAAGTAGGTTCAGCTGTTATTATTTACCGTACAAAGGGAATTATCCCAAACTGAAGTCACGTGTGCATAGGTGGTTTGATCATTTTGGCTCGTTCAGCACCTTCTAATCTTTGTAATCTGTCACACATCTGCAACATTTGTAAAATTCCAAACAGAATGAATTGGATGGAGTCAGTAAGCAGCAGGTCTGTTTGCACAAACAGACCTGCTGCCAGGGTGGTGCATCTGAAGTGTTGGTATAAACTGCTACTGTTGAAGTCAAAACTCCACAGGACCAACTCTAAAGAAACAATTCAGCCTAATCTGCAGGTCATTCGTGAGTAAATTGTAAAATCAAGACATCATTGTCACATTTCAGACAGGTGATTGAGGGCTCCCATAGCCATCGCAACACTACCCCAAAATGTTAGCTACTGCTGCCATGAAAAAAATTTCTAAAACTAAAGGAAGAGCAACTTTTGCTTTTTAGCTTTTTGGATAAATGAACATATGCAAAGGGAGAAGGTTTTCTCATCCTGTGCTTGATAACACGCATGCCGAAATTCAGTCTCATCATGAGGCCCAGAGCTTTGGACAAGTACGTTCATTACAACAACTTCATATGTCTCTGTGTTGATTGATCCACTATTTGTGCGATTCTTAAAATAGATCCTTGCTGATGCTTTAAGGTTCTGGTAACAATAAATAATGTGTGCACATAAAACGTCGGTGGTACAACTGGCTCTCTCCTTATCGCTGAGGTATGCAAAACAATGTGGACAGGGCAACAATATCACGTTGTTGAATATCCCTTCCAAAAAGAAGTGACTGGCTACATAAAGTGAAATGAATATGGAGAATATGGATATTTGCCATTTGTTTGGGCTGTAGAGGTAGATCCCTGACTCTGAAACTTTGTGAAATTATGATAAGAAAGGTGTACATTGGTGTGTATGGCCATAGAGGTGGTGGAGAAATGGTGTACTAAGGAGAACACAAACCTGCCTTGAGGTAACACTGAAACTCCAACTTTTCCCTTGAATATGTAACTTTCCCATTACATGGAAACCCAATGAGACCAGGTAATCCAGGCAATAACAATCAGTTTTACATTCTGTAAGTATGGTAACTGCTATTTATGTTGTGAAGGCCTTGCTCTGCTTGCTTGCAACTGTAGATGTTTCATTCCACTAGGTCTCCCTGTTGCCACAGCAGTATGGGCAGACATCAGTCTGAGGAGTCAGGAGAGGTTGTCCAGCACACATGTACCTTATGGATCTGTTTTTGTGAGGAATGACCTGAAGTATTTGTTTTTGCTAACCTCAGGGTACAGGACCTGTGTCCTGGCAGTATACTGTTATTTATAGAGGAGGACTGCATCACTAATTATAGGTTAAAATATGTCTCAATTGAAAAATATAGTACATAAAAAGCTATTGTAATATATATGCACACATACAAATATAATGATGTTAGAACAACTTAAATTACATGTCTTAGATGTAAAAAAATATATATGAAATGTCACTAAAATAATTTTTATATTGGTATTTCAGGGCAAAATTCTAAATACAAATGTGGTATAAGCTCATGGTAGTGGTACTGGACATCAGATGCCTTTTAGTGTATTTTTTTCATTTCCTGTTGTTTCTTCTGGACCAGTCACCAATGGTGAATTTCCACCAAGTTCAACACTTGGCTGGAGGGGCCATTCTCTTTTGATATCTAAACAACCTGCCTACGAGGCTCATGGTGACAGATGTGGAGGTGGTGGGTATGTGCTGCTGCATAGCTTGTTTCCTTGTGGCATCACTAGAAACTATAGGAGATGGGTGAATAAAATGATGACATTTCATATGGACAAATTAGTTAATTAACAGGAATAGGTGCTTCAATAATAATAATAATAATAATAATAATAATAATAATAATAATAATAATAATAATAATAATAATAATAATAATAATAACAATAATAATAATATTAATAATAATAATAATGATAATAATAACCTCCACCCCTTGCTTTATTTGATGTGGGCAAAAACACTTATTTAGAGGTTCCAACAGGCATATTATATTTTTCAAATTAAAATCAAAGAAGTCATTTTATAGTGGTTAATTACCTTTTCATCCGTTTAACAACAATAATCTTTTTTTTTTTTACAAAACAAGTCCGCTCCTAAGTAAAAGATACTGGATGTTTGATATTTTAGTTTCAAAGCAATTAAAATAAAAAAAAATAAAAACTTGAGTGAGGAAAAACAGACACCTTTTCCGTTTTAAGGTTTCAATCTGTCCGTACAAATCCTGGTCTAAAAAAATTAAAATAATGTGTCCATCTCCATAACTGCTGGTGTCAGTGAACCAGAATTGTTACATTCTGGGATTGCAGGCCGCACAAAATAATTTCAAGAGGTGCAAATGGGCCCCAGGCTGCAGCTTAAGGGCCCGAGGACTTGAAGTGTCCCAAACACAAATGGTTTAGGTTATCTGACTTTGCCTTGTTTTGTGTGTTTTAGGACGCTTCAGCCTCCAACTGAAGATACTCATCTGTCTGATCAGAATCTTGAGTAGGACGTGTGCCTTGGGGTCTGCTGATTTTGGCAGACTGTACATTTTCCTCTGTGTTGTTCAGGTTTAATGAGGACCATTTAAACAATTTCTGTCGCTGGTCCTAACCATAAACTTAATTGTTGCCAGTACATACATAACCCTAACCTAAACCTAGCTGAAACTTTAGTCCTAAACCTAACCCCTGAAAAAAAGTGAGGAGCATTGAAAGGTCTTCACTTTGGTGGTAAAATACGAAAAATATGTTCTCACTCAGCTGCAAGCACACACACACACACACACGCACGCACGCACACACACACACACACACGCACGCGCACACACACACACACACACACACACACACACACACACACACACACACACACACACACACACACACACACACACACACACACACACACACACACACACACACACACAGCCCCCTGTGGTGATCTTGCTCTGCTGATCACCCATTCTTTCATAGCACATAGTAACTGTTGGGTTTCCAACAGGCACCAGAAACCAGGCAATTCGAGAGCTTCTCGCCTAGCAGTAGAAGCAGAAGTAGAAAGATGTTAGACACACAAGGGCAATAAGAAAAGATAATCCACACAGTGATTTTAACCTTATACAGATCACAAAAAGTTTACTGAATAAATTACAGGCTGTTAAAATCAAATCCAGTCTATAAGCAAAATGCTGTATTTTTATTGAGGTGTTTTTTTATTGCTTTGTTGAACAGCCTCTTGAGAACTTTCATTAACTGGGTTGTTGGACTAGCTGTGTGGAATGAGGGTGGGTAGATGAAATTTTGTATGCACTGAAGGAAATCAGAATGACTTACACAACATCAAAGCCTACTCCTAACTCAAGGTAAGGAAAATAAAATAATCATGCATGGTTGACACTATTCAGCTTTAACACCTTGTTGACCTGCTGATCTATGTTATTCTTTCTCTTTTGCCAGCAGCGTTGCAGATGGCTGAAAATAGATTTACTCCTTGTTCTGTAGATGTTTCAGCTCACTGGTGAACATGAGTTCTACACTGTAAGAGCTCCTTACTGAGGGAAGTAGCTTGCTGTCTCTTCATTCTTATTCGAGGTGATTAAAAAGTCTACTAAGGGCCCTCATCTCTTTAAACTCCACCGCTAAACAACATAAAACATGGCCTGTTTTTTTCAAATTCGCTCTCAAGAGGAGGCTTTAATGTTTCCTAAACAATCCCCCCAATTTAGTTTATTTTGTTTTTGCACAAATTCTTATGGTTTTAGAGCTTGCCAAACACATGAGGGACATTCAAAGCTCCTTCAGACAAAGCAGACTTTGCAAAAAACACTACAAAAGACACCAATCTCTGACTTAAACACATCATGTCCAGCATCATATGAAACTAGAGAGTTTGTCCCCTCATTCACACAGACTCCATCATAGGTGCGTATTCCGTTCTGTCACAAATAAAAACCATTCTAATCAATAGGGTATTTCACACAGGCTCTGTGGAGCATGACAGAGAACACTCCTACATTGTCTGTCATCCATCACAAATAGAGTTGATCCGTATTTCTGACGGAGTGAAATGCGTCAATTTCTAAAAACCAGATGAGCCAGACAAAAAGTCAGACACAGGAAGTTTAAAGAGGATCCAGTAATATTTCAAAATAAAGGAGGGAGGGGGGCGGGGTTGTCTGGATGCATTAACAGATCCAACACAGTTGCACACTGCATTTCGTTTGTAACAGAAAGTTGTGATCATATTTTTTCCCTTTAAAATGAATAATGTATTATGGAACACAATGATTTCTAGCAACTTTTACATTATATTGTCTACATCACATGTTGGCACAGTTTAGTGTACATTTGAATAAATTGTGACAAAATCACGGCTCTGCCTGGCACACTGCCCACTTTAAGCTTTGTGGAACAAATATGTTTCAGCTTATTCAGTCCAAATCTGCAGCAAATATAATCAAGATGTAGATCTCTAAAATCTCATGCTTCTCCTAGTTTTTCTAAAGGGTTTTCATGGTGTTTTGTAATGCTTATTTAGAAAACATATTGGTCGAGGCTCAAAAGACTAGATTTTTTTTCTTTGTTCAAACCACAATAAATCAGGCATGGTAACAACTGCAACAGATTCACGCAGATACCAAAAGTATAACCATAGAGCTGTCAGGTATGTAATTTCAGGCAAAAATTGGCCATAAAATTGTTAGGGTTTAATCAACATCAAATTGAGAAAGCACAGTTCATATTAAGCATTTACGAAAAATATCCATTGTCTTACTTAAAATAGAAACATATTCAATCAAATGATAACGTTAAGCTCTGAAGTGAAGCATTCACAACATGCGATGTTCAAGCACTATTGTAATTCTGCTAGAAACATGCCATAGCAGCACCGTTTCAGTGGAAAACTAACATTACATTGCAGATTTTCAACCTGGTCTTTGTCACGTCTGTAAATCATCCATTCTGGGCACCTAGAATTACCCCCAACACTCATTTAATAGTTTTGCACAGGGCTGCAAAGATGATCCTCACTCTAAGTTGTCTTCAGTGGTTCCAACAATAACCAATAAAGCTGTCCATGCCCAATGCTAATAGGGCATTTCTCAAATAAATAAAGTAACAGATCTACATTAATACTCTAAATTCTTTATCAGACTTAAAAAAACTAAAGTAATTACAGTGTTTGCTGTTTTACACCATAATTCAAACGTTTTACAGCTGACAATAGTTGTTCCATAAAGAACAAGCATTTAATGTGTAGGAAAATGGCAAGGTAAGTTGCCATTATTTGAAAATGCTGGAGTTTTGTAAAAACAGAAAAAAATAATATTGCAAAAAGTCCTAAGATGCAGTAACTGACTGTAGTGATTCAGTGCAAAAACAGGATGAAGATCAAACTGTAGTGTTGTAGCTATATATTCTTTATTACCATGAATTTTGTTCTTATATTAATCAATATATGTTGGGTCATTTACCAGGTTTAACTTTTTGGGTCAGTTGATATTTACTTATTTCATTTTGTAAATTCAGCTAGAAAGAAGTGTGGACCCATTTCGATTAATTAAGGGACAGGTGTAGGACCAGAAGGCACTGGGGTGGGCATGTTTTTTTGTTTTTGTTTGTTTTTTACCAGTGCAGGCGAAGTAGCAGGTACACAATAGAAATGTAGATTATTGCGTGTGAAATTGGATAAATAAACGATAAAACACAACTTTCAAGTCTTGTAAATTGAACTTCTTTTGCCTGTGTATGAAATACATCCACAGTGCAGCAGTGGCTCGTTAATATTTGATGTTTGATTTGACAAACAGTGGAGTTGCCACCACATCAAGTGCAGGAATTTGACAGTGAGACTAGAGGTTGTTTACTGTGTAAGCTAGAATAGGTAGGTACTGAAAAGTTTGTTTTTTTGGTAAAGAGTGAGAAAGCTTAACTTTATGAAGTTACCGAACAAGTCAGGAACAAGTCTCAGACCTGAAGAGCACCCATAGTAAAATTGTTCATATAAATGAAGACAAATCTGCAAGGAAGTTGATATGTGTTGTGCCATTACGCATGATTTTAAGTTACTTAATGCTTAATAAATAACTCTCGGTCTGTTAGGTATTGTCCAGTGAATATCAGCCCAAACAGCTGATATTATGATAATAGTTTAAAGGATGATTCGAGCACTGGCATTCTTTTAACAGCAAACTCTGAACACATATGGAATAAATGAGTGACAACTTCTCTTCAAGTATAAGAATTTATTAACAGAAATAAAATTAAAATCCTGAGAACACCACCGTAGAATGCTGTTTATCTGAATAAACATTATATTTCATTCAACAAATCCTCTTCAGTAGGCTAGTGAAACTCAACTAAACTGCTAAGCAAAATTACGATAAAAAGAAATTAAGGAACTATGTACACACACAAAAAAAACAAAAACAAAAAACAATAAGACAAATAAAAATAGTTGAAAAACATCATCAGAATGAAACAGTAAATATTGGTTCACTGCAGATCCAAGTTAGAGAAACAAAGTTGATCTTAAAGAATATGGAATGAGATCAAATTAGTTTAATCTGTATAGTCTTATTGAATTTGACTTTGGAAAGTGCCTTGAGATGACATGTTTCATGAATTGGCGCTATATAAATAAAATTGAATTGAATTAAACAATTTAGAAACATTTTTGGTCTGTATATAACCCATTCACAATGCAAATCTGTTAGGCATAACATTATTTGAGAAAATAACAATTTAAAGAATGATTTGTTAAATAAAAATCAATAACCCTTAGGACTTAGGAACCTGGAGGGCACTGTGGCTGACAATCGACAGGAAATGGGCGACTGTGGCTTGATGGGTTGAGTAGTCGTCTGACAATCAGAAGGTTGTGGGTTTGTTTCCAGCTTCCCCTTGCCATTTGTCGATGTGCCCCTGGGCAAGGCACTTAGCCCCGAGCTGTGTCTCGGTGTATGAATGTGTGCGTGTTAGTGAGAGCGATTGGGTGAATGTGGCTATAGTGTACAGCGCTTTGGGTGGTCAGCATGACTGGAAAATAGCTATTTAAGTTCAGTCCATTTACCATTTAATCCTAACGCTACATGAAACTCCATTTAATCAACAATCTTCCCTACTAATGCTCTTAGCACTATCGTAAAATGGTGGAGCAAGACGAGAACAAGCATTATGTTTAAAAAAAAGTAGTTATGTTTTACTAGGGTATTGGCAGGGGTGAAAGTTGTTTGAAATTCTTGGCATTACTATTAGTAATCCGACTACCGACTAATTCCTACCCCCACCCCTCACGTTTGCTTTGATGAATATCCAGCATGGTCGTTTCAGTGCAAAGTGGTCAGATTCTACTAAAGGTGGATGCAAATTTGGTCATTTAACATGCAGTGTGGTTCAGTATAGTTGCAAATATTTTTGTCATTCTTTTGTGTGTCCCAAAGGTGGAACCTGGATTAGCACTGGCCACAAATGGCAGGTTTAATCATTATGAAAAAGATACAGGCCAAGGGGAAGCAGAAAGTACATTCTCTGTTCATGTGAACATCTTTAAATTTAAAAAGAATAAAATATTAATCAGGACCTTTTTCCCTGTCATATATCTTAGATCCTCATGCATGGTAGAGGACCTTCTGGATCATTCCAATAAACCATGGCTGCATGTCAAAGTCATCATCTATCAGACAGTCAGGACACTCCAAACCATTGTTTTTTTAAGAATGGAGAACTGATTTTATTATATCAAAGAGTCCCACTCATGCGGAGTGACTCAAGGCTCCATTATTGGCCCCTTCCTCTTCTCTCTTTACCCCATCCTACCCCGTCAGTTATAAGAAGCCTTCTTTTAAAGGCAGAAGACAGTCAGACTTTTATGTCGCTAAAAAGGAAAATAGTTGCTCTGCAAATAAACTTCTCGAATGCATTGCAGAAATTATGGTTACCTCCATCCAATCAGAGGCTTATCAGCCTCTGATTGGATGGAGGTAAGCGAAGAGTTTCTTCAATTGAACTTCTGCTTTAAGCTTCATTTCAATCTGAAAAACTCACACACAGAGAAAAGACAATTAGAAGAATTTATTGATACAACTATTTAAGTCTTTGGCGCTCAGACCTCGGCAGGAAACATTAACGCTGAATTATACTTCAATATGCATAAGCAGATGTATGAGAACAGGGATGTTCCCCCCAAAAATTGCCGAGGTCGAGGCCGGAGCGTCTGCATGCTCAGAAGGCAGAGAGACTAAGAACAGAGAATAACAGGATGAGTAATAGATGAGAAATACCGTGAAGGTTTGCAAAACAGCTTACCAAGCCAGGCTGTTGTTGCGAAGGCCTACCAACAGGGCCGTTGCCGCGAAGGCTTACCAGAAGTTCAGTGAGATGAATGGGGAGATGATGATGAGGTGAATGGTGGAGTGAATGGTGAAGTGGTCAGGGATGCTTGATGAAGGATTCTTGATGGATGATTTCTTGATGGATGATTTCTTGGTGGATGATTTCTTGGTGGATGATTCTTGATGGATGATGCACATATATAAACTAATGATCATGACGAGATGCAAGACAAGGTGACAGGACGCATGACAGGATGCATGACAGGATGCATGACAGAATGCATGACAGAATGCACAAAAGGACGCATGACAAGACGCAGGACCAGACGTGACAAGACGCACGAGAAGATGATTGACAGGATGCATGACAGGATACATAAAAGGATGCATAACAGGATGCATGAAAGGATACATAACAGGATGCATGACGGGATGCGTGACAGAATGCATGACAGAATGCGTGACAGGATGCGTGACAGGATGCATGACAGGGTGCGTGCAGGATGCATGACAGGATGTATGACAGGATGCATGACGGGATGCATGACGGGATGCGCGGCGGGATGCGTGGCGGGATGCGTGACAGGATGCATGACAGAATGAACATTTTGGGTAAATGATAATGTGAATGATGTTAAGATTAGATTAGATAGATTAGATTCAACTTTATTGTCATTACACAGGTATAGGTACAAGGCAACAAAATGCAGTTTAGGTCTAACCAGAAGTGCAATAGCAGCAAGTGCAGGATAAACAATGGTTCCATAAGTATAGGACATGAGTTTTTACTGAATAAATATAGAGATGGATACTATTATAAACAGAATTTTACTGATAGATTTGTCCTATGAGTATAATATATAGATAACTAGTATTGTGAACTAAATTTACAGCTGGATATGTACCGAATATAATATACAGGTGGATATTACTATAAATAGAGTTTTACAGATATGTACAGATATGTATATATAGATAACTAGTATTGTGAACTAAATTTACAGCTGAATATGTACTAAATTTACAGTTAAGAATGATAAATGGATGATAATAAGGATGGAAGTATGAATGGAAATATGAATTAAAGGATAATCATGCAACAGGGTCTGGCGAATAATATGAATGAGTTTTGAACCACCACCAGTATTTTGACTTACCTTAGAGGCAGTTGACTTACCTTAGAGGCAGAGAGAGTGTTGAGCTGCTAGAATTGATGAATGTTCAGGGCGGATATATGAGGTATAGGCCGATGATGTCCATCGGCCCAGTTGCTGGAGAGAAGCCTCAGAAACTCCACGAGTACACTGCATGAAAAGTGAGATTTTCGTCCCCGTAAACTACCGCAGATCTCCCTCATTTTCGGCAGTTGACGACAATTTGCAACCCGCGCTTGTCACCATTTGTCAGTGTCACAAATTGTCGGAACCGGACAATGACGTATGTGGAGAGCGATCAGCTGTACTAATGGCCCTAATTAGCATATGAATGCAGCGAACCCGCGCGGCTGGCCAGGTCTGGCTTGAATAACCTACTCAGTATTGGATCAAACCACTATTTCAAACAAGTAAAATCGCTCCTGATTGGCAGCAAAACCACACGTGGCCAGGCCAGGCTTGAATGTTCTTACTGAGTATTGGATGAAACCATTATTTTCAAACAAGTAAAATCACTCGTGATTGGTTGGCATATATATATATATATATATATATATATATATATATATATATATATTATTCATATTATGCTGTATATTCATGTTATCCTATGTAGGCTACTACACTATTATTAGGCTACCATCAAGGACATGAATGAATTTATACAGGAAATGAACATTTGCCAGGAAGATGTTTATGCAAAGAAAGAGCTTTATTAAAACAAACACAACTATATACAACGCGAGGATCTGCCCACACATGGGTATCCAAAAAACTACAACTCCGTGAACTGTCCGTTTGCCTCCTCGGGGTTGTAGGTAACTGCCGGCGTTCTTTCCGAGGCAGGTCCGTTGTGCAGACGCCTGCTGTGCGTGGCTCTGTACTTCGGCGTCGCCTCTAACCGGGACTGCAGCTTCACACAGAGTTCAGAGAGATCCGGCCTACGAAATGATGGCGGCCGTACAATCCATCCAGAGACCCCGCCAACGACGCCATCTTCTTCGTCAGACATGAGGTCGACGGTGGCGGACTTCTAGAGTTCCACTTCCTCATCTGCTAGCACGCTCTGCCTCGATTCCAGCAGCTGTAAAAAAACAAAAAACAATGAATCAGTACTGTGCGATGGGATGCACTGCGTATGGACACAACACATCTATCAATGCACCTGAAAAATAGTCACCAAATAAAGTCTTACCTTCTTTCTTCTCGCTCGACTCCAAGCTGAACCGCAGTTTCCGCCCGCAATGAGTTTTCTGGCTGCGTACCGTCCTGCGTACCGTCTCATAATAGGTCTTACAGGCGGCTGGAAAACAATTAAATGAGAATGGTATGAATAAAAATCAAACGCAAACATTAAACAAGGAAGGAGAAACAGTAAAAACAAGTCACTTACACACAATTTCGTCTTTATCAACATCATGTAAATCTGGACTTGCAGATATTGCTCCGAGCAAATAGGAGGTCACCGCCTTGCTCCGGTTCATAGCGCCTGCAATTTGTCTCCGAGTTGTGAAGACGGCGTACTGCTTCCTGTAACAAAAAATACACTTTAATAAAGCTTGTTCTTTTGAAGGCTACTAGGCTATTGTTAGCGTTGGTTTTAGGCTAGGCTACTTTTAGCTTAGCTAGCATTCACCGAACATATTCTTACCGCAAGCTTGGGATTGATCCGTCTTCTCTTCTTGGAGTAAGTCTCTCCCGCACAGTTGTTCGACTGCAGAGCCGCCAACTTGTCCTCTATGGACTCTATCCTCTTCTATTGTGTTTTCTGGCAGTTTACATACTGTGTGCATTACCGCCATCAACTGGACGGAGATGTAATTTAGAAATATATTTTCCTATATATCTTTATATCTTAATGAAACTAGATGATATCTTTACTTACACACTCACACACACATACATACACATTAAATCCTCCGAGCTAATTCTGTATCTTTTAAATATTTAATAAGTGCTTTAATTATTTTATCTGATTGATGTTTCCCTAATAATTCAGCCATCTTTACTGAACTCCCCAATACCCTTTCCAGTTCTTTCCTCTCTTTAATATATTTCCTACAATAAATCAAAACATGTTCTACTCCTTCAATTTCTCCACAATAAGAACAATTACCTGTTGGATGTTTCCCTATTATTTTTAAACCAGTATTTAAACTAGTATGCACTATCCTCAACCTGTTTATCCATATTTCCTCTCTTCTATTAATTATAATATTATATCTTATGATAATATCTTTTTGTATTTTATATAAATGTCTTCCTTTTTCTTCTAAATTCCATCTCTCCTGCCATATATTATTTATTTTATCTTTAATAATTACTTTTATTTCTGTTCTACTTAGTGGGACATCATATTCAATTTGTCTTGCCTTAACTGCTTCTTTAGCTAACTTATCTACTTTTTCATTACCTAAAATTCCTTTATGTGCTGGAACCCATGTGAATTGAATACTGTTGCTGTATAACATATATTAAATAACTGACTTCATCTAAAAGATCTTGACGGCTTTCAGATTTTCCACTTTTAAAACTAGTCAGGCAAGACAATGAATCTGAACAGATAACTACATTTCTAGGCTTCACCTCCAGCACCCATTGTAATGCCAAAATAATTGCCAACGTCTCTGCTGAAAAAATTGATAAATTATCTGTTGTCCTTCTTTTTATAGAAATATTTTCTTTCGGAATATATACTGCTACTCCTGTTTTACCATTTTCCTCTTTTGACGCATCTGTATATATTTGTGTCATATTTTCATAGCTTATATCTAAATACTGCTGAATAATAATAATTATTTTGTTTTTCTTCTAATAATCCCAAATCAGTGGTCACCTCCCTAAAAACCCATGGTGGAGTATCTGGGAAAGGTCAAGTGGGACTTATTTTTAGTTCATTAAACCCCATTTCATTTACTTTATCATGAATGACCCAACCAAAACTTCTGACTTGAACATTTCCACGCTCTTGGCATTGCTTCAATACCGACTGACTCATATGAGACAGTCCACTGATAGCAATCAGCAGTTTCTTCTCGTCAGTCTGCGGACTGGCTGAAAGTTGTGGATCGAGAGGAGTTGAAGGCGAGTTGAACGCGAGACGTGGGGTAAACTCCCCCTGCAACCCTGATTTGCATTTGTATAGCTCACAGCATTTTCATTTACATGTTAAAGCCTCCCCTAGAATTAGGAGGAGGGGGGTCATGGGGGGACAACTGCCACGTCAATTTCTGACAATTCATGGCAGTTTTCGGTGTTGCCTGCAAATGACCGTGAACAGCCGTTAACCTGAACTTCCACGACAATCTACAGTGCCGCATAGTGACGAAAATCACACTTTTCATGCAGTGGTAGCTACTGTTGTGGCTGCTCCTATCCGGAACGAATGGCCGGAATAACAACTAGATGGAAGGCCACATGATTCTAATAGTATTCTGAGATGTTGTTGGAACCAGCGAGCGGACTTGGGAGAACCCTCAGGTGTAATGAAAAGAGCTTTGGAATGCGAAATCATTGTGTGGCGTTTTTGAACAAATTCAAACATGGTGAGAAAAGGGCAGAAGGGGCCATCTGTTCGCACAATGAAAATAGAACAGGAGCCTTTACCTTTACCTTATATTAAAATGAATATCTGAAAGAGACAAATCTCTAGAAGGATCAAAGTGACTATTAGTTGAAGTGAATTCTCCTAGTCTCAGAAAGCCATAGAAAGCCAATAAGAAGGTACTGGATAGAAGAGACTTGGTTGAGAGTGAGGACAAAAGTTTCCTAAGGATCGAAAAGGTTATAGGCTTACGTGAATCAGATGCACGAAAATAATGATTTGCCAAACCTTTAAGGAGGAGCTTAATGGAGTAATTAGTTAAAAGACTAGGAGAATTGGGGTTATAGACCAGGTCATGCGTGACGTCTGCTCTACATCCGGGTCCCGCGGGTAGGCAAAAGCAGAACTGTTCCCGTCTACTATCATTACAAAACGGGTGATTTAGAGCGTACTTTTAGTTAGTTTATTTTTGGAATCTAAACAATGTCTACGACTTGTTGTGCTCCCGGTTGCACACAGAGGCATTCCAAATCGTCGGATGTTCGTTTCTGTCGTTTCCCGAACGACGAGGAAAGAAGAAAGAAATGGATAATTTCAATGAAAAGGATGCAGGCAGACAATTTCAATGGACTGTGGGAGCCATCATACTACGACAGAATGTGCAGTCTACATTTCATCTCCGGTAAATCCAACTTAATTTTGCACTGGTCATTGTTCTACTTAAATAGCGGCAGAGGGGAGGTGGCGATCGCTAGACGGGGCCAGGAGAAGCAGAGTCGATGCGCTGCAGCAGCAGCGCATCGACTCATCATCATTACGCCGCATCATCATTAAGCCGCATCATTTTTGTTTTCTTCGTGCAATCAGTGTGCAATAATGTGCTCCAGACAGCGGCTGCATTACGCCCCTGTTTACGCTGCAACGTCACCGACACCCCCACCAATTTTAATAAGACAAAAACACCAAAATAATCCGTAGTGAACAATGTTTTTTTAACCTACCGGGTGGGTCTTCCTCTCTGCTGAGGCGCTGTGTGTCAGACTCCGCTTTCTGATGTTACACAAACATGTCTGAACATCCATCCATCCATTTTCTGACCCGCTTAATCCCTCATGGGGTCGCGGGGGTTGCTGTCTATGTCCCGATATGAAATAATTGTAGCCGTCCAGTGGTTTCATGCTTCCATGCTCTCTCGTCTGTACTGGCCTGCGTGTTTATAAGGCAGCTGTATATGTCGCGGTGCGGAACACTTGGCCAGCATTTCACAGACTTGCTCCGTCCCTTCAGGCTTTTGCTGTGTGGATCTGGCAATCTGATACCATCAACCATCAACTTACTCTTAAAACGATCTTGTGATACGTTATCTAAAGAAGAAAAATACGTCGAGAACTCGTCGTTTCCTCTGTTTGCGTCCGCCTTTGTGTTCGTCTTTTGCCTACCAGTCCGGCGCGCATGCGCGAAAACCCCGGATCAAAACAATAACAATGAACTGGTCTATAGCATTTGGAAAAGAAATTGATACCAGCTAATAAGCTGCGAATATAAGAAAGTTTAAAATGGCGTTTGTCGAAGCAGTAAGAAACAAAAGCCATAACAAAAGTAATGAGTAATGGATATAAGGGTATGTTGAGACTTAAACAGAATTTTGCGAACAATTGCCACGCAAAATTATAGGTTAGAGGGTAGAGGGAGCTAAACCTGATTTCATGTAAAAACTGGAGGAAAGTAAGTACGAATGGAGAATGTAAGTTAATTGAGGATGAGTTCCTCTAGAGGAGGAACAGGGGTCGGATGGAGATCGGCGGTAGGACGAAGATGGCGGAAAGTCTGGAATTGAAACGAGAAAGAGCATCAGCAGCAGAGTTAGAATGGCCGCGAATGTGGCGAACTGAGATGATAAAATTATTTGTGACTGCTTGCCAGGTTATGCTTCTGATGAATGGCATGAGAGACTGGGAGGAGGAGCGACCTTTATTTATGGCTTCAACAACTGCAATGTTATCGCAGTGAGCGGATATGCGCTTTCTTTACCAAAGTGGGCTCCACAGACGGCAAGCTACGGCTATTGGGTAAACCTCACATAGAGCAGATGATTGAGAGTTGATGAAGGGAGAAGCCCACGAACCTGCAAACCAACTATCTTGAAAGAACCCCCCAAAACCTACGGATGGGGCAGCATCCGTGAAAAATTGAAGCATGTCTGTAGACTGAAAAATGTCGTCATAGAAAAAAGATTTGCCGTTCCAGTCAAGAAGCAGTCTAACCCAAAAGGAAAGAGCAGAACGTGTAACGTTTCTGGCACTGGAGCTGCTAATTGCAATCAGCACACCTGTGCTGTCTCTGCCCTACCTGCTTATAAGCTCTGCTACTCGCAGTCTCCAGTGCCAGAACGTCTCGAGCCTCACGGTGAGAACTTCCAGCCATTTTTCTGAAGTATCTGTCTGTCTGCCTGCCTGCCTGTCGACCTGTTTTTTGCCCCTGTTTTTTGCCCCTGTTTTTTGAGCCAGTCTGACCCCTTTTGGATTTGTCTGCCCGCCTGAGCCCTGTTCTTCAGCCTCAGAGATTTGGACTGCCTCCCTGTGTTTCGGACCCCACCTGCCTGTAAGTTACGGAGATTGCTTGCCCCTTTGACTGTTGTGCTTTTGGATTTGGACTTGGACCTGGACCTGGACCCGTCTCTGGATTCTCCCTTGGATACCTCTGTTGGATTTAACGGATCTCCCCCCTGCCGAAGACCCGGACTGGACCTGGACAAAAAACTAGATTATCCCTTCACGGACTCCGCTGCTTCCTGAAACTTGGACGCTGCCGAACCAAGCCGTCCCCGTGCCCCAGGTTAGTGACTCAGCTTCTAGCTCTCATTCCTGCCTGCCTCCGCTGGTCACTAACCCACCACTCTGTCTCCAGGAATCGCCAGTAGCTGTGTGCAGTCGCACTACCGGGGGTCCGCGCCGCCATCCTCAAATAAAACTGTTAAAGTTTTTACTCACTTGTTTTCGGGTATTCCTTGGGTCCATCCATATACATTACAGAACGGAAGCCTTCATCCAGAGTAACCTGGTCAAGATTAGATTAGATTAGATTCAACTTTATTGTCATTACACAGGTACAGGTACAAGGCAACGAAATGCAGTTTAGGTCTAACCAGAAGTGCAATAGCAGCAAGTGCAGGATAAACAATGGTTCCATATGTACAGGACATGGGTTATTACTGAATAAATATAGAGATGTATACTATTATAGACAGAGTTTTACTGATCGATTTGTCCTATGAGTATAATATATAGATAACTAGTATTGTGAACTAAATTTACAGCTGGATATGTACCGAATATAATATACAGGTGGGTATTACTATAAATAGAGTTTTACAGATATGTACAGATATGTATATATAGATAACTAGTATTGTGAACTAAATTAAATTGAGGAAGGAGGGAGGGAACGGAATTAGCCAGGTCGAGCAGCCGGGAAATGAAAGAGCGACCCTGGGGGATGATGCGCATGGCAAAATTGAGGTGACTAAGCAAGGAGAGCAACTGATGTTTAGAAATAACGGATGCAGAACTATAGGACTGTGATATCTCGTGGATTCGAGAAAGCTTGTCTGTGGGCAGGGATGCCATCATGGCCACTGAGTCGAGGTCAATGCCTAAAAACTCGATTTTTGTTGCAGGGCCAATGGTTTTCTTTTCGGACAGGGGAACGCCAAGACAGGAAAAGAGCCTTTTCAGTTTGAGAAGTGACGAACTGGGAAAGTTGGAGGGAAGATCTATAAGTAGAAAATCATGATGAAGAACGCATGGAAGATGAGTGGCATTAAGGAGAATCCAAAACAGAGCTTCTGAGATTTTGTCAAACAGACAGGGATTACTCCTGCAACCGAACGTCAGACGGACGGCAAAATAGAACAAAGACTTCCATCTAGCACCGAACAGGTGCCACTGAGAGGGGTGAATTGGAACGATTTTGAAAGCATCAGAAATATTGCTTTAGCCAGCCAGGCCCCTTGGCCAGAGAGTTTGATCAAAGATATTGCATGATCCACAGAAGCATAGTAAAGGGAAAAGGGGGAAAGAGGGATGAGGCTATTTATAGAGGAGTGGCAGCCAGAAAGGGGGGCGGATAAATCCAGAATGAGCCTCTTTTTCCCAGAGTATTTGGGGGTAGCTACCCCAAGAGGGCTAACACGGAAAGGAGCAAAGGGAGAGGTTTTGAAAGGATCAATCATGAAACCTTTGGAAACTTCTTTGTGAAGTAATTGATCTACGATATCTGGTTCTCTCAGAGCAGACTGGAGATTAGGAGATATGTGGGTGAGGGAGGGGGGTTGTAAACTCCGACAAAAAATCCTTGAGATAGACCGGTAAGAATGAAATTTACAAAAGTACGGTCAGGATGATGAAGAAGACAGATCGCCAATTCGGATATAATAATGGGGGTGGAAAGATGACGGGATATTAATGTTTGGAGGTACGATTTTTGATGAAGCGTGCACGGCGGGGACAGACTGATTTTGGATGTGCCTCCTTGCAGTGGCTGCAAATATGAAGAAAAGTACATTTAGGAAAAGTGCAGAAACTTTCATTGAAACTATTAAAAATAGGTTTGGAATTAAATACCTGAATTTTTCTACTTCTACTGTCTGTGTGCTGAACAAATGTAGATGGGAGCAGAGGAGGGACGGAATGAGTGTTAGACTTGAAAGGAATTGATGGGCAAAAAGCACTGAGGTGACTGATAGAATTACGGGAGGAACAAGGAGTGGACTGAGTCAGCATAATTAAGATGTTTTTGTCCAAAACAGACCAATCTAAACGGATGCCGTGTTGCACCAAGGTTGCAGCTGCTTTAGTAGTGAATGATTTATGATATTGGTAAAAAAGGTTACTGCCGAATTTAATGTGAAGGTCTGCTATTAATGAGAGATAGGTATCAAGCTCTACCCTGCGGTCTGGATAAACTGTACATAGAATATCACGGTAGATACTGAATGCAGCGAGGAATTGGCCGATAGAGAGGTCTTTAGATAAACGGGGATCGGATGATTTAAAAATAGCTGTGACATCACCTGCTGAGGCAACCTGCTGATCGACTTCAGGAGAAGGAAGAATGAGTGAGACCAAATTAACGTATTTCCCTTGAATAATTTTCGAACGGAGGCGAGAAGAAACGTTAGCGTGCATCGGAATATAAGGTATGCCTGAATAGGGAAGGGCAGGAACAAAAAGCATAATAAGCGAAACTCATGCAATTGGGAAACTATTAATGAAAACCTGGTTGGATACATCTCACCTAGAGCTGGCCCGGGGCGGGCATTCGCGAGTGTGAATGTGGGAAGGGGAGGGAGGAGATCCGATTGTGAAGTTGGTGGCAGAGATGATGTGGCAGTGGGGGGATTCTCCAAGGCTTGGAGGCGTGCAGACAGTGTTGAGACAGATCGATTAAGAGAGTCCAAGGTGGAGCAGAGGGAGGCTGAAAGCTGATCAACGGCAGAAGGATTAGTGAAGGAAGGTGTCGCTGTGGGTCAAGAAGCTGAAGAAGATCCTTGGTTTGCAATGGAGTGATGAGAGGGAGCAGGCGTAGCGGTGGCTGGAGCTGGGGTAGAGCTGGGACGTCCTCTGCTGCGCTTGGCGGGGGGAGCGGAGGATTTGCATGATCTCTTGCGACCAGAAATCGAAGCAGATGGAAGAGCGGATGGCGGGGGAGATGGAGATGAATCATGACGAGGCAGGAGGGAGGCTAGCTGAGAAAGCTGAGCAGAGTCTAGGTCGGAGCTTGGCAAAATACCCCTGGAACGTAACGCGGAAGATGGAGATGAAAGAGCGGCTAGACGGGTGCTCCTCCGAGCAGGAGGATTTGGAGAAGGGTTGGTTGGTTTCTTCTTGATTAAACCGGTTATGAAGCATTAATCGTTGAAGTGGCAGATCAGAGAGATTTTTCTCACAGATGATGTCCACATAGCTATTTATTACTTCTGATAATTTTTTTCCGGTCTCTTACCTGCATCTGTCATTTTTTGCGTTCGCAAAATCCATGGAATCAAAACGATCTTGCTAGGTGGACTTTCACAGTGACGTCATAGCGTGAGTCACAAACCTGGAAGCCGGCACCCGCTATACTGTCTGAGTACTAAATGGATAACGTTGTTTTGCTTTCACGGCTTTTTTACAAGATGCCTCGTCGTTGTGTCACTATGTACTGTTCCCATGAAGATGGAGGATTGCATGAGTGGCCAAAAGACACTTAGAGCCCGTTTGTGGCTCGTCATTTTAAAGACGACTGCCTCGGTGCTCCGGGGGAGGGGGTCTTTGGCTCTTCACAACCGCTGCTCTTCCTCTTTAGATTTTAACGGCAGCTTGCATCCATTATTGTTGCACTACTGCCATCTATTGGATCCTAATATCTATTCCTCAAATTCTCTGATCCCAGTATTTTTTTTAAACCTAAAAATCTTCTTTTTTCCCTAAATACTATTTAGCTTATAAACCACATTCTCAAATTTAAATTCCTATTAAAACCTAATTACGTTTTTAATAATCTTTGATTTCCATATCTTCTACAATTAATAAAAACATGTTCTATTAGTCCTACATCATGACACCAACTACAAAAACCAGTAAGATGTTTCCCCATTTTACAAAGAGTTCCATTTAAAAAAAAACTGTGACCAGTTCTTATTCTATTTATAATTATTTCCTCCCTCCTGTTTATTCCTCTAATCCTTACTACATCAACTGTATTTTGTATCCTATATAAGTGCCTTCCATTTATTTCATTATCCCACCTACTTTTCCATATTTTCTTGCTTTCTCTCAAAACTATACTTTTGCCTTCAGATTTGGATAACTTTACTGGCATATCAATATATTCTTTTTTAATAGCCTCCTTAGCCAACCTATCTGCTCTTTCATTACCCAAAATACCTATATGAGCAGGAGTCCAAAATAATATTACATTTTTATTTTGTTCACATATTCTATGATGAACAGCCATAACCTCATATAATATATTTTGATGATTATTTGTACATCCCTTTTGAATACTAAATGCAGATAATCACTACAAATTATTTTATTTATATTAGTATCCTCCACCCATTCTCAAGCTAATAATATAGCACATAATCCTACTGCATATGTACTGAGATAATTAGATGTTCTTTTTGAAATAATCTTTGTCAGGAATCACGACTGCTATACTAGTTGCTTCACTCTTTGTCTTTTTATTTTCATGTATCTATGTCTACATGTGTGTTGTCTCTTACTTTCCTATATCTGTTTATTCACTTGTGTGTAAATGCACCCCAGCAATCAAAAAAAATGTTATGAGAAATTTTACTCACTGCTGCTTTTTGTTTCAGACTATGTAGACGACTGTTTCGAGATGCTGCTAGCAGAGCTGGAGAAAATAAAAACTAAGCAGGTTGATGCAGCATAAGAGCCCCCATCACTGACAAGTTCATTTGTGAAACCAACAAAAGATGATGTCATTAATCTCTCATTCAGTCGATTGTCAAAAAGACCATGAAATCATTTTATTAGTAATTGCTTATATTACATAATAACCACAACAATTTTGTTTACATGCATGTTTTAGATTTTATTCTTTCAGCTTGGGTATTTTTTTTAACTGCCAACAGGTGACCTCTAAAGGTAAAATCATCTTCATGTCCTGGGGGTGGGAAGTGGGCCCTTATGCAGCTGACTGCACACAAGGGTATCACAACCCTGGTATCTTTGCCTAAATAGTCCTAACACCATCTCACAAATAGGGGGTTTTCAGCTGACGTCATGCTCACGTGACTACTCTGCGCGTCCGCCATATTGGGTGGTAGTTGTTTCGCACCGTTGACCCGCATTGTATTACGCCTTAGGCAGTATTGGAAGTGAACAATGGTGAAAACGTGTTTAATGGTTGGTTGCACGGCCCGTGGAGGTGGAGATCAACGCTCTTTCTTTCGCCTACCAGCCGTGATAGTGAATCAGTGTGAAAAAACAAAACAGCTCTCTGAACAACGCCGTCACCTATGGCTGACACGGATATCCAGGTCCGATTTGGACGGTGTTAAGCTGGAATACGCCAGAGTCTGCGGTGCTCACTTTGTCACAGGTAATTAACTGTTAAGTATGTAAAACATGTAAACCGTTGCTGTATTGTGGGCTGTAACAGCGCAACACATGATCGCCATGGGAAAAACATAGAAACGGGTTAATTTTCCTCCGCTTTCCTGCCTGGAGGCGCAACCACGGAGAACAACTGTTATAGATAACAAAGAGTCGTCGGCTCGCTTGGATCGCGGCTGTAAGACGACCTAACATAACTTTCCACAGTATCCCGATGTCAATGAGAGTGTGTTCTAAACGTTTGAAACACATAGCAGTTAGTTAAAAGTACATTACATGCGTGAGTGGTTGTTAGCACTAACGGTTAGCAGCTACTAACTTAGCATGTGCCAGAGCCCGTCTGAGCGCAGCTTACCTTTGAACGAGTTACTGTGTTCCCACTGTTTGCTGGCTTTATGATCTGCCGCTCCTGAACCCATCCATTCGTAAACTGCACATGAGACTCCAAGGACTTGTAGCTTCAGAACTGTTCTGAAGTATAGGCGCTCACACCACAAACAAGGTAGCCGAAGACGTCCGATATGGACAGTGACGTCCGCGCTACTTCCGGGTTACGTCGGTAGGCTTTTGCCGGCGTAAATACGGTAAATACAACTTAATTTTGCACTGGTCTTTGTTTTGCTTAAATAATTAAAGCCGCGAGCGGCGTCGAGCGGCCCTGCAGCCAAGCGCCTTCGCGCACCGCCGGCAGTCAGCCACCGCAGAAGCATGCGCCGCATTTGCGTCGGATTGTTTACATTTTTACCATCTTATTAAAACTCACCCGTCCACGTATGATGGCGATTTCCTTGATGTACATAACTTCAACATCTCGTACCCAACCAGATGTGAACTGGTTGTGAGCCTCTAGACCCTTGTAAGCTCTCATTTCCTCGAGAGTGTGCAGAGGGTTTTCACCGAACACCAGGTAATGCACGATGTCGCCGTGCTCTACATTTGGCCAATCATCAGGATTACGGCTAAACAAGGCACCGTGGAAGGCATAGGGGTCCATATGGTCAATCACGGAACATTTCCTCAGATAGACGTCCTTATCTGGTCGCTCTAGCGTGCTGGCGTACTTATCCATTCTCGATACGAAAATACGTGTAGGACAACTAGAGATAAGGAAGTGTACCACCCAATATGGCGGACCGGAAGTTGGCCAGTGACGTCAGTGAAAACCCCCTATTGTCTATAGGCTATATGCCTATGCTGTTGCTTGTGTTGGGACCAAGCAACCTGCAATGTCCAAGCATTTAGAAACACCGCTTCCATGCCAGGATGGTCTGTGATACAGCCATGGATTTCTCTATCCATATCCTCTCTGGCTTCTTCCATCTTAGCAACAACCAAGCCGATTTCCTGGCAACAGATGCACTCTCTCACAGACTCCATTATTGGCAGTGAGAACAGGAACACCTAAAAAATAAGATTGATTAATTGTATATTTGTATTTGAATTACACACCATAACTGATTTGATAAATTAACTATTAATGCATTTATGGTAAGTTGGAAATGGATTTACATTAAGGAAATCTTTAGGCCTCAATATTACTCAGTGTATATTTTTGATATATTATTATTTTTGACTTTTGTTATGCTAGTATGTAGGTAGGCTAAATATTATTATATGTACCGATACTGTTTATAAATTGTTGCCAAGTGATTCTTTATGATAACAAGCACCTCATCATTGGGCCTAACTAGGCCATGGCATAAATTCATTTTTAGCTGTGAATACATGCTCATTCATTTTAGTGATACATTTTGTCTTATCTGTCGGACAGATTCCAGTTTGTTC
Source organism: Fundulus diaphanus (assembly GCA_037039145.1). Taxonomy (NCBI): domain Eukaryota; kingdom Metazoa; phylum Chordata; class Actinopteri; order Cyprinodontiformes; family Fundulidae; genus Fundulus; species Fundulus diaphanus. The sequence continues at coordinate 56,445,010 of CM073127.1, forward strand.
ATGTTAATAATAAATCTTCCTCAAACTCTAGGGTCACCTGTGGAGTACCACAGGGTTCAGTCCTTGGACCAATTCCCTTTACTATATATATGCTTCCGATCGGAAAAATTATCAGACAGCATGGGATTAATTTCCTCTGTTATGCTGATGACACTCAGCTATATTTATCCATAAATCCTGATGAATCCAATCAATTACTTCGACTGCAGTCATGTCTTGATGACATCAAAAGCTGGATGACTTTAAATTTCCTGCATCTAAATTCTGACAAGACCGAAGTTGTAATCTTTGGGCCAGAGCCCTCAAAAAATAAAGTTCTTAATCAATCACTTAATCTGGATGGCATTAACTTGGCCTCTGGTAATAAAGTAAAAAATCTTGGTGTTATTTTTGACCAAGACATGTCATTTAAATCCCATATTAAACAGGTTTCCAGAGTTTCCTTTTTTCACCTCAGGAATATTGCCAAAATTAGAAACATTCTGTCCAGGAGCGATGCTGAAAAACTAGTCCATGCATTTGTTACTTCAAGGCTGGACTATTGTAATTCTTTACTATCAGGAAGTCCACAAAATGCAGTTCAAAGTCTTCAGCTGATCCAAAATGCTGCAGCAAGAGTTCTGATGAAAATCAACATTGGGATCATATTTCTCCAATTTTAGCTTCCCTTCATTGGCTTCCTGTTAAATCAAGAATAGAATTTAAAATTCTTCTTCTAACGTATAAAGCCCTTAATAACCAAGCTCTATCATATATCAGAGCTCTGATTACCCTGTATGTTCCTAACAGAGCACTTCGCTCTCAGACTGCAGGTCTGCTGGTGGTTCCTAGAGTCTCTAAAAGTAGAATGGGAGGCAGATCCTTTAGCTATCAGGCTCCTCTCCTGTGGAACCAACTCCCAGTTTTGGTCTGTGAAGCAGACACCCTGTCTACTTTTAAGACTAATCCTAAAACTTTCCTTTTTGACAAAGCTTATAGTTAGAGTGGCTCATGTTACCCTGAGCTACCTCTATAGTTATGCTGCTATAGGCTTAGGCTACTGGAGGACATCAGGGCCTATTTTTCTCACTCTACTGATTTCTACTGTTCTCCAGTCTACTGTTCTCCAGATTTGCATTGCATTACATTGAAATGACTGTTGTCATTTCAGCTTTTAACTTTTTGTTCTCTCTCTTTTTTCTTCATAGTAGGTACACCTGGTCTGACGTTCTGTTGACTGTGAAATCATCCAGGGAGGACAGATCACCGACTATTACCATCTAATGTAGAACAGATTACTAGATCAATGTGTGCTTCTGTGTTTTTTGTCTCTCTTGTTGTGTCTCTGCTCTGTCTTCTGTAACCCCCAGTCGGTCGAGGCAGATGACCGTTCATACTGAGCCCGGTTCTGCTAGAGGTTTTTCCTTCCCGCTAACGGGTGTTTTTTCTTTCCACTGTCGCTTCATGCTTGCTCAGTATAAGGGATTGCAGCAAAGCCATGTACAATGCAGACGACTCTCCCTGTGGCTCTACGCTTCTCCAGGAGTGAATGCTGCTTATTGGGACTTTGATGCAATCAACTGGTTTCCTTATATAGGAACATTTTTGAAAAATCTGTATAATCTGAACCAATCTGTATAATATGATTGAACTTAACTTTGTAAAGTGCCTTGAGATGACATGTTTCATGAATTGGCGCTATATATAAAATTGAATTGAATTGAATTGAATTGTGAGCGGGGTTACGTCACTGCACATGTGCACGTTTGGTCAACAAGCTGAAGCAATGTTCTTGGAATAAAACAATTTACACCTGTTTTGGCTAAAAGTTGTAATTCTGCCAACATTAAAATTACTTTTAAAGTGAAATTTTTTTTGTCAAAGCACATGTAATAACAGATTTGACTGTTCAGTCATACTAATAGTGGAGTGCACAGAAAGACAAGTTTACTTTTCAGTCTGACTATAAACTACATTACATGTTGACTGAGTGCAAAGTGAGGGGGCGGTGTTACATAAACGATTTACCTACCGAGGAAATAGCATTCTAATGCATTTAATTTGCATTCAGTCCAATGAAAAGGTTTTAGCCTTTGACTTTTATTTATGTCATTGAAAAAAATTCTTACCATGATGTTGTGTCCTTGTTTGCATTTTGGTAGGAGCTGTAATTTTCCTCACTTTTGTGGAAGGAGGCTCAGGCGAGGACTCGGTCCGGACTTATTTAGTAGCTGCGTCTTTTTTGAACATCTGGCTTTCTAATAGTTCCGCTGTACTACCGGTAAAATATGCCCCGTCTGTTTATGTCAGCTCATCGTGCCCATTGCTGGGGTTCTTTCTGGGCTCTAAACACTATCTGCACAGACGCTTGGAGTATATGGCCTTCTTTTATCATAATCAACTGGATTTATGGTGTTAACATGGACATGAAAAATAATGATAAAAATAAAGATAAAAAATAAAAGATCGATAAAACCATAAAGAAGTGATAAGTCCGACGTAAGAGTTCAATAAGATTACCATTGTTGTGGTTTCCATCAGTAAAATATATTTCATCTCAGTATTAGACATGGCATCAACAAACCCCCTGCGACAGACTGGCGACCTGTCCAGGGTGTACCCCGCCTCTCGCCCAGTGAACGCTGGAGATAGGCACCAGAAAAATCAGAAAATGGATGGATGGATCAACAAACCCATGCCACTTTAACAGTATTATCTTACTCACCACAGGCACTCCACCCATGCACATCACACACTGCGCGTAGGGCACCAGTGCTGGGGGAGACACCAGAAAACTTAGGCTTGTGAACAAAAATAATATTTATAGTAATCATAATCACAACATATTTAAGACAAAGATGTGTAAAGCCTTTTCTTAGATATAATCAATACAAAACAATTTGCTCAAGAAAAAGATGGACATCTGCCTGGTCTCTTTCGTGGTGCACCACTCACCCCCCCCCCAAAAATGAACCCATTATGTAATTGTGTAACAAAACAAAGGGTACGCTACAGGTGATAGATCACCAGTGAATGTTGACGAAACCTTCCGAATAGGATTTTAATTTTCCCTCTCATTTAGTGCAACAGTTTTTGGAAATAAAGAGAAGTGAACTGGCAAAAAACTGTTTTATTGTTCATTTTCAGGGTGGGGGGCACCACACAGCATTTGTGCTTAGGGCCCCTCAAATGGCTAGCACCTCCTCTGATTTTAACCTTTATATGAAAATATGTCCCCGGTCCTTGTGCAGTATCACGTTCCTCATTTTTTTTCATCCACATGCCTTTCAAGAGGGGGCTTTAAGGTTTCTTTTTGTTTTGCAGTAGAGTAGACAAACAAAACAAAATGAGATTTAAAGATGGAAATATGCAAAAGTTGGAAACTAGAGACTCTTACCTTTCCAACAAGGGGTCGGAGCTAATTGTCTGACCATTTCCGGAAACGTAATTTCTGTGCGTAACACAGGCATGCTCCGTACATAAACACAGCTGCATAGAACTCAGATCGCTTTATGCACTGACTTAAGCGCAGATTGCTCCATTTGTTGGTGAATCTTTTCGTCTCTGTCTCTGCCATCATGGTTCTGACCCTATGCCTGTCTTTTGACCACCGATTATCTCCCAAACCGTAGTGACAAAGTCACCCTGGAGGAACCTAAGTTTCGGGATCAGAAACACTTCGTGGATTCAGAAGAAGGTTAGTGGCTTTCAGTCTGAACTTTTAAAATCCCCCATCTCAGCCACTAACCTGTTCTCTCCCTTCCAGAGGTTCTGTTTTTCCAGGTTACCCTGATCCCGAGTTACCTGCAGAGTCCAAAGAATATTTTAAAAAAGCTTCCTTTTGTGTCTGGTTGTATTTTGGGCCCTCAGTCTTACATTTCCACTTTATGACTTTGGAGTTGTACTTGATTTAAATCACATATGTGATTTAAGGGGCCGTACAGTAATGCTGTTACTTTGCAGCAAGAACCCAAGAAGGTCCTGGGTTGGAGTCTGACCCTGGGTCTTTTTGCATGGAGTTTGCATGTTCTCCCTGTGCATGTGTGGGTTCTCTCCGGGTACTCTGGCTTCCTCCCACAGTCCAAAACCAGTCAAAAACATGACTGTTGGGTTAATTGGCCTCTCTAAATTCTCCTTAGGTGTGAGTGTGTGCGTCAATGGCTATTTGTCCTGCTTGTCTCTGTGTTGCCCTGCGACAGACTGGTGACCTGTCCAGGGTGTACCCTGCCTCTCGCCTATTGAATGCTGGAGATAGGCACCAGCCACTCACGCCGTTTCATTTCCTGATTCAGTCTGGAGAGTTCTGTCTACTGACAAAAAGATTTTTGTCAGTAGACACATTAGGTGTCAAAAACACAAACATGGCATGTCCCTGACGAGGGATGAAGGAGTGGTGTTAATTCGCAGAGAATTAAACATTGGGAGAGGGTTATTAGACTGCGTGTAGATGTTCTTTCTCTGTTCTCTCTCTCTTCGGAGATGGTCACTTATTTATCTCTGCTCCCCCCCCCCCCCCCCACTGCTGCTGTGTTTTTGTCTTTTTGAGCTCTGTCTTCGTATCACCCGAACGCTGAAAACTATGGATCTGGTAGGCTGGTCTCTCAGTGTTATTGATCAAATTTTTTCGACGGGTAGGCAGGGAAGAGGGGACCCGTCCTGTCCTGACAGGACACATTTCGTGGGATACACCCTAGATTCCTGTAGGAAATGGAATATGGTATGTTTTTCAATTTTGTCAGTCGAGGACATGGATGACGTATACATATTTGGATTCATGATACTTGGATTTCTGCTAATTGGATTCGGTGGATTTTTTATGTATCAGCAAATTCTGCGGATGTAGGTAGCAATTATGGCCTTGATCAGGCTACCGGCTGCATATGACGCGATCACTAAGGCAGTCATTTCAATGTAATGCAATGCAAATCTGGAGAACAGTAGACTGGAGAACAGTAGAAATCAGTAGAGTGAGAAAAATAGGCCCTGATGTCCTCCAGTAGCCTAAGCCTATAGCAGCAAAACTATAAAGGTAGCTCAGAGTAATATGAGCCACTCTAGTTATAAGCTTTGTCAAAAAGGAAGGTTTTAAGATTAGTCTTAAAAGTAGACAGGGTGTCTGCTTCACGGACCAAAACTGGGAGTTGGTTCTACAGGAGAGGAGCCTGATAGCTAAATGATCTGCCTCCCATTCTACTTTTAGAGACTCTAGGAACCACCAGCAGACCTGCAGTCTGAGAGCGAAGTGCTCTGTTAGGAACATACGGGGTAATCAGAGCTCTGATATATGATGGAGCTTGATTATTAAGGGCTTTATACGTTAGAAGAAGAATTTTAAATTCTATTCTTGATTTAACAGGAAGCCAATGAAGGGAAGCTAAAATTGGAGAAATATGATCCCGCTTGTTGATTTTCATCAGAACTCTTGCTGCAGCATTTTGGATCAGCTGAAGACTTTGAACTGCATTTTGTGGACTTCGTGATAGTAAAGAATTACAATAGTCCAGCCTTGAAGTAAGCATCACTCCTGGACAGAATGTTTCTAATTTTGGCGATATTCCTGAGGTGAAAAAAGGAAACTCTGGAAACTGATTAATAAAGTCTCTCAGGACGTCATTTATAAGTGCCTGAAAAACGGCAGGAGCATTAGTCAGCCCGAATGGCATGACTAAATACTCAAAATGACCTATGGGGGTCTTGAAGGCAGTCTTCCATTCGTCTCCTTCTCTAATCCTGACCAAGTGATAAGCGCTGCGGAGATCTAATTTAGTGAAAACGGTGGCTCCCCGAACCGTATCAAAAGCCGATGCCAGGAGGGGCAGAGAATATTTATTCTTAATAGTAATCTGGTTAAGACCTCGGTAATCTATATAAGGCCGCAAAGATTTGTCTTTCTTCTCCACAAAAAAGAAACCAGCGCCGAGAGGTGAGGAAGAAGGTCGGATTAAGCCAGCCTTCAAAGAGTCATTAATGTAGCCCTCCATAGCATTTCGTTCGGACTGAGATAATTTGTAAAGACGAGCAAACGGCAGAGGAGCCCCGGGAAGAAGATCTATGGAGCAGTCATAGGGACGGTGGGGCGGAAGGCTAAGAGCCAAATCCTTGCTAAACACACGTTGAAGGTGATACTGAGGATGTATGTTAGAAAGGTCGGTGGTTTCCTTAGGGGTAACTGAACTGATCGGAGACTGAGGGATGGCTGAGTGGAGACAGGTAGCCAAACAACTGGAGCTCCAGGCTTCTATACGGGAGTCTCTCCAATTTATTTGGGGATTGTGTGCTACTAGCCAGGGATAACCTAATACGACCGGGGAGTGTCTGGTGGGAAAAACAAAAAAAGATATGGACTCGTGATGATTGCCTGAGGTAATAAGTTGCAAAGGGAGTGTCTGCTGGGTTATGGTGGCTAAGGGACTGCCATCTAAGGCGGAAACAGAGATAGGTGTAGGTAAGTCACGGACCGGAATCCATAACTTCTCTACTAAAACTGGGTCTAAGAGGTTTTGTTCGGAACCGGAATCTACGAGGGTGGTGACTGGGTGTTGGGCGTCAGGTAAGCTAATAACTGCCTTTAACGAGAATCTAGGACCGGGATCTTTAGAACACGCGTCCGCCAGTATCCCCTGAACTACTGGCGGGGGCAAATCTTTTGGCCGAACCGGGCAATTTAAACGAAAATGTCCCGCAGCTCCACAATACATACATACATTGTTCCGGACACGTTGGTCCCTTTGCTCAGTGGTATGGTGAGCACGTCCAATTTGCATGGGTTCTTCGATTGGAGGAGTTTCAGGAAGAACTAATCGGGGTTGGTGTGACGTGTACGGAACCGGTGTGCTGGAGCGTTGAGCCAATGGTCGAACTTGGCTCCGCCTCTCACGAACTCTCTCCTGGAGCCGCTCGTCTATCCGAATAGCGAGCTCGATTAGCTCCTTCATGCTATCCGGCTTGTCACGGGTAGCTAGCTCATCTTTTAAGCTGTCGGACAGAGCATTAACAAACACTGTTTGATCGGCATAACTATAATTATGAATGGTTGTCTCGTCAATAAAAGAATCGGCTCATTTAAGAGCACGATCCCTCAGAAGACCAATGATGTGGGAGATCTTGTGAGCATCGTCCGGAAATGACTGTGGAGCGCGACTAAAAACCAAAGAACATTGTAACAAAAACCCTCTGGACTTACTCAGGTCTCCAGAAAACGGTTCGGGAACAGGAATAGACACCCCAACTCTGGGCACGGATGAAGGGGCTGTAACCACCGGAGGACTCGAGGCAGGAGGAGGAGCAGAGGTAGGTAGAAAAGGATTTAACAAAGCTTTCATGCCCTGTAGTTCGTGGGTCAGAGTATTCATGGTTTGCATGACCTGAGACTGCTGCTGTATTATTGTTTGGATTAGGTTCTCATGTTGGCCAAGTAATAAGCCCTGATGGGTGACAGCATTCAGTAATTGCGTTCCAGAGTCAGCTTGGTCAGTTCGTTCTGTCATATCTATGTAAATGTGACTCTGAAGAATGCAATGACTGACGAAGAGGTAGATTTTAAAAGGTTTATTGTATGGTTGGAGATGGATGGTTCTTTCTGAGGTTTGAAGGTCTCATGGGTTCTGCCAGAAAGATGGAGAAGGTGGTGAACAACTTGAGCTTGGTTATTGTGAAGATGAGACTTGGTCGGGAACTCACTTGGGCGGTAGCTTGGGTTTGGTGCAGAGGAGAGGTACTGAGCATACGTCCGGGTTGTCGGTGCAAGTCCTGGTTCCTTCTCGGTGTTGTGGCTGGCTGGAGGGTGGACAGGCAGGTGAGCGCAGGCAGGAGGGCAAACAGGGTTCCTTGGGTTCAGTTCGGTTCTTGTGGACTGATCCAGAATGGCTTCTGACAATGTGACGAGGTTTCCAGGCTGAGGTCAGATGAACGGGTATCTGGAGCAAGGAGGCAACAAGAACAAGGTTAGTAACTGGTTTCAGGAAATCACGAGAGAACATAGGGTAGGTCTGTACCACGCAAGAGCGCAAACGAACTGACGCCCTCCTCCTAGTTCCAGCTCCTTATAAAGGGTGGCAATTAGCTCTGATGAATCACACCTGCCCGTCCAACCCTGCAGAGAAGAGAGAGCAAAGAAAACAGGCCCGCACCTAGACCATGGAGTATGACAGTAACTCCGGTGTGTATCATGCGACTAAAACATGATAGAAAAAAGAACACTGTTTTGAGCAGTACTGTGCCACAGCTATCGCTGGTTGAACTTAAGCAATTTTGGTTATTATTAAGTAAATCATGGAAAATGGCTGGATATCAGCTCTTATCTTAAATTCTTATATAATATGGGGATATGTATGAAGATGAATATTCTTCTTGTGAACTGTTTTTGTAACACATATATGCCGATCTTAAACAAATGATTACAAAAAACTCTTATGAGCTATTTTTATTATCGAATTTGACCAAACGTACCTTTAAAAAAATTAGAGGTGAAAATTAACAAGAAACTGGGAAACAATGTAGTCTACCATTTCTTTCCATGACTGTATATAGACCAAGGCATCCAACATTACTTGTGTCTTGGAAGGTGGGCTCGCAGGATGAGCTCCCTCCAGGGGTTTGCTCTGCGGCTGGCCTTCCTATATTTTTGCTTAGGGCTAGCTCCTCTGCCTCCGTTAGTGGTGGAGGTGGTGGATCACCACCCGTTTTACGGGCGTCTACCTTAAGATGACCAGATTTCTGAAATCAAATCTGGGGACATTTCTAGCTCGTGGATAAAAATCAATACATCTCATCAAGATGAAATTAGGAAACGGGGACAGTAATGGTTTAATTTATTTTTACATATTTATTAATTTTTAAACAACAAAAATCAAGTGTTAAAGCCAGGAATGTGCCTCTCCACACTTTTATTATATCCTAAGATTAATAAAATTAATACATCAATAGTGTTATTAATAGAAAACTAGAACTGTGTCTCTGGGTTGCGGCAAAGTGGTGGGGGTCGGAGTGGATTGGTCAAGGGTGGTTAGCAGGGCTTTCCAATTTTGTGGGACCCAAAGAGCTCTGCTGCCTCCTAAGGGGAGAGTGACATGAGGAAAAGAAAAAACAGTAAATACAAACATTTAGCCTGTGGCTTTCTGTGGAGACATAGTTCCCCCACCTTTTCAAAAAAGTGCAACTTATTCTGTTCACGCCTACATGCCTATGAGAAATAGGTTTTTCTGCATTAACATCAAAAAGAAGCAGTGGTCAAACCCGCAGGTAAAGGATGATATATGTTTCCTACTGTCACCTGGCCTCATCAGGGGCCTGTGCATCTCAAAGTAGCAGATTAATTTCTTTCACTAATGGGCTATAAGCACAGCTCCACTACTTCCTGAACTTCAGCAGCTCCTTTGTTTCCTGATTATTCCAGGTGTGTCTGGCTGGTTATTGAGGTCAGACACACCTGGATTAATCAGTCTGTCCAGTAATGAAAGACAGGAAGCGCTTTATCACTTGAACTTTATTAATACTCTAAGTAAATTTTTTCCCTTCTTGTCAACTGTTCTTTCCATCAGTGTTCCTATTTTCCTCCACCCATTTAATCTCCTTTCTGACTTCCTATCTTCTTCCTCTCTCCTCTTGTATCAATCTTACATTATTCTAAAACAGACATTATATAATTAAAATCAGTTCCAAAAACATTAGAATGTACAACATGAAAACGTCCAATTATTGTTATTTATTATTATTATATCATCTGATTAAATACTAAAAATCAAATTACCACAATATTTGGAGCTACAAGCAAAAACAACATAAATGACCATTAAACAGGCGGTTATCTCTTCCTCCATCGTTCTCAGATCAGGTAGATCTTGTCTCATTCAGTTACTGACTCCTATTTTTTCATGAGGAACTTTCATATATCCAAACTGAGCAGTAGAAAGGCTAAACCTAAACCTGGAAGTCTATGCTCATAAATCACAACCAAAAATCAGCAAAACAACTTTTAATAACTCTACTTATAACTAACTATCTGAAATATAAACCAAAGGTCACCAATCAGTTCTAAAACATCTTTAGACGAACCCTTGTTGATCCCTGGAGAACCACCGTACCAGATTAGCGCCTTTCAAGGAGTTTTCAATCATTCTGTAACATTTTATCTGAGTGTCTTTTACTCATGCGAGCAGCAACCTGGACACAAACCAAACATTTCTCACAGGATCAGCCCGATCCAAATAAAATGAATCGATTAACACACTTACCATAACACAGGGAAGCTTCCGATCAGTTGCCGCAGGTTGTGAAAAACGAACTTCCACTTATTCTTCTTCTGTTTTAAAAGTGGTGCGTTCGTCTTCTTCTTCCTCTTCGTGCTTTTTTTTTTTCCCCAGTGTCCTGTCTAGCAATGTGGCAATAGGAATTGATGTCTCAATGCCAGATAGAGCTCGAAAGAATTTTGCTTTTACAAGTGGAGCGAACAGCTTTCGCCATAGTGCTCCACTTGATTTATGCTTGTAAATAGCTTTATTGTGATTCCTGCAAGGAGAATTTCAAATTATATGGACATGACAATGGGAGAGTAAAGGAAGAACAAGAAGTGAAACAGAAAAAAAAAAAGAAAAGAGTAGAGGTGAAAGAAAGAGGAGATAAAAGGGAGAGAATGATAAAACCTTCTCCGTCTGCTCTGTCACCTGGAAAGAGAGATGCAAAAAGAACAGCACAACCAACAGACATAAAGCAACAAATACAATCAAATAACACCTAGATGCCATTGCTAAATCATATATATTATTATGTAAGCTGACATGTGTAATGTGATACTTGAAAAAAGAAAGTGAAAGAACATAAATAAATAAATAAATAAATAAATAAATAAATAAATTATAAGATTACTGTATATAAGTGAACACTTAATACCTGGGACCCAGCACCTGTGGGAGTTTGTGAGAGTGCACTAGTTTAGGTAAAGACTCCGAGCCTGCCTCTGCCAGCTCAAATGTGTTGTTGCATGTTGTTCTCAAGTGCGTTTAAAACTGAGAGGGCCAAAAGGGGGGTCCCCAGGACAGGCCACCCCCCCCCCCCCCCCCCCCCGGATGGTAGCAGGTGCCGGCGCACCCCCCCATGCACCCTACCCAGAACCCTCAATGTCTAAATGCGAATGGGGCAGAGGAATCCACCAGGGGTGAGGCCTACACAATCAGCCCCTCCCCAGATATCTTCCCCACCCGCTTAAGGACGACACACCCCAGGAACCTAGAGTCTCGGACCCACCCCAGATCCACCCAGAAGCAGCACAGCTACCATGCTTGTAACCCACATCCACTGGCGCAGAATCCCCCAAGAGCATCACAAGCAGCCTCCGGAGACCACCTTGAGGCCCCCCGAGCCCCACCCAAGCGTGCTCTACAGACCCTGGTGCTCCCCCAATCAGCCACCACGCCCCACAGGACACGTCCCATCTCTATACTGATTGATTTCTTTTGCTTTTCCAATTCACGAGGATAGATTTCTTTGCAATACACAAGGCCATGCAAACTGATTTTTTTCCCCAAAGTGCTATCATCCAAGTTACCCAGCAAGCAAACTGTGGGGGAAGGTGAAATTTTACATCTCAGGCACTTTGACAAGGCCTTACATATCTGGACCCAGAACCTCTGAACAAGTGTACATAACCATAGTGCATGAATATAATTGTCAGGATTATTGCCTGTGCACTGTGAACAGATTTTATATTGTGCAAAACCCATCCTGAATAATATGACCGGTAAAGTGTACTCTATGAAGGAGTTTGTATTGTATTAGCTGTAAATTTGGGTTTCTCGTCATTTTGAAAGTTCTTAAACATATCTGAGACCAGGTGTTTTGTTCAAAGCTGGCTGATAAATCCTCTTCCCATTTCATAATAGGAATAGATATTGAATCATTTTGTTTTAGACAGTGTCCTGTATAATTTAGACAGTAGTCTTGGGTGGGGGGTTAGATCCAGGAATTCTAATACATTCATTGGAATTTGTGAACTACCTTTATTGAGCTTAAATTTATTATTTATTATAGATTTAATTTGTTGATATTCTAAGAATTTATTTTTATTAATACCATATTGTATATTTAATCTTTCATATGTGATAAACTCAGTTCCTTCAAATATACAGTATGTTACATGTATTCAATACCTTTACTCTTCCAGTAAGGGAAGTTTATCATATTCTTTTTTGTAGGATTATTCCAGATGGGTGTATGGCTGCATGGGATAAGTGATGACTCCGTCATTTTAAGAAACTCCCACTATGCTGTCAGAGAAGAGCTGATGTTGATATTTTTAAAGCATGCATGCTGCTTCATATTTGAGCTAATAAATGGCAAATCAGGAATCTTGATATCATCACATATTTTAGCTTGGACTAAGGGATTATGTTTTAACCATTCTGAGATGAATTGTAGCCTATTTGCCAAGAAGTAGTGATGAACGTTAGGCAGATCTAGTCCCCCTTTATCTTTAGTCTTCTGTAGCGTCTTTAAGCTGATACGGGGGTGGGGGTTATCTTTCCAAAGAAATTTAGAGATGGAGGAGTCCCGAGATTTAAACCAGTCGAACAATGGTTTATTGGGGATCATTGAGAATAAGTAATTAATTCTAGGTAAAACCATCATTTTAATTGAAGCAACCCTTTCTATAAATGAAATTGGTAGAAATTTCCATCTGTCGAGATCCTTTTCTATCTTCTTTAAAAAGAGTGATATGGTTAACTTTTGCTAAACTATGGAGGACCAATCCTGCCATAATTAAAAACACATACAGAAATAAATGAAGGAGTTAATAATATAAAATTGCTTGAAAAAGTAGCTAATAATATGAATTTGTGTGCCATTAAATGTGACAAAATAATAAAGAGAAGACATTTCTTCAACAACTGATCAATTATTATCTATCTAAAAATATATATTTTAACTTCCACTTTTATTTTTACTTTTCTTCTTGCTTTTACGCTGACTTATTTTTAACCCACTTATTTTCTTTTATACATTTTTCTTGAAGTCTTTATTTTGTTTTTTGTATTTATTGCAAGTGGGTTTCTTTTTGTTCCGTATTTCCACTGCAACCTTTTTTATTGTTTCATATTTATTCACACCAACATTTTTAAAATATGTTTTTATTTTTGTTTCATACTGATTTACACCTCGATATTTTTAGAGCATGGTTTTACTCCACCATAAATATTTCTTTTTACTTTATTTTAAGATCCTTCTATTTCTGAAACAATGATTTATTTCTGCCTCTAACTTTTCTAACAGTTTTTTTACCCAAAGGAGTTTTGCCTGCCCTTTTTTTCCCTTCTCCCCCTTTTCCACTTCGTCTGTTTCTACTTCGGATTTTTAAAGCAACATTTTTAAAGCATGTTTTTACTCCACCATAAATATTTCTTTTTATTTTATTTTAACATCCTTCTATTTCTGAAACAATGATTTATTTCTGCCTCTAACTTTTCTAACAGTTTTTTTACCCAAAGGATTTTCGCCTGCCCTTTTTTTCCTTCTCCTCTTTTTCCACTTCTGTTAGCCCGTCTGTAGTTCCCTTCTCTCGGACTGGTCGTGTATGAAGTACCGCTGGTTCTGATGGCGTTTTGTTGTTGTTTTAATTCGGCAAAATTATCATTTGTTTTGTGTTTATCTGACTGACTTGTATTGCTTTATTAACTCAATACTTGCTGGAATAAATTTTAAAATCTCCCAGAGACGACAGCAGCATCCAGACCATCATGGTTGAGGACAAAACGCATAACTAAGCAGAAGAAGCAGTTAGTTATCAGCTATTATATAGGTTACAAAATGTGTTCGGTCTGCGAGTGTCATGTTAGCTAAACATAGCAGAAGCAGTCGTAAAATGGGCTTGGTTTAGGTTCTATTGTCTGTTCGTCTTTTGTTTATTATAAAGTAATACATAATTGACATTTATATTTTAAACAGGGACCACAGAAGAAACCCAGGCCCTCATCAACTGACGTATTGCCAATGAGGGCCTATTAACTGGAAGGGGGAACTCCTCCAAAGCCGAATGGCAGTAAGTCATTTTTATTTATGTCTGACAAAATGTTTATCTTCAGCTCTTGTGACACTAAACTTGTTTTCTATTCAACTAATGATTTTGTTAGAACATCTGGCCTGCAGGTCACACCAAAGCAGGCCAAAAAGAAGTGGCGCAATTTGGTGCAAAAATATAAGGTAAGATAACAAAACTCCCTGCATAATATTAGCTCACATTATGTATTATTCACACCACATCTCTGGTATTACCAGAGAAAACACAGGGTTGAAGGATATTGTAGAAGGATATTGTACAGATTAACTAAAATGATAAACCATTTGACTTGATGGTCTCAGCTTGACTTCCTGAGGGAGCAAGCTGAGAGGGAGAGGGCAGCCTTGGCTAGGGAGGAAGCAAGGGAGAGGGAGGCTACCGAATGAGCCAATAAATATTTGTCCCCTTTTGAAAAACTTGTTGACATGTTATAAATAAAATGTATAAATATTTTTCTTATCTAAGTGAGTTTCTTCTGAGTGAGGACACAAAGAATTAAGAGGAGAAAGAGAGAGAAAGAAAACAAAAGTAACAGTATATAAAAAGACATTTATTTTATACAAATTATTTAACTTTGGAACAGAGTCAAGATGTAACATGTTCAACAAATTATTAACAGTTACTAATATGATTTAAAACAAAGCATTAACTTTTATAAACACCTTATACAAATAGACAACACCTACAAACATACAATTGAAAAATAATAGGAATGGAAATTAATTTACTGATTATTTAATGTATTTTTACAGGTAGTGAAAAAAAAATGAAATGAACCAGCATGTGTACATGACTACAACCCATCTAGGTTAGGTCAGATGTAGTCATGTTCACTTAAACATGCAGCCACCTCTGCTGGAGCAGACAGCTGGGCTGCCAGTCTGGCTCAGAGGCAGCTTCCTGACTGCTCCCTGTCTTTGGCCACCGGATGGCCATCCTCTTCTGGGTCGAACCTCCTCCTCCTCCACGTCAAGCTGGTCACCTGCCTCTATACTAATATTGTGGAGGATGCAACAGGCGGCGATAACTTTTGGGGCAAACATCGGGCGGACCTCCAGCGCCCTAAAGAAAATTGAACGCCACCGCGTCTTTAGAGCACCAAAGGCACGCTCAATGATGTTTCTCGCCTTGGCGTGGTGCCTGTTGCAGCGTGCCTCCACTTGGACTGTACCAAATATAAAATAACTTGTAATTTAGGTAATATACTGATACTTAAGCCTCCCTGGTAAGGTCTATTCAGGGGTTCTGGAAAGGAGGGTCCGTCGGATGGTCGAATCTCGGATTCAGGAAGAGCAGTGTGGTTTTCGTCCTGGCCGTGGAAACCTGGATCAGCTCTACACCCTCAGCAGGATCCTGGAGGGGGCATGGGAGTTTGCCCGACCAGTCTACATGTGCTTTGTGGATCTGGAGAAGGCATTCGACCGTGTCCCCCGAGGGATCCTGTGGGGGGTACTCCGGGAGTATGGAGTACCGGGCCCTTTAATAAGGGCTGTCAGGTCTCTGTACGACCGGTGTCAGAGTCTGGTCCGCATTGCCGGCAGTAAGTCGGACTCGTTTCCGGTGAGAGTTGGACTCCGCCAAGGTTGCCCTTTGTCACCGATTCTGTTCATAACTTTTATGGACAGAATTTCTAGGCACAGCCAAGGTGTTGAGGGGATCAGTTTTGGTGGCCTTAGGATTGCGTCTCTGCTATTCGCGGATGACGTGGTCCTATTGGCTTCATCAGGGCGTGATCTACAGCTCTCACTAGAGCGGTTCGCAGCCGAGTGCGAAGCGGCCGGAATGAAAATCAGTGCCTCCAAATCCGAGACCATGGTCTTGAACCGGAAAAGGGTAGAGTGCCTTCTCCGGGTTGGGGAGGATGTGCTGCCCCTAGTGGAGGAGTTCAAGTATCTTGTGGTCTTGTTTACAAATGAGGAGAAGATGGAGCGGGAGATCGACAGGCGGATTGGTGCGGCGTCTGCTGTGAAGCGGGCCCTGTATCGATCCGTTGTGGTGAAGAGAGAGCTGAGCCAAAAGGCGAAGCTCTCGATTTACCGGTCGATCTACGTTCCTACCCTCATCTATGGTCACGAACTTTGGGTCGTGACTGAAAGAACGAGATCCCGGATACAAGCGGCCAAAATGAGTTTTCTCCGTAGTGTGTCTGGGCTCTCCCTTAGAGATAGGGTGAGGAGCTCAGTCATCCGGGGAGGACTCAGAGTAGAGCCGCTGCTCCTCCACGTCGAGAGGAGCCAGTTGAGGTGGCTCGGGCATCTGGTTAGGATGCCTCATGGACGCCTCCCTGGTGAGGTGTTCCGGGCACGTCCCACCGGGAGGAGGCCCAGGGGAAGACCCAGGACACGCTGGAGGGACTATGTCTCTCGGCTGGCCTGGGAACTCCTTGGGATTCCCCCGGAGGAGCTGGCCCAAGTGACCGGGGAGAGGGACGTCTGGGCCTCCATACTGAAGCTGCTACCCCCGCGACCCGACCCCGGATAAGCGGAAGAAAACGGACGGACGGACGGACTGATACATCTTATTCTTCTATCCAATTAATATAATCTATGTATCAATTGTGTGTCATTGTTGGCTCTATTTAAGTACAAGAAGGTAAGAGATCTTACTGGCTGGCGATAAGGTGATCGGGTACCGGAGGCATGGGAACCCACCATCGCAGAGTAGAAAAAAGCCCTCAAGTGGGTATAAAGCATTTTTGTACAACGGAGAGCGCCGCAGTACCAGTGAGTCATGGACAGAGCTGACATTGTCGATGTAAACATTCAAAATCTTTCCCCATGCGTCACACACACCCTGCAGGATGATTGAGGGGAAGAGTTTTCTGTTTAAATAACATTTCTTTTTTGGCTCTGCAGGTGGAACAATTCGCACATGGCACCCATCAATGGCACCGACTGCTCCTTTGAAGGCCTCGTTCCCGGCAAGGCAGGCAAAACTAGCCCCCACTCTCTCCAAATCTTGTCTTTTTGGGAAGAAAATAATTTTTTTAATGATCCCCATCAGGGAGTTCATAACTCTGTGCACAACCTGGCACACAAGGGCATCCCAAAAATGTCGGCTGTTGCCCTATAGGATGCACCGCAGGCCAGCCGGTAGAGGGTCACCAGCACCTCTATCTCCCGTGGCCATCCATGGGCCTTCTGGATGGGCAGCAGCTGAAGGGGGACGATGATGTTGGCCCTGTTTAGCCTGAAGGCTGGGGTCATGTCCCCTTCATTAAAAAATATTTGGAGGATTGGCACAAAGGTGTTTATCCTCACATATTTTGTTTGTGTTTCTTCCTGTAAATAAAAAATTCCAAATGTTACCTTAATTGGTTTTTCAGTTCTCACCTTTTCACAGCATAAAACTAAACCTGGTTAACATGCAGATTAATACAGTTCTCAAGAAACAAAAAGTAAAATGTATAGTACTGTAAAACTAGTCAAGTATAGTAAATGTAACAAATGGCTTCCCTTCTCTGGTATTAACTATAGTGTTTTTATACTGTAAAGATTCTAATTGTAAGATGTATTGATTATTTTTGTAATTTCACTGAAAGAATGAACTGAACTAACTTATTAATTAATCAGTAAAGATTAATCACTGTAAAGGTGGGCAGACATAGAAATTACTTTTCCTTTCTTAATGATCAATGCTGTAAAGGTCACTAGGTGCAACAAAGTAGCTTAACCCTACTGCCATATTGTTACCAATATGTTAAAATTGTATTTTCATTTTAATGATTTATAGAGAAATAGTCACAATTTCAACCTTATCGCTTGTTTAATACCATCCTCAATGTTTTTTTAAAGATAAAAGTAGGAAATAGGCTGTCAATCTTAAAATGCCTACCAGTTGGCACAGATGGGCTAGCAAAGCAACACAAGTCAGTCAGATAAACACAAAACAAATGAACATTTTGCCGAATTAAAACAACAAAAAAACGGCATCAGAACCAGCGGTACTTCACACACGACTAGGCCGAGAGTAGGGTACTACAGACGGGCTAACATTAGCCCTGGCTGGGGTTAGCCTCGGAGGAAGGAACTCAATCAACATCTGTCTGGGGACAGCAGGAATCTTTTTCAACTTTGTGACCTGCTGGCTCTGTGTCTTTGTGAGCATGTGACTCCAATTCTAATTGGACGACACAATGTCTGGTAGCTCTGAAGCTGGACAGCTTTTAATAGTTTTTTAGAATATGAATTATATAGAAAGATAAACTCAATTCTGTTGGCTCGCACTTGAGCTCAATTCTGGTGGCTCGCTCAAGTGCGAGTCACCAAAATTGATAAACAGTCCTGGATGAGGTGTCGATATGTTTCCAGCAAGAACTGAGCAAAAATCTGGTTTCCTCAGGTTTAAGCCTGTTTGCTATAACCTACGTAGAACGATAAAGTGAGTAACAGAAATAACTGATGTGACTAGACAGATAGAATTCACACATTTTAGTAAACAATGCATATCCTGTTAATTCAGATTATCTACACAGACTGAAAGTTGTATGTCATATCAGCTGTGCTTGTTGAGCCTTTACAAAATGGATCAGAAAAATGCAGAGACAGACTGTGCCTTCAGTCGTGCCTCTCCTCTTTTGTAAACAAAAGGATCTGGGAAAGGGAAGCCAAGAGCAGGACAAAAAAAGACCCCTGATAACATACCCTAGAGATCTCTAAGGCTCTCTGACTCTACTCAGAGCTCAGGGAGAGATGGAACAAAAGCAGCACTGTACCTGGGGCAGGGTGTATGTAACAATGCTCAGCCTCTGGACGAGACCACATTTAAGTTGGATTGGAGATGAGCAAGCTATCTAAAACTGTTTTCACACATGCACTGCCTTTGAGACATCTTGTGTCTAGATCCCCAAAGCCTCACAAGTAAGGTTATAGTTGTCTCCTGTTACATTTATAAAGCATTTTAAAGCAAGAAATGATGGGTACAGCTCTCTAAAACTTTAGATTTTTCTATGAAAAGATTTAAGTTGAATTGCTTTTGTCAAAGGTATAACAAAGAGATTTAAGGGGGCACAATAATTTAAAGAACAGGGATCCTTTTAGTCTGATCAACAAACACCATGAGGTGTTGTGCAATTATCCACTGTTTAAAGTTATTCAATGTTTATTAAATAACCCTCTGTTAAGTATTGAATGGTGATGATCAGCTGATATCAAGACAATGGTTGAAAGGGATGAATTCGAGCACTAGCGATCTTTTAACAGCAAACCCTGCACACACATAGAATAAAGGAGTGACAAGTTCTTTCCAAGTTCAAGAATTTAATAACAGAAATAAAATGAACATCCAGAGAACATCACTATGTAATGCTGTTTATCTGAATTAACACTAAAAGTCCCAGAGATACAAGAATTTTCGTCAGCCTCCAGTCCCCCCACAGTACTTCACAACTCATGAATCTCTTTTCAGATGTAAATGCCCCATTAGCGCTGTTGTTGGAGAACCATTCCACCCCTTCAGTTTTGGTTTCAGCTCAAACCTCTCTGTTGACGAGTGTTTTACCTGAGAGCAGGGGGAAAAAATCCTATTTGTAATTAAATATAACTAGGTCTACGTCATCAGTGTCGCCAACACCGGAATGATTTCACACAGCGGAGCCACCCGCGCAGCAATCAGCTGATAACTGATCTGTACAATGAAAATGCTGCATGTGCTGGAACGCTTTTATATTTTAATATTTATACAATAATGACCACCTGCCCTATTTACTAGGGGGCAAATATAACTCAAGTCACTTCAGCGCGATCTCTCCTCCGCTGCAGCGCCGGGAAAGCCGTGCTGCAGCGGAGCGCGCACACACACACACACAAGCGTCCAACTGAGTTTTCAAGACGGAAAACTACAAGTCGCCTCCAAAGCTTCCTCTGTTTGGTGGATCTTGGTATGCTGATGACCATCAAGGACTGCACAGTCCAGCAGGGTCGCAGAACAGAACAGGGCTGGAAAATGAGTGTGTATGAGCTGGTGGCTTTCCTTGCAGATCTGTTTATGAAGGCATCACAGGGGAGTGTTGGCGCCATGCGGGATTTGTGGTGCACAGACTTTGGGAATTCACACATCAAAGCCACAATGCCTCGAAACCGGTTTCAAGATATAATGAACAGGGGCGGATTTAGGAAATTTGGGGCCCGAGGCAAAGAAAGGCATGGGGCTCTCTGAATTGTGAAGACAACACATAAAACAGACCCATTATATACACAGATAAATTTTTTTTTAATAGAATAGATATACATTATTTTTTCTACCTTTTGTCCCTCTCTTATACCTTTTCTTGTTGTTTTCCTCTATGTTTTCTTTTGTCCTTTTTTCTAGTAGACAAGCCATGATCTGCTTATCTGTTCTCCATTTTTCATTTGAATGAAATAATAGCTGGAAGTAAATCTGCGCCCCTCTCCATTTCTTGGCAAGATCCTGTTCTTCACCCGGAGCTGTCCTCTCAGTACTATTGAGCAGCGTGCACGATCAGACAGCTGATTGGCCAGCTCTGGGTCATCTTCAGGAAGTATACTGTGCTGACTGCTTACCAGCAGAATGGATGATGCTGGACTCTCTCAGTCTGGTGGAACAACATCATTATCAAAGCCTGGCTGGATAATCGGGGCCCCCAGGAACTTGGGGGCCCTAGGCAACTGCCTAGTTTCGCCTAATGGTAAATCCGCCCCTGATAATGAAATATCTGCACTTCTACAACAAAGACACTCATTTGGAACGTGTGAAAACGGACAAATTTACTGCTATTTCAAACATCTGGCAACAGTTTGTACAGAACTGTGTGTTGTCCTACAGTCCAGGGCAACATATTACTGTTGATGAGCAGCTATTTCCATCAAAGGTTCGTTGTCCCTTTCTGCAATACATTGCATCCAAGCCTGATAAATTTGGAATTAAGTTTTGGATTGCAGTGGATCTGGACACAAAATACATGTGTAATGCTATCCCCTATTTGGGAAAAGATCCCTCCCGCCCCACAGGAGAAAGGCTGTCTGAGGACGTTGTTGTGAAACTGATGGAGCCATTTATGGACCAGGGCAGGACTGTAACTATGGACAATTTGATGAACTTTGTTATAGGTTTATGCAGGAAAAAGCAATACAAGAAGAAAAGATGAGACAGCATCGTGAGATGAAGAGACGTTCTCATGGTAAAACAACACAGTGCCAGGTGCGTAATCTCTGCAACAGGAACCACAGCACTGAGCGTTGTGTGCACTGCACATAGTATACCTGTCGCAAATGCAGGAAGGACTCACCTTGGGTTTGTGGAAACTGCTAAATGGGACAGTTGTAGCTTTATATGTAGTGCTTTTCCTTGGGTGAAATCAATGTTACTCAAATCAATGTTACTCCAATACCGAAGTCATACGTCATTTTCTAAGATGAAATGTTGAATGACATAAAAAGACGAGACAAGACAAAATACAATTATTCTCTAAGTTGTTCTTTCTTTCACATAGTGAGCTTTACAATCTCTGTTGGTGAATGGACAATATAAATAGGCTCTGCCTTGCCTTGTTGGAAAAGCATGGCTATGACCTGTTCTCAGCTCAGGAACTAGGACCCGTCACAGCATGGAATGGAGTTAAAAACATTTGGCATGTGTTTCAATCCATTGACAATGCAAAGCCCAAGTTAAACAAAACATTATTTGATGAAATAATATTTTGTTTAAGTTAAAGAACCAAAGTTCACCTTAAAGAATGTGAATTGTGGTTAAATTAGCTTAACTAATTCAGAACAACATTTGACATGTGTTTCAACCCATTTACAATGCAAAGCACAAGTTAACCAGAACATTGTTTTGAGTAAATAATATTCTAATGATTGATTTGCTCAGTAAAATAATTTAATCCTTATGTACGGCCGATCTTATTAATGCGATTCTCCCTCCGGGTGCTAGGGGTCGCTGTAGCGATCGGTCATTAAATTGGTTAAAGTCTAAAAAGTTATCAAAATTGCCTTTAAGCCAACATTAATATTCAATATTAATGCGGGAATAAGGCTCATAGCACCATCGAAGGATGGCCGAGCAGAACGGTTAAGCTTTATGCTTTAAAACAAGCTCCTTTTGAATGCCTGTAGGTCCTCCAGACAGCCTCTGACCCGGTTGCAGTCACGATTAGAGCAGGTTTTCCTCAGAATTCGACAGCAGGTCATTCTGCCGGCTTTTCAGCTCCGTCTGGGTTTCGCTTCCCTGTAAAGGCTGACAAGAATAAACAAAGCTGTTTCGGCAATCTGTACTTTGCGGCTGGTTTGCGCAGCAGTCAGAGTGCAACTTAGCTCCGGTCGGTGTGTTGTTTATCCGGATTCAGTCAGGTCCTCCTCTCCCTCTTGGTCATTCCACTGAAGCAGCAGATGAGTTCCACAGAACGGTTGGCCTGTGGGCTTTCGGCCTTGAATCACATGGCTGCTGAGGAAGGAGACCCCCCCTCTCCTTGGGAACCCCAGGAGAGGAGTCGCAGAAGAGAGTGTGGGAGCTGCAGAATCTGAAGAGCGAGAGAGAGACTTTGTCTGTGGGAGGAAAGTTTTATAGCAGCAGGGAACCCCTGCTGGGAGAAGGGCCGTCCCCGCTGACTCTCTTTGCGGCTGTGTGGTCAGCATTCGATCTGACATCACTATTCATCATGGCGTTATTATAGCACAACAGAGGTATAATATGATGACATATAAATTAATATTTCACAAGAGGTGACCTGAGTGAAGTTTTTCCAGAAAGGTAAAGTTCACAGTAAATTTGTCAGTATATTTGAAAATTTACTCATAAAAGACAACAATTGGTCCCACTCAAAAAAGTCTTTGGTAAATTTGCTCAGATAAATTTACTGTGTAACATTAGGTTGCAATTCTAGCAGTGATGGTAAGAAACTTATTTTTAAGGTGGGGTGCAAGTTATTGAAGTCTTAAGGTCAGACAACATTCAGAATCATCTCATTTAGCACCAGGGGTGTCAAGTAACAAAGTACAAATACTTTGTTACCTTACTTTGGTAGAAATTTTAGTTAAGTATAATTTACTGGAGTAATTATTTTTAGATGACTTTTTACTTCTACTTCTTACATTTTCTTGCAATTATCTATACTTTTAATTCTGTACATCTTAAAAATAGCTTTGTCATTACATTTTTGCTTATTTTTGTACTGGGTTGTCAGTGTTAAAAAACAAACAAAAACCAAACCAAAAATGCTAATCAGACAAACGGTGCCACCCGGACAGAATGAATTTGACTGTAGTTGGAAGCAGTACTGCGCCACATTGTTTGCAATTGCAAGCCCCCCCCCCCCCAAAAAAAAAAAAAACAAAACTTGAGAACAAGAAAAAGTAGAAAAAGAACATAGCAGTTGTATGTAGCTTAGCAAGATGTCTGTAGCAGAGACTAGACAGAACGTGAGCAAAATGTGCAAACCAAGCACCAGCAAGGAGGTTGGTAGGTAAGAACTCTTGGTAGGAGGTTGGTAGGTAAGGTGCAGACTCTTGTAAAATTGAACATCATTGATCTCACAATGGAGAAATTCACTTCTGCATTTTAACCCAGCCCCTTGGGGAGTAGTGGGGTGCCACTGTGCGGCATGCGGGGAGCAATCTGGGGTTAAGGGTCTTGCTCAGGGAGCCAGACTGCCAGCTGTGAGAATCGAACCAGGTACTTGCAACCTTCTCAGAGCGCAAGCGTGCTGCTCTGACCACCTGGCCACCACTCCCCCTTGTAAATGACAAATTTGAGTGAACAAACCAAACTGAATAACTTTATTACCTAATTTGTATATTTCTCAGTACAGTTCAGGATACTGTAACTTCTGCATTCTGTCATGCTCATGAATCTGAATGAAGCACTGACTGCCCTAAGTTCAATTCACTGACGTTCAGACCTCGACAGATTCAATTCAATTCAATTTTATTTATATAGCGCCAATTCATGAAACATGTCATCTCGAGGCACTTTACAAAGTCAAAATCAATCATATTATACAGATTGGTCAAAAATTTCCTATATAAGGGAACCAGTTGATTGCTTCAAAGTCCCGACAAGCAGCATTCAGTCCTGGAGAAACGTAGAGCTACAGGGAGAGTCGTCTGCATTGCTTTGCAGCAGTCCCTCATACTGAGCAAGCATGAAGCGACAGTGGAAAAAAAACCCCACCCATTAGCGGGAAGGAAAAACCTCCAGCAGAAACGGGCTCAGTATGAACGGTCATCTGCCTCGACCGACTGGGGGTTACAGAAGACAGAGCAGAGACACAACAAGAGAGACAAACAAGCACAGAAGCAAACATTGATCTAGTAATCTGTTCTATATTAGATGATAATAGCGGGTGAGCTGTCTTCTCTGGATGATGTCTCAGATAACAGAACGCCAAACCAGATGTACCTACTATGAAAAAAAAGAGAGAGAACAAAAAGTTATAAGCAGAAATGATGACAAGCAATGCATAATTGAATAACAGTAGAACTCGATAATAGAAAAATAGATCCTGATGTCCTCCAGTAGCCTAAGCCCATAGAAGCACATCCCCATAGGTAGGTCAGGGCAACATAAGCCACTCTAGTTATAAGCTTTGTCAAAAAAGAAAGTTTTAAGATTAGTCTTAAAAGTAGACAGGGTGTCTGCCTCACGGACCAAAACTGGGAGTTGGTTCCACAGGAGAGGAGCCTGATAGCTAAAGGATCTGCCTCCCATTCTACTTTTAGAGACTCTAGGAACCACCAGCAGACCTGCAGTCTGAGAGCGAAGTGCTCTGTTAGGTGATTCATTCTACCATTTCCTCTTGCGGAGGATACACTGTACACTATACTGTCATGCCACAGAGCAGGGGCGATTCTAGGATCTGACCTTTAGGGGTGCTCAGCCCCCAGTGTTGACTGTGATTTCTGGCATGAACAGCAGGCTTTCCATTTTTAGTCCAGATGTAAGATTCTTAGAGTTGACTCATTTTTGAGCTAAAGCTCGTCAAACAAGCTACAATATAGGCCCATCCAAAAGCAGTGACAAACAGATTGAAATGTTTTCACTCGATAAAACCTTGTGCGTTTGTAAAACCTGCATGATGGAAATAGTTAGACTAGCTATATTGATAAAAGTGAGGAATCGTTTCCCTAAAGACACAAAACTAGGGTTAGGGCACTGATGCACAAGTGTTGCTATTACTACACTTTCCTTATTGTCGTATTGCTTTGCTTACAAGAGAGACAAATCTAGCAGTTTGTATGTATATATATTAGGGCTGGGCAACGATTAAAATATTTAATCGTGATTAATCGCATAATTTGCCTGATTAATCATGATTAATCGCATTGTATTTACAAACTCCAAGAATTAATTCAAAAGTAGTGTAAAGAGCACTTTTATTTTAATGTTCTGCTGCCATATGAACAAAAGTGTTGTAACATTTGTAGCACTTATCAGTAACACATATTTAGTGTAAAGCTCAAACATGTAAAACAAAAAATAGCAATAATAATAAATTAAAGCTTATTGCCACTGACAGGGAATTCTCTTTATGGTGAAAAAATCTACCAAAAACAGGCAATTTCTGAGGTAACCGCAGGGAGCAGCAATACCATTTTATGTTCAATACCAAAGTTTAACTTGGCAGTGGTTACAACTAATTTGTTTCTGTCATATTCAATGCTGGAAGAACTTTAAACTGAAAAGCTTGCTAACTCGATATGCTTGCATGGTTATTTGACGTTAACACGCGTTTTTTTGTTGTTGCTTTCTCGCGTGCATATAGTGAATGGCAGGGAAAAACAGGCAAAAACACATGGATACTTTGAAGCGAGAAGCGACTTCACCGACGGCGTCGATGCAGACCCCGCTCCGCACAAAACTTGTTCCGTTCGCCAACTCACCGTCTCGCCTAAGCAAATTCCTGCGGGAAACACCGCCTTCCGCATGTCGGCTTTGTTTTTTTCCGGCCAGCACCTTTCTTCCTCTTTGAGTCCGAGGCTGGGCTGACAGCGAGGTTATTGGCGCATTATCGCCACCTACTGTTCTGATTCAAACCCCTACACCGCAGCAACAGACCTTCACAAAATAAAAGCATGTGAGCAACATGCGTTAACCCGCGTTAAAGTAAATATCGCCGTTAATAGTCTAATGAATTAACGCGAAATTAACGCGTTAACTTGCCCAGCCCTAATATATATATATATGCATATGCCATTAGATATAAGACATAAGCCTATATTATGGCGGTCTCATGACCAGTCCATGTCTTCTGTCAAGCAAATTGCTAATAACTTAATAAATCCCTACACATATCCTTTATGAATTTGCATACTGAACTTTGTTTTTTTTAAAACTCAGATTAAGAGAAACAGTTTCCTTATTAGGAAAAAAAACAGTTCAGATTTAACTTTTCAGACAGGCATTCTGAATCCACAACTGCAATTCATTAGAACAGCTGAAGCGCTTCGGACACAGATGCCACATGTGCAGAAAAGAATATAGCTGCAGATGTAAAATGTTCCAATAGAAATAGATCCAAATGGCAATTTATCTAAGATACTCTTTCTGCATCATAAAACACAGCAAAATTATACATTCAAGGGACTGCAAATACATTTATTGTATTTACTCTGCACTGGAAGTAGAAGTGTAACTGATACTAACAGCATTTCAAATATTAAATTCAAATTTCAACAAATGTACAATTGGGTTGTAGTTGCTCTGTGTAGCCCATTTCATGTAATTTATCTTAACATTCCAAACACATTTCTTACATCATATATCTGAAGTGTAGATAACAGCTTCTCCCTACCTACATCTTCTCAGACAACTAATTATTTCCCTAACAATAGTGAGTTGTCAATGTTTAAATGTGCAGTAAATCTTAATACATAAGGAGCATGGAGGACCCTATACTGTACTTTGAGTAAGATTGGTGACACCAAGACTGAAACCATTTCATCATTGAAATGAGAACATATTAATATACTATTGGTATATACTAGTATGACTATTAAAGAACAGCAGATTAAACTTTAAGATATGTAAAGGCCTATATTAAATTAATTTTGCGACCACATCAACAGATTAAATAATTTCTTACTTTTTGGTGTACCAAATTACCCTCGTAATGATGTAATATTTTATGGGCTAAGCCCCTGATGATGAGAATGTCTAGCTCCGCCCCTGGTTTGTACTAATTTACTAATGGACAGTGTGGAAATCTATGTACAATAAAACCAATGTAAATAGTGCTCCTCTGTTTTATTTGTCTTTATCCTAATTCTAGAAGTAGAAATAGTCAAATAAATAGCGCTATTATTTTGTGAAACCCTAATCATACTATTATAACTACGCAAAGGTCTAAACAAGAATAGCAGTTGTTTAGGCGGCAACTAGTATTCTTATACTGTATATTATGCAAAAGAAATTACACCTGCTATTTATGCCTGAACTGCCTCAAATGGTCGACATTGGTAAAAGGAAAACCTTCACCTTTTCTTTTTCAGACAGCTGTGGCTAAGAATCTGAATTTTTAATAGCCTACAGTCTGCTTTTCCATGTTTCCAGCGGTCTTCAGAACTCCTGCCTGGCACAGAATATTTAGTTTTATAAAAGAGATTAGGTTTTTGTTCAAAAAATGTATTATACTTCAGAATTAAATGCTATTTTGAGATATTAACATTGGTTACTAACATTTCTCACGTTCAACAAATCAAAACTCTCTCCTGCTTCTGTTCAGAACTGCGCTCAGCAGCTTTCACCTATTTTAGTGCAGATAATATTTTGTTTCCTAACTGGGACTAGTTTCGCAGTCTAGTATTAATTGTGGTAACGGCTGTATCCCAGTATGAATCAAAACTGAAATCTCGCGCTCCAAGCACGCACACACACACGCACACACACAATAGAAAACAGCCAATCAGGAAGAGGGAATTCGGAATTTAAGGCAGCACAACCAATGAAAGTGGAATTAAAGGAGGGTGTCTACCTTGTCAATTAAAGGCCAGGCACGTTAGTGATGGGCTGCGTGGAGCACCCCTAAAAATGGCCTGAATACACCACTGCCACAGAGAATGGTATCTGTTTCTCCAAGCTAACAATCACGAGTGAAGCGACATGAAAACACACACGCACGCACACACGTCACCCCGAGGCACCATTATCGTAACAGACACAACATACAGAGCAATTAAATTGAGGGCAGATGAGACAGAAGAACAAGGAATAGCATGGAAGAAACTGAGAGGAGATTATATATATTATGTGTGTGTTTGCGCGCACAGGGGTAATATATTTTATTTGTTTAGTTGCTTGATTTTCTATATTTGTTTTTATTTTCTTTAAGTTGATATTATTTTTATATTTTAAATGTAGGCCACACAGAGCTTTTGGTGGCCTTTAAGTTAATATTTCATTAATATAAGTATGGAATGCATAATAGTTTGTTTTTCATTTTGCTTTTTATTATTTAGCACTTTAAGCATTTATTGTTTTTTTGTAACGAAGGCCCGGTTCGTTACTGGACAAGTACACACATGCACCCTACCTGAAGCACTTGAAACATGCACATGGCACTTTTCATAGCACACTGCACTTCTAAGTTATTGGCTAGTTTGCACAACCAAAATTAAAGAATTGCACATAATAGTTTTAAAATATATTTATTAAATATTTTGGGTTTCCCATGCAGGTCCGGCAGTGGCACATCCCCAGGGCTCCAGCCCGCAGATACAACAATTATAAATGTGTAATTATTTGTGCAATATGTGAGTTTAGTAATATCTTTTAAATGTTAGTGTGTCGTGTATGTGAGATGTTTTAAAAGGTTTTAGTGTGGTGTGATGTGAAGTTGTTTTTTACTTACCTTCTTCTCATGTCCAGGTGTCTGGCCAAAAGAATTCCCAGGGGACAAAACACCTATTTGAAACTGCAGGGAGTGAAGAAAGGGGAGGGAGAGTAGTTTATGGTTTTAGATTGTTTGAGGACGTATTTGTAGTAACGGTGTTCGGTTTTAGGATTTTTCTATTTAATTGGTGGGTTATGTTTACATGGTTTATTGGTGGTTTTTAATGGGGGAGTTTGACATTGCAGTGTGGTTTTCGTCCTGGCCGTGGAACACTGGATCAGCTCTACACCCTCAGCAGGATCCTGGAGGGGCGTGGGAGTTTGCCCAACCAGTCTACATGTGCTTTGTGGATCTGGAGAAGGCATTCGACCGTGTCCCCCGAGGGATCCTGTGGGGGGTACTCCGGGAGTATGGAGTACCGGGCCCTTTAATAAGGGCTGTCAGTTCTCTGTACGACCGGTGTCAGAGTCTGGTCTGCATTGCCGGCAGTAAGTCGGACTCGTTTGTGGTGAGAGTTGGACTCCGCCAAGGTTGCCCTTTGTCACCGATTCTGTTCATAACTTTTATGGACAGAATTTCTAGGCGCAGCCAAGGTGTTGAGGGGATCCGTTTTGATGGCCTTAGGATTGCGTCTTTGCTATCCGCGGATGACGTGGTCCTATTGGCTTCATCAGGGCGTGATCTACAGCTCTCACTAGAGCGGTTCGCAGCCGAGTGCAAAGCGGCTGGGATGAAAATCAGTGCCTCCAAATCCGAGACCATGGTCTTGAACCGGAAAAGGGTAGAGTGCCTCCTCCGGGTTGGGGAGGATGTGCTGCCCCTAGTGGAGGAGTTCAAGTATCTTGGGGTCTTGTTTACGAATGAGGGGAAGATGGAGCGGGAGATCGACAGGTGGATTGGTGCGGCGTCTGCTGTGAAGCGGGCACTGTACCGATCTGTTGTGGTGAATAGAGAGCTGAGCCAAAAGGCGAAGCTCTCGATTTACCGGTCGATCTACGTTCCTACCCTCATCTATGGTCACAAGCTTTGGGTCGTGACCGAAAGAATGAGATCCCGGATACAAGCGGCCGAAATGAGTTTTCTCCGTAGTGTGTCTGGGCTCTCCCTTAGAGATAGGGTGAGGAGCTCAGTCATCCGGGGAGGACTCAGAGTAGAGCCGCTGCTCCTCCACGTCGAGAGGAGCCAGTTGAGGTGGCTCGGGCATCTGGTTAGGATGCCTCCTGGACGACTCCCTGGTGAGGTGTTCTGAGCACGTCCCACCGGGAGGAGGCCCAGGGGAAGACCCAGGACACGCTGGAGGGACTATGTCTCTCAGCTTGGGATTCCCCCCGGAGGAGCTGGCCCAAGTGGTTGGGGGAAAGGGACGTCTGGGCCTCCCTACTGAAGCTGCTACCCCCGCGACCCAACCCCGGATAAACGTAAGACGGACGGACGGAGTTTGACATTGGCTTTGATAGAGCTAATGTCATTGTACATCCCTAGTAGTTTTAATGGTTTCACCTAGTTAGGTTTGAACCCTTTAAAGGGCGTCCAGGCCATTCATTGAGATGTTCTGCTGCTTCTATTGCTGCTATGCCTCCATGCACTTTACTTCTTGCACTTGCACTTTGAATTATTTGTGCAGAAAATAAAGAAAAAGAAGATCGAGGACCTGAAAGCTGCCTGGCTCACATCATTTTCTTTGGTACAACGATATGATTCTTACCGCTCGTTGCAAACATGTCCACATTTTCATTTGAGGGCAATAGAAATAATTTAAAAACCAGACATTTAGTCACATTACATTGATTTGTTCACATGATAAAAATGCATGCACATGTAATGCTTATTCACTTCCTGATTCATATAGCAGTGACTGGCAAAACAGCACTCCACCACTTCTAGCACAGTAGTAGTTGGTGAATCACTCACTCCTGAGATGAATCAGCGGTTCGGTTTGCGCTGACACCAAGTACTCCAGATTCATGAACCTAGTGGACACACCTCGTACTGCTGCTGATATGTGATTCAATACTATGTACTGCTAAGCAGCTGATTTGTTCAGCATGAAAGTGACTCAACCTTTGAAGTCTGTACAGCATCAACAAATAAACTGTCCTGATTTGTGCAGTATGCAAATCATACTGAATCGTAAAGTGATTTTGTGTCACTGACTCTCATACTACACTGGGGACTGATGTGATTAATGTTACAAATTTCTTTTCTGACACAATTTGCAAAATACATATTTTTCAGAGGATCTGGATTTTTATCCAAAAGTTGTATTTAGAGACATATTTTTGTCTTTTTCCAATGAGCAAAGCATCACAGACAAAATATCTGAAACCTTCGGTGTGGACCGGTGTTGATTTGAGTATGGCAGCAAGTGCTCTGCTCTCTTTGCTGTGACATCTCTCTGTTTCTAACACATAAGCACATTGAAAACACATTCTCTGTTGCTGCACTTCACGTTTGGGAACTCCTCACGTTTCACACGGTTTGCTTTTCTCTGTATGGTAAGAGATTGCTAGCCTAGCTTTAATCTTACGATGGCTTCCTTCCCTATCCTTCCATTATCTTCTCTGTCTAAGTTTTCCCCTCTCTCCTGCTCTGTGTCTGATGTTTAGTTATTCCTCTTCCTCCTTTAGTGAAAACGGTACGTATAATAAATGTAGTGTTTTTGTAGCTTTGGAGGCGAGGGTGTCAGAATTGAAGACCCGGCTCCATGCTGTTGAAAAACCAGCCAATAGCTGCCCCTTAGCTAGCGCAAAGCCACAGAGGTTAGCTTCATGTAGCAGTCCCCCAGCAGTACCTATGCAGCAGGGTAACCAGGCCAGCTGGGTAACAATACGCAGGAAGCATAGCTCTAGATTCCAGCCCCAAGGTCAACACGAACTGAACTGAATAATCTTCTAACAGATTTTCCCCATGCAGCGACACACCCGCTGAGAAGCCGACTCTGGTAATTGGCAGCTCCATAGTCAGAAACGTGGCATTAGAGACACCAGGGATCATAGTCAAATGCCTGCCAGGGGCCAGAACGGGCGACATCAAATCCTACCTGAAACTGCTGACTAAGGATAAACATAAATACAGTAGGACTGTTCTTCACGCTGGCGGTAATGACACCCGGTTACAGCAATCGGAAGTCACTAAAGGTTGCTTTGGTGTGTCAGTTTGCTAAAACAATGTCGGACTCCGTCATTTTCTCTAGTCCCCTGCATGATCTGACCAGTGATGACATGTCTAGCCGCATGTCATCACATCTTTGGAGACGGCTTATGGTAGAGAAATGAACATTCAATACACGAGCAACAGTTCTGGTTGAGATCCCTGCTGTCAGCATGACAATTGCACGCACCCTCAAATCTTGCGACATCTGTGTGCTGTGTGATAAAACTGCACCTTTCAGAGTGGCCTTTTATTGTGGGCAGTCTAAGGCACACCTGTGCACTAAACATGGTGTCTAATCAGCACCTTGATATGGCACTCCTGTGAGGTGAATGGATTATCTCAGCAAAGGAGAAGTGCTCACTATCACAGATTTAGACTGGTTTGTGAACAATATTTGAGGGAAATGGTGATATTGTGTATGTGGAAAAAGTTTTAGATCTTTGAGCTCATCTCATAAAAAATGGGAGCAAAATCAGAAGTGTTGCGTTTATATTTTTGTTGAGTGTATTTTGTCTCACAGAAACCTGGCTGCAAGAGGACTACCTTAGCATAAATGAGTCAACTCCCTCTAATTATTTAAATTTCCACATTCCCAGAACTACAGGAAGAGGAGGAGGAGTGGCAACCTTTTTTTCAGTCGGATTTATTAATTAGTCCCAGGCCAATGAATAACTACAATTGTTTTGAACATTTAACCCTCATCCAAACTGCAAAGCAATAAAACCTCTTCTGTTTTCTGTTTTGTATCGTCCGCCAGGGCCTTAGATCAGTTCTCAGACTTCTTTTCTGATTTAGTGTTAAACCGACGGACTCTTTCCTTCATACTTTGGACCTTTTGCTGATATATGGCATTAATTCCAAATAATTAATAGTACTAACAGTACCTTCTCATAACCCTGTCCTATCTGACCATTTGGATCACCTGAGTTCTCCATCCCCAAAGGAAGGTTTCAATATAGTAGATCTTTATCAGATAACACTGTATCAAACTTCAAAGAGTCTGTCGCCCTTTTAATTTCCTCAGTATCACAGAAATGCCTAGCAGACGGCAGCAATGTTGTTTCTTCCCATTCATAAATTGACACTTTTGCTGACAGTGTCACTTCCTCGTGTTTTGCATTAGACAACATAGCCCCATTTGAAGAAGAAGCTTGTTCCCTGGTTTAATTTAGAGCTGCATTATTTCAAGCACAACGTTAGGAAATTGGAGAGAAAATGGCTCTCTACACATCAAGAAGAATCCTACCTTCCCTGGAAAAACTGTTTTTTAAAAAGACCCTTCGCAGAGTTAGAGCAGCATATTTGTTATCATTAAGAGGAGAATAAAATAATCCCAGGCTTCTCTTTAGTACAGTTGCTGATAGGGTTATTAAAGATAACCCCTTTTATCCTAGAATGAAAACCACACAACACAAGTTTTAGACATTTTCTATAGAAAAGGACAGATGAACCCAAACGGAGAACGGTACTCCCTTAAAGTTTAGGAACGTCTGCGTCGGATCATCTCTGTCCTTCTGCCTTTATTATCACACATCAAAGAGGGGGTCAGGAGGGGTGGGATCAGGAGGTTTCAGGAATTTACAGCATGGGGGTTAAAAACGGTCAGGAGGTTAAAAGCAAAGAAGGAACCATTTGTTATTCCTGCCTAGGGGTAAATACAACAAAACCTTCCTGAAAGCAAATTCTTAAACAAACCAAATGGCTGTAACATGATAAAAAATAAAATGATTACATTCACATTTTCCTAACAGTTGCCAAACTTACCCAGAGTCATTGCTCTGCGGATCCATGTTGATCCCTTAGCTCTCTGTAGTAATGATTTTATGGGATTCTTCATAAATAAAATTGATTCTATTAAAAATAAAATCATTGGCATCCTCCTAAACATGATTACCTCGTCCTCAGTGACGCAGCGTTGGAGGAATCTTTAAAACCTGATCAGTGTTTAAACTGTTTAGATGCAGAGATTTTTTTGAGTTATGTAAACTTTTAGCTTCATCTAAGCCTTCAATTTATATGTTAGACCCAATCCCAACCAAATTATTTAAGGAAGTATTCCCCTTGATTAATTCCCCCATTTCAGATATGATTAATATATCCTTAGTAAATGAATATGTACCACACACTTTTAATGTAGCTCTTATTAAACCTTTACTTATGAACCCTTCTCTTGATCAAGATGACTTAATAAATTACAGACCTATATCTAATCTTATTTTCCTATCTAAAATTATTGAGAAAGTTGTTGCTAATCAAGTATGTGAGCATTTACAAAGTAATGACCTATTTGAGAGTCAAGGTAACTCATCATGTTCTCATGGCCTCAGATAATTAACTTGTGCCTGCACTCAGTGCTGCATTCTATACAGTTGTTCACAATATTCTCCTAGAAAGAGTTGAACATAATGTAGGGATTAAGGGGAAAGCATTTGGCTGGTTTAAATCTTATCTGTCTCACAGATTCTTGTTTGTTCATGTTAATAATAAATCTTCTTCAAACTCTAGGGTCACGTGTGGAGTGTCATGATTTAGGTTTTTGTCTGTTCGTTTTGGACTTTTCCTGACTTTTTCTAGTATCAGCCCTGTCACCTCTCAGCCATCAGCCACCATCCTTTCAGCTCTGTCCACTCCTCAGCC
Source organism: Fundulus diaphanus (assembly GCA_037039145.1). Classification (NCBI taxonomy): domain Eukaryota; kingdom Metazoa; phylum Chordata; class Actinopteri; order Cyprinodontiformes; family Fundulidae; genus Fundulus; species Fundulus diaphanus. Next base: position 56,479,611 of record CM073127.1, read on the forward strand.
ACCAGTTATCATCTAATCAGCTCAGTCTCCTTCCAGCCACCACTCTGCTCTTGATCAGCTCCACCTGCTGCCACTAATTACAGTCAACTCTGCTCACTACATATATCTGCCTCTTTTATCCACTCACTGCCAGAATGTCTAATCTTGCATCATTTGCCCTATACCTCTATCAATTTCTGTGTGCTTAGCCAGATGAACTTTTATGCTCCATTCTTGTTTCAGCTCTCACTGATGAGAGATGCAGGTGTCTGCATGCTGCACAATTATGCCTGTTTCCTAATGAGTTCCAGCACCTTGCTCTGCCCATTCTGGTGGTTCCTCAGTCCAAATTGCCTGTTCTGGTCAGCCCCTGCCTTCGTCTCTGGTTTGTACTGTCACTGCCTTCAACCCCTGGTCAGTCTGGTTCTGCTTGCCTGTCTCACCTACCAATAACTTTTTTATAATGTTGCTATGGAACTCCCTGTTTTGGTCCATGAGGCAGACACCCTGCCTACTTTTAAGACTAGCCTTAAAACGTTCCTTTTAGACAAAGCTTATTGGTAGAGTGGCATAGGTTATCCTGAGCCATCTCTGTAGTTATGCTTAGCCTGCTGGAGGACATTAAGATCTATTTGTATCACTCTGCTAGTTATCCTGTTGTTCTACGATGATGTTATTTCAACTTTTAACTTTTCTTCTTCCTATTAAAAGGGAGTTTTCCTTGACATTGTTGACAGTCATCAACAATGCAGACGACTGTCCACTGGTGCTCTACGCCCTTTTAGGATGAGTGAATGCTGCTCCTGAAAGAGGACCCTAACCCCTAACCCTTGTCAAGACTTGATGAAGTCTGCTGGGTTTTCTTAGATAGGAAACCTTTTGACCAATCTGTGTGTATGATTTGACTGATTTATACTTTGTAAAGTACCTTGAGATGACTTGTGAATTAGCACTATATAAATACAATTGAATTGAAATTGGATTAAATGCTCCTAAAGGGAAGTTTCAATGACTGACCAAGTCTGTTGATGAGGTTTTGTTCAGAAAAGGAACCTGAGGGAATTCACAGGTATACCAGTTTTATTAAAGCAGAAGCATGAATGAAGTAGCATTTAAGAAAGATTGCTGTGCCGAGCCCGGCTTGACTGTATCCCCATTTTTACTGGTGGCAGGAGCTTCTGGTAAACAGGGCATTAGGCATTAGGCAATAACATGACCCAGGGCTTCACAGTAAAGGCACTCTCCCACAACCATTCTTCACTTCCTATTTGCATGGGCTCAGGAGGTTTGTAGTGGAGAGATGGGTCTGAACTTTTTTAGGTGGGCTGTTGGACTCTAAGACCCTGTTCACACTGCAAGCAGATGTGGCTTAAATCTGATATTTTGCAGGTCAAGTGACAAGGTCAGACATTTTAGGACAAGTAGGAACACAGATCACATCCAGATCTGATATTTTCAAGTCACATTTGAGCCACTTCCAAATGTGGTTCTGAATCAGATTTGTATCTGATCTTTTTGAATGTGGCTCCAGTGGGAACAACCAAGGTGGTTTGATGTGTCTTTGATGTCACTTTCAATTGACATTGACAGTTGACATTGTCAAAACTTTCCACCAGCAGTTGCTGGAAGTGATAGTAGTTAGCATTAGCAAGCCAGGCGGCAGCTGCCTGCCACAGTACTGCTCAGTGGATAGACAGTAAGATGTTAGACCTCATTAATGATTGAACTTGATTTTATGATTGAACTTGATTTTGTAAAGTGCCTTGAGATGACATGTTTCATGATTTGGCGCTATATAAATAAAATTGAATTGAATTGAATTAATATTTGCAGCAAAACTTCTACTCTGTCTGGATGAGGGACATAGCACACGGGCATGGAACATTTGTGTACAATTCTGCACACGGACGACCTTGGAGTGCTGAAGAGGTTTTCACTCATTGCAAATCCATTGTATCGTATTTCAACAGGGGCAGCCTGTCATAATTTGCCCCCTTTGCAAAGCGATTGCAACGAATGTCATGTCTTTGGAGTTAAGAGGAGAGGCAGCGACATATATAATTAAAATTTACCCATGCCCAAGTTATGAATAAACTTGGTCTCTGTGATGTTGTTAAAAATCTCTTCTCCACCATTCCTGCATCCCCACATCCAAACAGACCTCTGTGCAGCCAAAAGTTTTGGAGCCACAAACAGGTCACACTGGAGTCAACCTTTTCAAAGTAATTTTAACCTCACCAACAAAATCCAATGTTAGGAAAAATCTGAAATGAGCATTAAAAATGCATATGCTCAAGTGCGAGCCACCAGAATTGACAAAATCTTCTGGATAGATGTTGCAACGTTTTTAGAAAGAAATGAGCGAAAGTCCGGTCGCCCCCGATTTGCTATTACAATAATTAAGAATTTGCACAGGCATGAGCATTAAGATTCTTAGGCATGAGCATTCTAGGTTTCTTTTTCTAAGACGATTGTTGACTAGGGTGGCAGAATTTATAAAATCTTCTGGTTGCTAGGTTAATTCTTGTACACTAATTAATCTTTGAGCAATTCATTAAAAAAGTTCAGATATGCACCTTTTTGGGCTGGAGAATTCACCACTGACTCTGACAATAAGGTGCATACCTCACTAGCGAGCTCAGTAATAGACCAGTGGCTCTGCTTAAGATTCCATAAGCATTTGGCTTATAAACTCCTCTTCTGCTTCCTATTGACTGATATTTCATCAAAAGTCTGTTTGAACAGATGGAGAAACTCATCATGAGAATGAATATTTATTGTTAGGTCCCTAAAAGTCCCCTCTACTCACCTCTATCTGGTCTATTAGCAGTTCTATGAAGTATGAGATATTGGTGACATCATCAGGAAGTGGGTGAGGGGAACAGCCAAACACAAGTGCACACTGGAGTAAAAAGCCTATGTAGTTACCGATCTCTCTTGAAAAATGCTTCAGAAGGCAGACGATTCAGAGTTAACTGAGGAGGTTTGGATTGGTGATCCAGTGTTTGGATGGTGGCTGCTGAAAGCACAGTTCGTAGTTCCGCCACAGACTCTCAATGGTCAGATTATTCTAATTTGAAAAGCTGTTCCTTTCCCTGGTAATAAGAAGTAACTCCAAGGAAATGCATATGTTGTCAAATAGTTTTTATTTTATTTAATACAAAATCATTAGACATGTAAAACAGATGCCCTTCAGATCACTCCGTTTTAAAAAAAGCATATTATGTCTTTCTTTGGCAAGAACGAAAGATTCCCACTGAATTTTCAGAGAGTCACAAATTGCAGCTGCAATGTCAGGGATATGTTAGTTTCAGTTTTCAAAAATGTCCTGATCCAAATAACACACAGTGTACAAGTAAGAAAAAAAATACAGATGAGTTAGAATAAGTTACTAGGTACAAAGAAAGTTTGGGTTTTTTCAGTACAAGAATAAATTATCTGTTGGTTTTAAGTGAAAGTGAAAGTCTGTCATCAAGGGCCGTAGCCTTCTTCAGCATCCCCCTCCCTTTGGGCAGAAGCAGTCTCAGGAAAAGCTTTCTTTTATTGTTATATGATCATTCCACATAGCTGTCCCTTTGTGATTGTAAAATGATTAATTCTAATGTTATATAGGATGGAAACACAATAAGAACAACAGAATATTCTGTCTGGGTTCTGAATTCACTTCTAACCTCTTGAGGGAAGCCAGCAAACTGCTAAGGATCAATGAAATCGAAACCAGCCCCTACCACCCAAACAAAGGTCTTGTTGAAAGGCTCAACAAAACCTAGAAAACAAAGACTAGAAAGACTGACAAAACTCACAACAGTCTGTAACCAGTGACCTCCCTCGATGATTTTTGCAAACAAGAGAGGCACATCAAGAATCAAAAGGGTTATCCCTATTCCACACCCTTTATTGTCAAATATTGGCCTGAAAAGATCCCAGTTCATAAAGAATATGGTGCATTCAACAGTAAATTAATGTCTGATACAGTTCAGAAAATTATATGAACCTGACATTTTCATACATTATAAAAGACACAACCTTTGTTGTAACATATCAAACTACAATTTGATGTTTTAATGGTGCCATGACATCACTGTATAAACCATTTCATGTATTTGATATAGCTACATATGTAACATCCTTTAGTTCTGCACCAAATTTGTCAATGGGACTGAAATAAACGCGTTTTGATGGCCACTCCTGAACACTGACTTTGTTGTCCTTAAGCCACTTTGTAACTACATTGGAATTATGCTTGGGGCACCTGTTCTGCCTTCCATTAGTTACAGTTCATTTTTGTTGAAAGGGGTTTTGTCAGGCATGCTTTTATTCTGACATTAGACATTTGGATTGCTGTAGAAAGAGTTCTAATGAAAATTAAAGAGATCATACTTCTGTAAATTTAGTTTCTCTTCATTTGCTCCCTCTTAAATCCAGAATAGAATTTAAAGACTTCCTCCTCACAAAGAAAGCCCTTAATATTCCAGCTCCATCCTACATTGGAACTCTGATTGCTCCATAGCTTCATGTTCTCCTTTAGATAATAAAGTTGGCACCGTCTTTCAGTGTCTAGCCCTTTTTATCTCATAGACACAAACATTCTCACATTGACTGGGCTTTTACTACAACTAACTTATGTTTTGTTTATTAGTTTCAAAGATTTCAATGTGCTCTCAGAAAAAAACATGACAATGTTACATTTTATAGCATTGTTAAGGTGGTTGCTATGGACACTGCAATTTCTGTCATTGGCCTACGAAGACATTCCCCACCCAAAACAAAAGAAAAAAAAACATTTAGGGAAAGTGTCATGAACGTTCTGATGAACCCGAACACAGCCACACACACAGAGCTTCGTTTTTAAGAGTTTTATTGGAGAGGATGGGTAGTGGAGGGTGAGAACCAGAGAGTCTTTACCGGGCTGGAGCAGAAGAATGTAGATGGCAGGAGCAGGTGGACCGAAAGGTAGCTGGAGGACCGTGGGCGCTATGCTGCGGATCCAGGCAGACGCTGGGAGCCAGGAAACCACCGGGACTAGCGAGAGAGCGCTGGAGTCAGCGGGGAACTGGCAGCACAGCAGCGAGAGTTGTTGGAGCGCTGGGGTTGAGGTTGAACCGGCAGCACAGCAGAGAGAGTTTTTGGAGCCCTGAGGTTGAACTGGCAGCACAGCAGAGAGAGAGAGTTGTTGGGACGCTGGGGTTGAGGTTCAGCCGGCAGCACAGCAGCGTGAGTAGTTGGAACGCTGGGGTTGACAGGCAGGCGGAGATGGAGGAAGCCAGAGGACCGCAGGCAGACACGAGGACAAGGAGTGCAGCCGACTGGAGGTGGAGGAAGGCAGCACGGAAGGCGACGCTGGATGAAGGCTGGTGCGTGCAGGGAAGCAGCAGGTAGGAGCGTGACATGAGGTGCTCGAAGGTAGTCGAGAGCAGAGAGCGTCACAGGGAAAGCAGGCTGGCAGACGTGAGTTGAGGCATTAACGAGGTAGGGATGATGACGATCCGGTAGGGGAGAGCAGACTGAGGTGAGTTTAAGTAGAGGTGTTAGCAGGTGAACCGAGTCCGGGCTTGATTAGGAACGGCAGGTGGAACTGATCAGGCACAGAGTGGAGACAGAAGTAACTGGGCTGGATGAGAGGTGGAAAGTGCAGGAAAGGCCATGGGGAGACAGGCAGGCCAAAAACTGCACCATGACAGAAAGCATGGTCATTGTATACATTTTGATGAAATTATTAGCGAGAAATATGCATAATATTTTCATAATCTTTGTTCAGGAAATGTAGACAATTTTTTATTTATTGCTTTCACCAAAGATTTCAGTGTCAGGTATTCTATCGTTGTGTAGGCTGTCGCTATTGACACTGCTGTCGCTAGAGCAAGGCTGCGTTCCAGTTTGTCTGTGATCATTTCCCGTATTTTGAGCGGGAATTGCAAAATTCTAAGATAGAATTATGGAAAATACTTTCATATTCTTCATTCAAGGAGTGTAGGCAATATTTCATTATGTAATTTCCCTAACCCTTTTGTTAAGCCTGTTTCAACTGATGCTGTTATATTTTTTATTCTAAAATGTTCTCTAAAATTATAAGAAATACAGTACAACAGTCTGTTCAAAAGTCATCAAGACTGGTAATCAACACAAAATCATAATACCAAGTGGAAGCACATAACTCAGTATTTATATATAGGGGCTTTTCAAGGAGATTATACACTATTATACACCATGTTCCACACTATTATACACCATGTTTCATGTAAATCAGAGGTGCTGATAAACAGAAATATGATGTGTAGTACTTTTTGGCAAGTGAGTATCTGAGTTATATAATTTTGAAAAGAATACCTGACTCGCATTACTTGATCAGAGATATTTGGAGAGAAGGGTTCTATTTGCCTACATAATACTGTCATGTCATGTAAACCAAAAATCAGTCTATCATACACTACCGTTCAAAGGTTTGGGGTCACCCAAACAATTTTGTGTTTTCCATAAAAAGTCACACTTATTCACCACCATACGTTGTGAAATGAAGAGAAAATAGAGTCAAGACATTGACAAGGTTAGAAATAATGATTTGTATTTGAAATAAGATTTTTTTTACATCAAACTTTGCTTTCGTCAAAGAATCCTCCATTTGCAGCAATTACAGCATTGCAGACCTTTGGCATTCTAGCTGTTAATTTGTTGAGGTAATCTGGAGAAATTGCACCCCACGCTTCCAGAAGCAGCTCCCACAAGTTGGATTGGTTGGATGGGCACTTCTTGCGTACCATACGGTCAAGCTGCTCCCACAACACCTCAATGGGGTTCAGATCTGGTGACTGCGCTGGCCACTCCATTACCGATAGAATACCAGCTGCCTGCTTCTGCTCTAAATAGTTCTTGCACAATTTGGAGGTGTGTTTAGGGTCATTGTCCTGTTGTAGGATGAAATTGGCTCCAATCAAGCGCTGTCCACTGGGTATGGCATGGCGTTGCAAAATGGAGTGATAGCCTTCTTTATTCAGAATCCCTTTTACCCTGTACAAATCTCCCACCTTACCAGCACCAAAGCAACCCCAGACCATCACATTACCTCCACCATGCTTAACAGATGGCGTCAGGCATTCTTCCAGCATCTTTTCATTTGTTCTGCGTCTCACAAGCGTTCTTCTTTGTGATCCAAACACCTCAAAGTTGGATTCATCCGTCCACAACACTTTTTTCCAGTCTTCCTCTGTCCAATGTCTGTGTTCTTTTGCCCATCTTAATCTTTTTCTTTTATTGGCCAGTCTCAGATATGGCTTTTTCTTTGCCACTCTGCCGTGAAGCCCAGAATCCCGCAGCCGCCTCGTCACTGTAGATGTTGACACTGGTGTTTTGCGGGTACTATTAAATGAAGATGCCAGTTGGGGACCTGTGAGGCGTCTGTTTCTCAAACTAGAGACTCTGATGTACTTATCTTCTTGCTCAGTTGTGCAACGCGGCCTCCCACTTCTTTTTCTACTCTGGTTAGAGCCTGTTTGTGCTGTCCTCTGAAGGGAGTAGTACACACCGTTGTAGGAAATCTTCAATTTCTTAGCAATTTCTCGCATGGAATAGCCTTCATTTCTAAGAACAAGAATAGACTGTCGAGTTTCAGATGAAAGTTCTCTTTTTCTGGCCATTTTGAGCGTTTAATTGACCCCACAAATGTGATGCTCCAGAAACTCAATCTGCTCAAAGGAAGGTCAGTTTTGTAGCTTCTGTAACGAGCTAAACTGTTTTCAGATGTGTGAACATGATTGCACAAGGGTTTTCTAATCATCAATTAGCCTTCTGAGCCAATGAGCAAACACATTGTACCATTAGAACACTGGAGTGATAGTTGCTGGAAATTGGCCTCTATACACCTATGTAGATATTGCACCAAAAACCAGACATTTGCAGCTAGAATAGTTATTTACCACATTAGCAATATATAGAGTGTATTTCTTTAAAGTTAAGACTAGTTTAAAGTTATCTTCATTGAAAAGTACAGTGCTTTTCCTTCAAAAATAAGGACATTTCAATGTGACCCCAAACTTTTGAACGGTAGTGTACATGCAGTCCTTAATGGGACAATCTTACTATTACATAATCACTGACACAAAGCAGAGAAGACTGTACTTCTTGAGGATGTTTTTGTCATTGAGTGTTTGCAGCAAGTCTATAGTCTGTTGTGGAGAATGCAATCTCTTCTGCCATCATCTGCTGGGGTAGTAGCATCAGAGTAATTGACTTAAACAAGCTCAACAACTTTATAAAGAAGGCCGGTTCTGTTCTGGGGACTGTCTATATGATTTGATTGAATTTGACTTTGTAAAGTGCCCTGAGATGACATGTGTTGTAAATTGGTGCTATATAAATAATATTTAATTCAACTGACTCCTCTAGAACCTCTGGGGATGATTTTAAAAAGAAGATTTTTTTTAAATGAAGAACTTTACAGACAGCCCTGAGCATCCTCTTCATCAGATGGTGATCCAACAAGAAAGTGCCTTCAGTCTGAAGCTTCTCCAGAACTGCTGTAAAACAGATTGCTACATGGATCCTTCCTGCCTACAGGCATCAGCATCTACAATAACTCATTAAAGAGACATATTTTGAGCTAGCATCCCTTTGGAATTAATAATCTGGCATTCCAACATGGAGGCACGAAAGCCTGCAGCTACCAGAGGGGTTACAGTTTTACAAGACTGCTTTGAACACACAGACTGAGAAGTATTTAGAGGCTGCTGATCTAGAGAATTACACATCATCTGTGCTGTCCTATATTCACTTCTGCACTGATTCTTTCCTACCCACAAAGACATTCAGAATGTTTCCTAACCAGAAATCATGGGTAGGCAGCACAGTGCAGTCCCTGCTGAAGGACTGTGATGCAGCATTCAGATCAGGAGACAAGACTGGCCTACAGCAGGGCTAGAAGTGAGTGGAAAAAGGACATCCAGAGGCAGAGCACAGATACAATCACAGGCAAGTTTATTTGTAAAGCACATTTAATTAACAAGACAATTCAAAGTGCATAGAGGACCACTTCAGCAGCAACAACTCACGTGACATGTGGAGAGGCATCAGGACCATCACGGACTATATGCACAGTGACCAGCTGCTCAGCAACAACCCAACTCTCACATACACCTTCTTTGTATGCTCTGAATCTCAAAACAGTAGAAAGCATGATCATCTTTCTCAGTCAGAGCAACATCAACAAGGCTGCAGGTCCAGACATGGTGTCAGGTGAGATTTCAATACCATGCTCTCAGACATTCTGGACCTGACGATCCACAACCTGGGATTATCTCCACTACTCTGCTCCTGGATTAGTAACTTCCTCACCAACAGGCCCCAAGTGGTAAGGAGAGGGAATCGCACATCCGCCCCACTGATCCTCAACACTGGTATGCCACAGGGTTCTGTCCTCAGCCCTGCTCTCTTTACTCTCTTCACCCACGACTGCTCTGCTATCCACCCGACAACAATGGTAGTGCAGTTTGCAGATGTCACCACTGTGGTGGGTCTCATCTCCAATAATGATGAGACCCACTACAGAGATGAGGTCCACGATCTGACACAGTGGTGCTCCAGTAACAACCTCATCCTGAAAACCAGCAAGACCAAGGAGCTCATGGTGGACTTCAGGAGGTCCAGGAAGACTTAACATGCTCCTCTCTGCATAAATGGGGAGGTAGTGGAGCATGTGGAAAGCATAAAATTCCTGGGCATTCACATCCCCTCTGACCTCTCCTGGACGGGGAACACCTCCCACCTGGTGAAGAAGGCCCAACAATGGCTGTTCTTTCTCAGGAAATTGAAACGGACTGGACTTCCTACTCAGCTGCTAATACACTTTTATACAGCTACAATTGAAAGTATCTTTTGTCTCAGCATAACAGTGTGGCATGGCAGCTGCATGACACATGAGAGGAAAGATCTAGCACGTCTGGTGAGGTCAGCACAGGGGATTATGGGATGCTGTCTTCAAGATCTGGAAACAGTGTATGCTGCATGAGTCCAGAAAAGGGCCAGTCGTATTGCAACAGATCTCACCCACCTGGACAATGACCCACTTCCAGTTGGTAAACACTTTAGAAACATTAAATCACAAACAAACTGACTCTGATCATATCTTGTCAAGGGGCAGCTGCATTTTCTTCACATGTGAAAGAGTTCATACAGTTAAGGAGTGATTTACTATTGTGGTTTCTTTACCCAAGGACCGAGAGAATGGTTGTGTTAGATAAGAATATGTGTGCAACTCTTATATCCTGTTGGAAGAATGTTGCTCAGAAGAAACGTACTCCCTAATGACCAAAATGTATAAATGTGTACCGTGCCTTTTTCTTCTTGCTCTGCCTTTCTGACTCTGTTCAATGACGGAGACAGTCAAACACTTTATGCCTTTGAATAAATTTACAAAGAAAGATGCATCTTCCTTTGTTTTACTGAGTGGTCTCCCTCTTTGATAAAAAAATCCACAACATTACTAACACTACATTCTTTTCACTTATTATTCTGACTAGTGGAGCTAGACATTCTCATCATCAGGGGTTTAGCCCACAAAATAGTTCATCATTACGAGGGTGATTTCTGTACACCAAAAAAAAAAAGAAATTATTGAATCTGTTGATGTGGTTGCAAAACTAAGTTAACATAGGCCTTTACATATCTTAAAGTTCAATCTGATGTTCTCTAATAATTGTACTAGTATATATCAATAGTATTTAATGTGTTCTCTTTTGAATGATGAAATGGACAACCACTGATGTTAAAATTCAGTCTTGGTCTCACCCATCTTACTCAAAGTACAGAATTGGGTCCTGTATGCTACCCTTGTATTAAGATGTATTGCACATGTAATCATTAATGACAACTCAATATTCTTAGGGAAATAATTAGTTGAAGTAGATGATTTAGGTAAGGAGTAAGCCTGAGTCTTGATGTCTTATGCAGGAGAAGATTATCACTATAGTTGCATGACCCAGAGACTCGAAAAACAAGAGATTGTGTCTAAAAAAACCTACAGAATTACATGAAAACTAGTTATTGCCCAGGAGTAAACCAGTATGCATTTATGATAGAATTTTAACAAAACCAGCAATAAATTAGAAGTTAGCAGGAAAAAATGTCATAAGTTTAACTCAAATGGAAGTACACAAACTATGAGGTGTGTTCTACTATATGACCTCAATGTGAACCCTTTCCCACAGATTGAAAGTCCTGACCACTGACTACTCCTAAATTGATGCTTGCAGTAGAACCAAACCAGCTGCAACAAACTACAAACACCATTTAAATACTCAGAAGTTTGAGCTTAAAACTAAGCTTCAAAGTAAGACAAATTAATCAACTGCCCTTTGAGAAATTCATTTATTCATTTTCTGAACCACTCAGTCCTTTCATTAGGTAGCGGGAGGGCTGAAGCCTGTCCCAGCATTTATCAGGCAAAAGGCTGGTATACCCTTGACTGGTCACCAGTCCATCACCGTTTGAGACAATGGCACCCAATTGATTTACTGTTACTGATCAAAATGCAGGATTATTGAAGGTAAAGGAATTTTTTAAGTGTACTGTATATTGCACGCAACCAAACAGAACTTTTAGAGAAGCTTCCAGAAACAGGCCACAGGCAGCTTGCCCTGTCTTCACCATTTCTTACCAGGATATTGTTCCATATCTGTGTCCTCCTCATTTTAGTCTGTTTCTCTCTCTCTCTCTGCTGTCTCTCCCTGTTTGTGCTACATTCATACAACCACAGCAAATTATTATTATGCAATGTAATATGATATAGGGTAATGTGAAATTGTCTCTAGTTGATCTCTTACCTGAGCTTCTTCTGTCTTTTGAAAAAGAACCTGATGTCCACGGTTGGCAAATATCCATCCATCCATTTTCTGACCCGCTTAATCCCTCTTGGGGTCGCGGGGGTTGCTGGTGCCTATCTCCAGCGTTCACTGGGCGAGAGGCAGGGTACACCCTGAACAGGTCGCCAGTCTGTCGCAGGGCAATACAGAGACAAACAGGACAAACAACCATTCACGCACACACTCACACCTAAGGACAATTTAGAGAAGCCAATTAACCTAACAGTCATGTTTTTGGACTGTGGAAGGAAGCCGGAGTACCCGGAGAGAACCCACGCATGCACAGGGAGAACATGCAAACTCCATACAGAAAGACCCAGGGTTGGATTTGAACCCAGAACCTTCTTGCTGCAAGGCACCAGCGTCTATAACGAAAACAACAAAAAATGGCAAATAACAAAAAAAACTAGAACTGCAAGCAGTTATTAACGGGTTCCAAGCCCACCCACGCCCCGCCCCCTTGAGCATTTTCCTGGACTTCAGTTCAGCGTTCAACACCATTATCTTACAGCATCTGGCGGAAAAACTGAAACATCTGGGCTTCAGCACACCCCTTCGCAACTGCCTGCTAGACTTCCTCACCTCCTGACCTCATTTGGTCCGGGTCAGACAGAACACCTCTGATGTCATCACCCTCAGCACGGGCTCCCCTCCAGGCTGTGTCTTGAGCCCCCTGCTGTTCACCCTGATGACACACGACTGCGTCCCCAGATTCACCACCAATCGCATTGTGAAGTTTTCAGACGACACAACGGTGGTGGGCCTGATTAGAGACGACAACGACCAGGACCAGGACTGATCCTGAACATGGAGAAAACGACGGAGATCATCGTGGACTTCAGGAAGAACCGGCCTCACCACGCTCCACTGCTCATCACCAGCTCATCTGTGGAGGTGGTCAGGAGCAGGAGAGCCCACCTGTCCTGGCCCATCCTCACGACCTTCTACAGAAGCACCATAAAGAGCATTGTGACCAGCTGTCTCTCTGTGTGGTGAGGAGGCTGAAGTGCCTCAGTAGACTGTTGATAAATTGACTATATATTTGTATTGTGGAGCTAAACCATTTACTTTCACACAAGTTAACAACAATTTTCAAGTATTCCCTGGTAGACATTTAGTAACAATGACCTAAGAGTTAAGGGATGTGGACTATTGTTGTTAAATCTTTATCAATAGTTGGAATTATACATTTATATAAATCTATTATTATAACATTGAATGGGTGATATAAATCAAGCAGTATAACAGTAAAAATAAAACTAATATGTACACAGGTCCTTAAGCTATAGTTAGTAAGCTTGTAGTAAATCGTGTTTTGAATATGGATTTAATGAACCCAGTGGATTTATAGAATATATCTTTATATATCTATACAGGGTTCAGTGCCTGGACTAATTCTCTTTACTATATATATGCTTCCAACTTGCAAAATTAACAAACAGATTGGGATTCATTTCCACTATTATGCTGATGACACTAAGCTTTATTTATCCATAAATCCTAATGAATCCAATCAATTACTTCGACTGCAGTCATGTCTTGATAACATCAAAACCTGGATGACTTTAAATTTTCTGCATTTAAATTCTGACAAGACAGAAGTTATAATCTTTAAACCAGAGTCCTCAAAAAATAAACTTCTTCATCAATCACTTAATCTGGATGGCATTAACTTGGCCTCTGGTAATAAAGTAAAAAATCTTGGTGTTATTTTTGACCAAGACATGTCATTTAAATCCCATATTAAACAGGTTTCCAGAGTTTCCTTTTTTCACCTCGGGAATATCGCCAGAATTACAAATATTCTGTGCAGGAGCGATGCTGAAAAACTAGTCCATGTATTTGTTACTTCAAGGCTGGACTATTGTAATTCTTTACTATCAGGAAGTCCACAAAATGCAATTCAAAGTCTTCAGCTGATCCAAAATGCTGCAGCAAAAGTTCTGATGAAAATAAACAAGAGGGATCATATTTCTCCTATTTTAACTTCCCTTCATTAGCTTCCTGTTAAATCAAGAATATAATTTAAAATTCTTCTTCTAACATATAAAGCTCTTTATAATCAAGCTCCATCATATACCAGACCACTGATTACCTTGTATGTTCCTAACAGAGCACTTTGCTCTCGACTTCAGGTCTACTGGTGAAGTAGACTTCAGGTCTACTTTTAGAGACTTTTAGAGTCTCTAAAAGTAGAATGGGAGGCAGATCCTTTAGCTATCAGGCTCCTCTCCCGTGGAACCAACTCCTAATTTTGGTCCGTGAGGCAGACACCCTGTCTACTTTTAAGACTAGACTTAAAACGTTCCCTTTTGACAAAGCTTATAATTAGAGTGGCTTATGTTACACTGAGCTACCCATATAGTTATGCTGCTTAGGCTACTGGAGGACATCAGGGCCTATATTTCTCACTCTACTGAGTTCTATTGTTCTCCAGTGTACTGTTCTCCAGTTTTGCATGACTGTTGTCATTTCAGCTTTTAACTTTTTGTTCATCACCAACAGACCTCAGTTGGTCCGGGTCGGACAGAAAACCTGTGATGTCATCACCCTCAGCACGGGCTTTCCTCAGGGCTGCGTCCTGAGCCCCCTGCTGTTCACCCTGATGACACACGACTGTGTCCCCAGGTTCACCACCAATCACAGTTTGCAGACGACACGACGGTAGTGGGCCTGATTAGAGACGACAACGACCAGGACCAGGACCAGGACTGATCCTGAACGTAGAGAAAACGAAGGAGATCATCATGGACTTCAGGAAGAAATGGCCTCGCCATGCTCCACTTCTCATTAACAGCTCAGCTGTGGAGGTGGTCAGCAGCAATAAATTCCTCGGGGTGCACATAACACAAAACCTCAGCTGGTTTGTGAACACCATGTCACTGGAGAAGTGGGCACAGAAGCGCTTGCACTTACTGCGGAGGATGAGGAGAGCCCACCTGTCCCCGCCCATCCTCACGACCTTCTACAGCAGCACCATCTATCTGCTCCCCACACCCTTCCAATTAAGCATGTCATAATATTTATTACTTTCTTGCATTTGTCTAACAAAAAGGAGATGCAATGCAGTTTTGCATTGCATTACATTGAAATGACTGTTGTCATTTCATCTTTTAACTTTTTGCTCTCTCTTTTTTCTTCATAGTAGGTACACCTGATCTGACGTTCTGTTAACTGTGACATCATCCAGAGAAGACAGATCACCCGCTATTACCATCTAATGTAGAACATATTACTGGATCAATGTGTGCTTCTGTGCTTTTTTGCACGCCTCGGAGTCCTGGAGGCTTACAGGTCCTGGAGAGATGGAAAAGCCAATCACCTTCTCTGCAGACCGGATGACACGCTGCAGTCTGCTCTTGTCTTTGGCGGTGGCACCAGCGTACCAGATGGTAATGGAGGAGGTGGTTTAGACACACCTTCTCCTTCAAAGAGTTTTCTTAATTTTCATAACTATGACAATTGTAGATTCACACTAAAGGCATCAAAACTATGAATTAAAACATGTGGAATTATATACTTAACAAAAAAGTGTGAAACAACTGAAAATATGTCTTATATTCTAGGTTCTTCAAAGTAGCCACCTTTTGCTTTGATTACTGCTTCATACACTCTTGGCATTCTCTAATGAGCTTCAAGAGATAGTCACCTGAAATGGTTTTCCCTTCCCTTCCCGGTGTCCCCTGCTTATTGACTGACAGCCGATGCACCTCTGCCTTCTTTGTTACAGAAAAGCTCAGGTGGAATTTTTTCACTTTTTCTGAATCAGACCCATTAAAATGCGGGACACTGTTTCACATTCCGACCATTGTTAAAAAAAAAAGAAAAGAAAAAGTGCATCATGCTAAATTAGCCTGAGCTAATAGCAAATCATGAGGATATCCCTGTTTGGTTTATCAGCTAAGTTACTGGCAGTGAGGGAATACACGCTGACAGGTGACGTGGCCACAGGTGGAAATAAGTCATTAATTAACTGCAGGAGCAGCGACAGATACACTTACCGATTAAGCTGTTGTCAGTTGTTCATTACTTACAATTGAGAATAATAAAGGACTGATAATACTTTCCTGTGGAGTTCCATTATCAATTTTATATTTATCAGATTTTGTTACTCCCATCTGTACCTGTATAACTATTAAACAAAAAATCTTCAATCCAATTATAAGCCCTTCCTGTTATGCCCATTTTATATAATTGTATAAGCAACCCATCCTTCCATACCATGTCATATCCTTTCTCATTATCAAAAAAATATTGCTACTACTACTTCCCTATTAATCTGAGCTTTTCTAATATCTGATTCCAAACACACAACTGGATCCATTGTACTTCCTTTTCTGAATCCAATTTGACATGAAGACAACAGTCTTTTACTTTCTACATAATATGTAATCCTTTCTGTTATCATTCTCTCCATAATCTTTCCTAAACATTAAGTAAGTGCAATTGGTCTATAACTTATAGGGTTTGTTCGATCCTTTCCTGGTTTAATAATTGGCACAATAATTGCTTCCTTCTAATTAGAAGGTAATCTTCCTTCTTTCCAAATCTTATTATATAAACCTAGAAGTTTTTCTTCAGCTTGTTTCCCTAAGTTTTTTTAACATAATATAGCATATCTGATGTTTTCCTGGTGCTGTTATTCCTGATCTAAATATCGCTCTCTTCATTTCTTGCATAGAAAAATAAACATCCATGACATTTCCTGGAGTTGTTTCACCTTCTAAAATAAAATCATTTATCCTTCTTGTCTGCTCTCTCCTAAATTTTCCCGTTTCTGTTAAATTATCTGAACTATGGATCTTTGCAAATGTTCTTGCCATTACTTCTAGTTTTTCTTCATTTGTTACTGCTGTTCCTTCTTCATGTTTTAGAACTGGATATGTTCTCTCTGGTCTATTTCCCTTCATTTTCTTAATCATTCCCCATACCTAAGCTATAGGGGTTGTTCTGCCTATTGAATCACAAAAATCTCTCCATTTTGTCTTCTTTGCCTTCTAAATAACTTTCCTGTCTTCTGCTTGATCTTTTTTATATTCAATTACATTTTTTAAATGATGTGTTCTTTAAAAAACCCTAAAAGCTATCCTCCCTCTTCAAGTTTCTGCTCCGCTTAGAAAAAACACGGGATGTGACGTCACTTCCTGTGATGTGCCCAAATATGGGCAAAATGGCCGCCCTGTTCAAAGCTCTGCAGTCAGAGCTCTGGATGATGAGAGCTGTGAACTGATCACAAACTTCATAAATTCGTTAATAATCAACGGTTTGCTCTAAAATTCTGAAAATATTCATGGATCTCAAAGAGTGCTTTATCTAACCACGGGATTTTTTTATGGTCATTAAAAAAATGGATTCAGAGAAATAAAATATTAAACTTTATAGTCTTGTACCATTTATTTTCAAAGTCTTGTAAATTGGTCAAACTCGCCTGGATTTTTACCAAACTGAAATCCGCGTTTATTCTGCATGTGCTTTACAAATAGAGGCCATATTTTTGGGGGTTGAACAATATTTGTGGAAAATACATTGATTTCTCCATTTTACAAACTTTTAAAAATTCAGAGTGTAGCACTTCAAAAAAAACCAATACATGCAGTGAGAGAATTGTTACACCTTATTCACCGAATACATCCTGAAAATCTGGGATCAAAAAATTGATTTTAAAGCATTTTTTATTCTTTACTTTATTGCTTTTATTATTCTCCAGGTTTTTTAACACTTTTGGAAATAGGCCCCGCCCACTTGTTTTAATCATTACCATATTTAATACCTGAGTTCAGGGGTATGACTGGAAGGGGATGAAGAAGGTTTTGTAAAAATCCGATCAGCCATTCTTGCGTAGTAGATTTCTTGACATCACAGCGCCCCCTAGTGATGGACGATCCTCAAACGCGGGTCACATGTGCAAAATATTATTTGGACTATGGGTTATGAAGGAAATGTCAAAATCTGTTATGGTTTTAGAATAATCAGCAATTACATTTAGAGCTAGCTAGCTAACAATCACTTATTTTAGCGTTACTTTTCGAAAAAGTCAAAATTCAAAAATCCGGTGCGTTAACTTTTTTTATTTGTCCATTACGCGTAGTGCCCTCTTCACTACGTCACTGGTGAAGAGGGCACAGAAGTGCTTCCTGCGCAGGATGAGGAGAGCCCACCTGCCCCCGCCCATCCTCACAACCTTCTACAGAAGCACGATAGAGAGCATTCTTAACAGTTGTCTCTCTTTGTGGTGTAGAGGCTGCAGCGCCTCTGACCGGAGGAACGTGAGGAGAGTGGTGAGGACAGCAAAAGAGATTATTGGGGCTCATCTTCCCTCAATTAAGGATATTTCATCCCAGCGCTGCATGTCCCGAGCCCATAACATCATCATAGACCCCTCACACCCCCACCATGGACTCTTCTCCCTGCTGTCCTCTCGGAAGATTTTCCTCAGCATCCGCTGCAGGTCCACCAGGTTCTGCAACAGCTTTTTTGGCATTGGCATCAGACTGTTCAACTCTAAACTGGACTCTACACTATATTTGCACATTTGCATCATATCTGGCATATTTTCCATATATATATATATATATATATATATATATATATATAAATAAACCAAGAAAATTTCCATTGTCTGGTTCATTGAGTGTACAGGTAAAAGCCAGTAAATTAGAATATTTTGAAAAACTTGATTTATTTCAGTAATTGCATTCAAAAGGTGTAACTTGTACATTATATGTATTCATTGCACACAGACTGATGCATACAAATGTTTATTTCATTTAATTTTGATGATTTGAAGTGGCAACAAATGAAAATCCAAAATTCCGTGTGTCACAAAATTAGAATATTGTGTAAGGGTTAAATTTTGAAGACACCTGGTGCCACAAACTAATCAGCTGATTAACTCAAAACACCTGCAAAGGGCTTTAAATGGTCTCTCAGTCCAGTTCTGAAGCCTACACAAACATGGGGAAGACTTCAGATTTGACAGCTGTCCAAAAGGCGACCATCGACACATTGCACAAGGAGGGAAAGACACAAAAGGTTATTGCTGAAGAGGCTGGCTGTTCTCAGAGCTCTGTGTCCAAACACATTAATAGAGAGGCAAAGGGAAGGAAAAACTGTGGTCAGAAAAAGTGTACAAGCGATAGGGATCACCGCGCCCTAGTCAAGATTGTGAAAAAAAACCCATTCAAAAATGTGGGGGAGATTCACAAGGAGTGGACAGCTGCTGGAGTCAGTGCTTCAAGATCCACCACCAAGAGACGCTTGAAAGACATGGGTTTCAACTGCCGCATACCTCGTGTCAAGCCACTGTTAACCAAGAAACAGCGCGAAAAGCGTCTCACCTGGGCTAAGGAAAAAAAGAGCTGGACTGCTGCTGAGTGGTCCAAAGTCATGTTTTCTGACGAAAGCAAATTTTGCATTTCCTTTGTAAATCGAGGTCCCAGAGTCTGGAGGAAGACAGGAGAGGCACAGGATCCACGTTGCCTGAAGTCTAGTGTAAAGTTTCCACCATCAGTGATGGTTTGGGGTGCCATGTAATCTGCTGGTGTCGGTCCACTCTGTTTCCTGAGATCCAGGGTCAACGCAGCCGTCTACCAGCAAGTTTTAGAGCACTTCATGCTTCCTGCTGCTGACCTGCTCTATGGAGATGAAGATTTCAGGTTCCAACAGGACTTGGCGCCTGCACACAGCGCAAAATCTACCCGTGCCTGGTTTACGGACCATGGTATTTCTGTTCTAAATTGGCCAGCCAACTCCTCTGACCTTAGAAAATCTGTGGGGTATTGTGAAAAGGAAGATGCAGAATGCCAGACCCAACAACGCAGAAGAGTTGAAGGCCACTATCAGAGCAACCTGGGCTCTCATAACCCCTGAGCAGTGCCAGAAACTCATCGACTCCATGCCACGCCGCATTAATGCAGTAATTGAGGCAAAAGGAGCTCCAACCAAGTATTGAGTATTGTACATGCTCATATTTTTCATTTTCATACTTTTCATTTGGCCAACATTTCTAAAAAATCCCTTTTTTCTATTAGCCTTCAGTAATATTCTAATTTTGTGACACACGGAATTTTGGATTTTCATTTGTTGCCACTTCAAATCAAAATGAAATGAAATAAACATTTGAATGCATCAGTCTGTGTGCAATGAATACATATAATGTACAAGTTACACCTTTTGAATGCAATTACTGAAATAAATCAAGTTTTTCTAAATATTCTAATTTACTGGCTTTTACCTGTATTTGTGCTTCCCCTGAAAGGCAGATTCCTAAAGGCCAAATACAGCGTCACATCCAAAATTCGCTTCAGTAGTAATTTGTTTTTTTCAATTTCTGTCTCCATCAGTTTTTGTTCTTTGCTGTCAATTCCAGAACTCTGCAAGACAGAATGCTGTGGGTTCTTCCGTTTCCAATAACAATGTTTGTGTGCATGTGTTACCTGTGCTTTACTTAATCTTAGGGCTAGAACAGAAGATTCTCAAAGGTAGACTCTAGGAGCGGAGTAAGACACTGAACACCAGAAGTAGAATTTTGTTGGTACCATATATTGTGCAGAAAAAAACAAGAACAACAGACAGACAGATATCAAAACAATGGCCATTCAAATAATCAGTTCATCAGTTCAGATCCATAAGACTTCTGCAGATTCTTCAAAAAGGTCCAGAGAAATCCAAGTCCCAGCAGCAGTGTATGCCACATGCACTATCCCGTTCAACGGCCCAGCAGACAAAAGTCCAACAGATTCAACGGAGGGGAGGGTTAATGAAGAAAAGACTGTGGGCAGTAGGTTGAACTCAAAACAGGACAGTGATTTGAAGGATAGGCTATGAAGCCTCCTACCAGCCCAATCAGAGTAGGTGATACTCATCAAATGAGTTCTGGGCTGAGATGAGCTTCAGTCTTTCTTGCCTTAATAGGTTCCTAGCTCGCCATCCACACCTGGCCTATATAAAGACAGGACCAGTATAAATTCATGTGCACATCCCTCATAACCATCACAGTACAAAATTGTATTACAATTAATTCATCAAATAGCAATCAAACATTGTACAATTAGTTCAAACAATCAATTTCCTTATAAATAATGCCTGGTTTACATTCATTATTAATCCATAGTATAATAAAATGAATTTCCAATAAATAGTAGTACATGCTATTCATACAAATCAAACATTGGGCGATATTACAAATTCCTTTACAATAAAGATATTTAAAGAAACGGCTAGGCTACTACATGGAAGTGAATGAGGAAATGAATGAGCTGCCAAGCTAATGTTGGCACACTTACCAATTCTGTGGTTTCACAATAAAAAACCTGCTACTTGCCCATTCAGGCCCCAGTAGGTGGCTCCTATAACCTGATGACAGATATTTAGAACAGAACTTTTGACAGACTTTGTAAAATGAGCAAGTGAGCAACTTGAACATACCTCCAACAAACTTTTCCAAGCTCCTCCTCCCTAGCCTTTCCTGGCAACCAATACTTCCTGCTTATATAGTCTCTTCATTGGCTCTCCACAGTCACATGACAATGTGATGTCAGAGCAGGGTAGTATTGATTATTCTTAAAAGGAAGATTACAAGTTTGTTTTTCCAAATCTTTGCCTGGATTACACCTTCCCCCTTTTGGAATCATGCAACTCCTGATGCATGTTAAACATTGTAAATATGAGACTGTGAGGGATTGTTTGTTGTGGAGATAGTTAAAGTATCACTATAGGCATCAACCAAGCCATGAAACAAAGTCTGTATTACTGAAATAAGGGGATTACCTAATGCCGCATATTGAAGGCGGTTCGGAGGCTGACGCTGGCGGCTTGAATGTCTAATGACAGGCGTAGTGTCAACAACAGGATCAGGTGAATCTGAGGTCTCAACACAAGACAGCTCATTTTGTCTAGGGGATGTCTCTACTTGATCCTGGAGCACTAGTCCTCCTATAGGTGGATCTTGATCAGCACAAGTAAGCAATTCTTGGTCTGGGAAACCTCCACCGGGCCCAGGTTCAGCTCCCATGGATGAGACAGCTTCCATTTCAGCAGGAGATTCCCCATCAGTACGCAATTGAGAATCAGGGCTTGCAGTACCAGCTGAAGACACAAATGTTGAATCAGCAGCACTAGACAGAGACTGACCAACAGAAGGTTTAGTGGTGTAATATTTCAAAAACCGAAATGTGCCCGGCTGAACCTCAACTTGTGGTGTCCTCCATCCATCCTCCTCTTCAAACTCTGCAGAGTTCTCAAGCCTTGCTCGTTTCTGGCCTCGGGTGAAAGGGCGCCACGGCGGTGTAACAGACAGAGAATCCGCATCACCATTTCCTGGCAGGAGAGGACATGGAAGAAGCAGATCTCGGTGTAGAGTACGGCTTGGTCCAGCAGCCTGATTTTCAGGACGCACTGTGTAGACAGGCAGATCTCCAGCCTGTTTTACTACAATGTAAACATCCTGCTCCCATTTATCTTCGAGTTTGTGTTTACCTCGCAACCTAACATTGCGAACTAAAACTCTATCTCCTTCCTCCAGACTTGATGGTGTAACCCGCTGATCAAAGCGTGTTTTACTTCTTTCTCCAGCTTTTGCAGAGTTCCTCGAAACAAGTTGGAAACTTTCTTCAAGTCTGGATCGCAGGTCCTTAACGTACTGGGAATATGAAGTAGAGGGCTTTTCCTGTACAGGCAACCCAAAAGCAAAATCCACTGGAAGACGTGGCGATCGGCCAAACATAAGTTCATATGGCGTAAACCCAGTGACATCATTCCTTGTGCAATTGTAGGCATGCACTAAGGGTTTTACATAATCTTTCCACTTTGCTTTCTGTTTGCGCTCCAATGTTCCAAGCATGCTAAGTAAAGTCCGGTTGAACCTCTCCACCGGGTTTCCCCGAGGATGGTATGGGGTTGTTCGGGTCTTTACAATCCCAGTTAATTGACAGAGTTCTTTAATTAACTTGGACTCGAAGTCAGGTCCCTGATCTGTATGGAGTCGTTCAGGTATCCCATAACATACAATGAAATTCTCCCACAGACATCTTGCCACTGTTCTGGCCTTTTGGTTTGGTGTTGGTATAGCTACTGCAAACTTAGTAAAGTGGTCAGTAAGAACAAGAATGTCCTTGGTATTGCTCTTATCTGGTTCAAGGGAAAGGTAATCCATACACAGCAACTCCAATGGACGGGTGGTTTTGATATTTACAAGTGGTGCAGATCTCTCTGGGAGTGTTTTGCGCCTCACACAACGATTGCAAGTCTTGATCTTGGTCTCTACATGAGCTGCCATGCGAGGCCAAAAAAAACGAGCGCGAACAAGGTCCAGAGTTCGCTCAATGCCCAAGTGACCCATGTCATCATGTAAGCTGGTAAGGACCATGGATCTCAGCTCCTCTGGTAACACCAGCTGGAATGTAACTTGTTCCCCATCATGCCGCCTTCGGTACAAGAGGTCCTCATGTAGCTCAAGACGATTCAACTCCCTCAACAGCAGTATAAGATCTGGGAGTTCTTGCCGCACCGTTGGGGGAACCTTCTCTCCAGTTCTCATCTGGTGAATTACTTCTCTAATTGCTGGATCAGCATGCTGCTTTTCCTTGAGGTCCAAATGTGACAGTGAGGGCACAATTGATAGTCCATGATGGTCATCACTGATATAACAGTCTGGAATAACACTTACTGAACAACTCAAAGATTCAACAAGTGTGAAACCATCTGCACAACAATCCGGATTACTACCAACAAGGCAGCGATGGCAGATGGCAGATACAACGTCAGGATCAATTTCTTCCACTTCACCAGGTTCAATGCTATGCTCTTCAGTAAAGTTATTGATCAAGTCCCAGTCTTTCAGCATTGATACATCAGGAGGATGATTATGAGGGCGACGGGATAGAGCATCTGCATCAACATTCTGCTTTCCAGCTCGATACTGCAACTTAAAGGTGTAAGTGGACAAAGCAGCAAGCCACCTGTAACTGGCAGCATCTAACTTTGCAGATGTTAACAAGTAAGTGAGGGGATTGTTGTCAGTCACAACTACGAAGTTAGCCCCATAAAGATAGTCATGGAATTTTTCACACACACTCCACTTAAGTGCAAGAAACTCCAATTTGTGTGCAGGATATCTTGACTCACTCGCTGACAGACCGCGACTGGCATAGGCGATTACTCTCAACTGGCCTCCTTGCTTCTGATATAAAGCTGCTCCAAGGCCGGTAGTACTGGCATCCGTATGTAAAATATATGGCAACTTTGGATCTGCAAAGCCAAGAACTGGGGAAGTAGTCAATTTTTCGATTAGTGTCTCAAAAGCTAGCTGACAAACAGGAGACCATTGTTCTGTGAAGGGTTTTTTCATGTCTTGGGTCTTAGATTGACTGGATTTTCTCTGCGACTTGGAGGTAGGTATACAACCACGTGTCAAATCATTCAGAGGTTTAGCAATGGTGGAATACCCTTTTATAAACCTCCTATAATATCCAGCAAACCCCAAGAATGACTTGAGCTCCTTAAGAGTTCTGGGAATTGGCCAGGATTTTAGGGCAAAAATCTTATCTGGATCCGTCTCAATTCCATGTTCTGACACAGTATGTCCCAAATACTTCACGGAGGTTTGGAAAAATTTACATTTTTCAAGGGAAAGTTTCAGGCCATATTCTTTTAGACGATGCAAGATCCGCAATAACCTCTGCTCATGTTCTTCTAATGAGTCTGAAAAGATAATGAGATCATCCAGGAATACAAGGACTTCTTTTAAATGGAGATCTCCCATGCTCTTCTCCATTAACCTCTGAAAGGTAGATGGAGCGTTTGTTACCCCTTGGGGCATTCGATTGAACTCCCAAAAGCCAATGGGCGTCACAAAAGCTGTTTTAGCTTTATCATCTTCGTTCATTTCAATCTGATAATACCCAGATTTCAGATCGAGAACACTGAACCATTTTGAACCAGACAGAGCCGAAAAAGACTCCTCCAAATTTGGCAAGGGATATGCATCCTTAACTGTCTGAAGGTTCAACTTTCTATAATCAATGCACAAACGTATATCACCATTCTTTTTACGGACCACAACAATGGGTGAAGAAAATGGTGATTCTGACTCACGAATTACACCGGCTTCCAAAAGGTCCCTTAGGTGTTGTCGGACTGCTTCGATGTCTTGAGGGTGAATTGGTCTGGCTCTGTGTTTAAATGGAGTTTCGTCATGCAACTTTATATGATGTTTCACCTTGTCCGTGCGTCCAAAATCCATATCACTCAGCGCAAAAACTTCTGGAATCTGGTTGAGCTTATCCGCAATTCTTGCCTTCCACTCTGTAGGAATAGGTGACTCTCCAAAATCCAACATCAAGGAATTAGCGGAATCTCTGGTTTGTAGATGGTTTGTTGGCACGCTTTGCGAAAGGACCTGGGGAGACACTGTAAATGTTGCAATGGCAGAAAGGGGTGGAATAGTCACATCTTGATCTGACTCATTACTAAGGGTAATCGGAATCTTCCCTTGGGGTTGGGTTGGGAGCAGAATCAGAGAACTCTTTACACACAACCCACCTGGTAACGGTGAAGCTGGATGCTCCACAAGCACCGACTGACCAGATGTCAGCATTCTGGTACAAATGCAGCCATCAACAACAGCAGTATACCTAGCAGGTATAAGAACTGGAGACTTATTGACTAACCTCACAACTCCATCACTTCCTTGTTGTTGTCGCTGATGACATGTCTGCAGTATTTTGAGTACTGCTTTGTAACCATTTGGAGCTGGCTGGAAGTTAAAGTACTCACTCCCCATATACTGGCTATATAACGGCTCCAATGTATTCATGCCTATCAGCACAGAAGACTGCTAAGTTCTAACATCTGGAACAACAAGTGCCAAAGTGGTAACATCAAACTCAGCTCCCAGGAATTCCCTGGGAAAAGTTATCACTACCTCTACATACCCCAGATAAGGAACAGCTTGCCCTGCAGCTCCCTCAACTTGCAATAACTCACACAATGGGTTAACTGTCCGGTCTGAAAAAAACTGATTATAAATTGAGACTGGGATCGTAGTTACTTGCGATCCAGTATCCAACAGACAACTAAGTTCCTCACCAGCTACTTTAACATTAACAGTACAGCGAGATCCAACCAAACCTTTTGGTAATGGATCTAAACCAACAGAAGTGGTCTGAGTTACTTCTTGGCATTCAGAAATCTTAATGTTGGGACATGGCTGGCCCTCAACAGTTCCGGTTTGCCCCACAACGGGAACTGAATCTAGTTTAAAAAATGTCTAGAGGAAGTGTTGGACTTCTGCCATTTCTGCTGCTTTTCAGTGAAGTGCTTTTTTTCATTGCAACAAGTTCAGAGTTTGGGGGATTGTCACAGTGAGTCTTGATATGACCATCTTCACCACACCGATAGCAGTAACCAGGCTTGGGGACAGAAGGCGGATTCTTTGATGGCTTACTCGCTCTCCGCCCCTCGCCTAGCTTAGAGCCAGGTGTAGACTTAAAAGGAACAGACTGACTGGAGCTTGACTGTACAGCAGTGATAGCTGCAAGCTGCCTTTGTATATCAGCTAGCTGTTTAGCAAGCTGCTGTGTGACATTAGTAAGAGCAGCAATCTCCCCCTTTTCAGCACTGTCGGTATGAGCATATTGTGCATGAGTTGCTGCTCTAGGTCGTAGGGAACCAAGATGCTGCTTCATGCGACTGGCTTTAGCAGCTTCACGATCCTCTTCTGTTCGCAATAAGAGCAAAAATTCAGCGAATGACGGAGGATTTTTTTTCCGTTGATTTAGCTGAAGTTCTATAATGAGGGAGTTATCCCACCAGCCACGACAGAATTGGGTTAGTAGATGTCGATCAAAATCTTTGCTTGAAACTCCACCTCGTTTTACAGCATGATTTAACGCCACCTGTAAGCGTTGCAGGTAGTTTGAAGGTTTCTCCCCCACACCTTGGAACATATCCATAAACTTTGCGTATAACTCATCCCCATCCTGAACTGTATCATAGGCAGAATCAAGTATCTGTAAATACATTGTTGGAGAGGTATCTGGCTTCAGGTGCTTCACCATATCAGCAGCAGGTGGTAACCAGCTGTCAAAGATCTTACGTGAGCGCTGTAAGTCGGACACAGCAGGATCTTTTAATAGAAGTTCCACTCCAGAACGCCAGGTGTCATAATCAGACTCTGTTTGTGGTCTGGGTGATCTTCCAGAGAAAGTTCTAAGCCGTTGTGTTGATAGATTCATGGCACATTCGTCACTCTTGACAATATGTTCGACCACATAACGTTGAACTTCAGGTGGATTAAGTTCACTATGCAACATAGCTGGCAAAGATTTTCTTAAGGGGGGTTGAACTGTGGGATCCTTCTGAACCGGTGACGTTGGCTCCTTCTGGTCAACTAAATCAACAGGTTTAGGGATATGGCCAGAAAGGGTAGCAGTCTCTAAGTCGCTGTTATGGTAATCTAAAGGCGTCTTTATTTCAGCAGGAATGGGGGAAAGTTTAGAAACAGTCTGGCCAAGCAGAGACATCACCCCATTCAAAATAAGAGAAAAATCCTGCCCAGTCTGTTTTGCGACTTTCTCCAGTTCAGACAAATACTTCTCAGTCTGCAACTTCCCTACATTGTCTGCACAGACTACAGAGAGATCTAAAATTTCATACACAACTTTGCCACATAGATGTGTATAGGGCAAAAGTGGACGCAATGCCTCCAATGCAGTACCAGAAATATATTCTACCACCATTGAGTGATGAAAACCTAATTCTGGTTCAGCCAGAAGTTCAAACTTTGAAATAGAACCATACTGCTTTAGAAAATCAATGACCTCTTCATCTGTTTCTGTCTTTGTCGCACCCTGTACTAACACTACATTAGGGATCTTAATGCCAAGTTTCTCAAATATCTCCATTTTCCCCACAACTACACAATTATATGACCACAAAAAAACGACAACCAAATAGAATATTCTAGCTCTTCTCTCCGCTCCTGGCTAGCTCGCCAAGTTATGTTACCTGTGCTTTACTTAATCTTAGGGCTAGAACAGAAGATTCTCAAAGGTAGACTCTAGGAGCGGAGTAAGGCACTGAACACCAGAAGTAGAATTTTGTTGGTACCATATATTGTGCAGAAAAAAACAAGAACAACAGACAGACAGATATCAAAACAATGGCCATTCAAATAATCAGTTCATCAGTTCAGATCCATAAGACTTCTGCAGATTCTTCAAAAAGGTCCAGAGAAATCCAAGTCCCAGCAGCAGTGTATGCCACATGCACTATCCCGTTCAACGGCCCAGCAGACAAAAGTCCAACAGATTCAACGGAGAGGAGGGTTAATGAAGAAAAGACTGTGGGCAGTAGGTTGAACTCAAAACAGGACAGTGATTTGAAGGATAGGCTATGAAGCCTCCTACCAGCCCAATCAGAGAAGGTGATACTCATCAAATGAGTTCTGGGCTGAGATGAGCTTCAGTCTTTCTTGCCTTAATAGGTTCCTAGCTCGCCATCCACACCTGGCCTATATAAAGACAGGACCAGTATAAATTCATGTGCACATCCCTCATAACCATCACAGTACAAAATTGTATTACAATTAATTCATCAAATAGCAATCAAACATTGTACAATTAGTTCAAACAATCAATTTCCTTATAAATAATGCCTGGTTTACATTCATTATTAATCCATAGTATAATAAAATGAATTTCCAATAAATAGTAGTACATGCTATTCATACAAATCAAACATTGGGCGATATTACAAATTCCTTTACAATAAAGATATTTAAAGAAACGGCTAGGCTACTACATGGAAGTGAATGAGGAAATGAATGAGCTGCCAAGCTAATGTTGGCACACTTACCAATTCTGTGGTTTCACAATAAAAACCCTGCTACTTGCCCATTCAGGCCCCAGTAGGTGGCTCCTATAACCTGATGACAGATATTTAGAACAGAACTTTTGACAGACTTTGTAAAATGAGCAAGTGAGCAACTTGAACATACCTCCAACAAACTTTTCCAAGCTCCTCCTCACTAGCCTTTCCTGGCAACCAATACTTCCTGCTTATATAGTCTCTTCATTGGCTCTCCACAGTCACATGACAATGTGATGTCAGAGCAGGGTAGTATTGATTATTCTTAAAAGGAAGATTACAAGTTTGTTTTTCCAAATCTTTGCCTGGATTACACATGGTTTCTTTGATGCCCTGGAAATCTTTCATAAAGCTTTCTGTATTTTATGTTGGATATTTTCATCCCATCTGTTGAATTTAGTGCACTAGTTCATCTTTTCTCTACTTCATAAGAGAAAAGCAAGCACGGCAGGCAAAATATGGCTTTTTTTGACCTGCTATATATTAGCCAGTCCCTAACAATTTTTCCCTTCCATTGTGGGAGGCAGAATATGCTAGATATTTTGGGAATTCTCTGGCCTCTAAATCTGCTGGCAGTTCACTTGCCATCTCTGAAAAAGGCTTCCTTGTTGCCAAATAAAACGCATAACATTCACTCTATCAGAATCTGTCATCTGTGTTGGCCATGACGCGGGATCATTAAAATTATGATCCATCTCTAAGCCACTGTGCTCAGACTCTCCGATCGAGCAGCAAGCCCCTCCACCTGCCCTGTCTCTTGTATCGGTAGGGATGGCTCTCTCCGTCTCTTCCTCAAACGCATGCTGCCTCTCCCCCCCTCCCGAAGCACATGCTCCGACGGGAGAACTGCTATGTTGTCCTTTCTCTCTGTCCACCAAGCTCCCCACCACAGCTGGCTCTCCTGCTTCGCCCTGTCTTTCAGCCTGCATCTGGACCTCTGCACTCTGTCTGCTTTCAACCCTTTCGCTAAGCTCAAGTATTTCTGTAAAAGAAAAGATGTTTTCCCCCTTACACTAGCTAACGGATGCTATACTTTAAAATCACATTGATAAACGCATTGCTTCTTACCTGGCTCTGAATGTGCACCATCCCTCTGCAATTCCGTTCCGGACTCATCCTCAGTTTTTTTTAGATATTTGGCCATCAAAATCCTCAAGCCTTAGGTTTCGTCTTCTCTTTTTCTCTTATTTTTTCTTTTCTGTGCGCCGGACTTCTGAAAACCAGACATGTTTGTAGCGAAGCAAACTTTTTTTTCTTCTTCTTCTTCTTCTTCTGTTTAATGGCGGTTGGAAAAACAACTTTTGGTGCATTACCGCCACCAACTGAAATGGAGTGTGAATCGGGATGACCTACTCTAATATCTTACTACTATAAATAATATTAAAAAATAAAATAAAATAAAAAATAAAATACATAAATAAATAAATACATAAATTAATAACTAAATCCGTTTTATCAAATTAGTCTTTTTAAGATATCTTAATAATAAAGAATAACCCTCTGATTTGGTGTTCATGTCTAAAAGATATTTTATGTTTAACTTTAATTTACTGATTTGTAATCTATTTATCAATTAATTTCTCTCAATATGATATTTACTGCAAACTAATATAACATGCTCCACTATTTCTTCAACAAAACAAAAATCACACTTTCCTGTATCATGAATACCCATTTTAAATAATGTGCTATTTAACCCTGTATGTACAAAACGTAATCTTGACATTACTGTTTCTTCCCTTCTATTCCTTGATGTAATCCTCATTAATCCTACTTTTCTTTGAATATTATAAAACCATATTCCAGTTCTTTCTTCTTCCCACTGTTTCTGCCACCTTGCTCTAATCCTTTTCTTAATTACTGATTTTATTTCACCTTTACTAAATGGAATTATTATATCAATTAAACTGTATTTACTTGCTCTTTTTGCAAATTTATCTGCCATCTCATTCCCTTTTATTCCTATATGAGAAGGAATCCATATAAAAGAAACAATTAATCCCATTGCTTGAATTCTGAATAATAATTGCTGAATTTCGACCAATAAATCCGGTCTGCTATCTGAATGATTGTTTTTAAATGAATATAATGTTGAACTAGAATCTGAACAAACTACACTTCTTAATGGTCTAATTTCTTCTATCCATTCTAATGCTAACATGATACCAAACATTTCTCCTGTATAAACTGAAATTTCATTACTAATTCTTTAAAATTAAAATTAAATTCTGGAACTACAAACAAAATACCATTCCTATTATTTGAATCTTTTGAAGCATCCGTATAAATTTTTACATATCCATAATATTCTTTATCTATATATTGCTCAACCTTATTTGAATCTGAAATATCCTGTTTATTTTTCCGTTTATACAACAAGGTTAAATCTACATCAATTTCAGGCAACAGATGGATGAAGTATTGATCTAATAACTGTTTTACTGCCATTTATTTGAGATAATTCAAGATCTGTTATATTAGAATCTGCTATCCACCCAAAAGAATTTAATTTCTTCTTCCCTTTTTCCTAACTTGGTTTTAAAATTTCCTGACATGGATGATTTTCACAATGATTCTTTAACTGAAACCAGTAAGTGGAAAGTAATTGTAATCTCCTCAATTTTAGTGGCATTTCTCCCATTTCTACTTGTAATGCTGAAGTTGGTGTAGTTCTTATGGCCCCTGTGCATAATCTCAAAGCTTGATACTGAGCAATATCCAATTTTTTAAGTAATGAAACTGATGCTGAACCAAAAGCTATACATCCATAATAAAAACAAACCTAATTAAACCTGTATAAATTGATTTCAATTCCTTCCTCTCAGCTCCCCATTCATTCCCAACCAAACATCTCATAATATTTATAACTCTTTTGCATTTATCAATCATCTTCTCAATATGAACTTTCCAAGTAAGCCTTTCATCCAACCATATACCCAAAAATTTAAATTGTTTTACCCTTTCCAAATCATATTTATAAATTTGTAACTTTAATTCTTCAGAAACTTTTTTCCTTGTAAAAAACAAAATCTTTGTTTTATCTACAGAAATCTTGAATCCCCATCTAAAAGACCAATCTTCTATTTTATTAATGGCTTCTTGAACTTTTTTAACGATGAAACTTGGGGTTGAATTGCTCCATCATTAGCAAATAAAGAAACACCCATTTTATTTTCCACATCCTCAAACATATCATTAATCATAATAGAAAAAAATAATGGACTAACTATGGTTCCTTGAGGAATACCATTTTCAACATAAAGATTTTCTGATAATTGATTTCCTATTCTTACTTGTATAGATCTATTATTGAGAAAATCATTTATCCAATTAAACATTGAACCCCCAATTCCCATCTTCTTTAATTTTATCAAAAATCCTTCTTTCCACATCATGTCGTAAGCTTTTCCAATGTCAAAGAATACAGCTATCACCTTCTCTTTATTAACTTGTGCCTTTCTTATTTCATGTTCCAATAATAAAATAGGATCCATTGTGTTTATACCTTTCCTGAAACAAACTTTTTTTTTCTTTTTTAAAACGAACATTCAGAGCTGCAGCCAGCCGTTGTCCTAGTGGTCAAACCATTTTATGTTGGGGTGGGGGGAGTTATAATGGTCCCTTACCTGTAATACCTGTAATACCCATCTTTATAATTTTAATTAATAAACCTTCTTTCCACAATATATCATATGCATTTTCAATATCAAAAAACACTTCTACAATACTTTATTAATTTGAGCTTTTCTGATTTCAAATTCCAATTTCTCCC
Organism: Fundulus diaphanus; assembly: GCA_037039145.1. Lineage (NCBI taxonomy): Eukaryota > Metazoa > Chordata > Actinopteri > Cyprinodontiformes > Fundulidae > Fundulus > Fundulus diaphanus. The sequence goes on from CM073127.1 coordinate 56,512,077, forward strand.
TCTTCAAGTTTCTGCTCCGCTTAGAAACAGCACGGGATGAGACGTCATTTCCTGTGATGTGCCCAAATATGGGCAAAATGGCCGCCATGTTGTTGTCTGGAGAGTCAGAGCTCTGGAGGATGAGAGCTGCGAACTGATCACGAAATTCATAAATTTGTTATAAATCAACAGTTTGCTCTAAAATTCTGAAAATATTGACGTATGTCCAAGAGGGCTTTATCTAAGTCCTTGATTTTTGATATGGTCATTAATCAAACGGTTTCAGAGAAAAAAAACATTAAACATTATAGTCCTATACATGTAAATTTAAATTTCTTGTAAATTGGTCTAATTCGCCTGGATTTTTACCAAACTGAAACACATACTTATTCTGGCTGTGCTTTACAGATAGAGGCCATTTTTATTGGCATTGACCAATATTTGTGGAAAATACATTGATTTCTCCAGTTTACAAACTTTGAAAAAAACAGAGTGTGGCACTTTCAGAAACTGGAATACATGCAATGAGAGAATTGTTGCACCTTATTCAAGGAATACATCCTGAAAATCTGAGCTTGTTACACCACACAAGTGATTTTAGGTGAATTTTTGAAGTTTTCAAGTTTTTTTCCACACTTTTGGAAATAGGCCCCGCCCACTTGTTTCAATCATTAACATTTTTTATTACTTTAGTTCAGGGTTATGACTGGAAGGGGATGAAGAAGGTTTTGTAAAAATCCGATCAGCCATTCTTGCGTAGTAGATTTCTTGACATCACAGCGCCCCCTAGTGATGGATGATCCTCAAACGCGGGTCACATGTGCAAAATCTTATTTGGACTATGTGTTATGAAGGACACGTCAAAATCTGTTATGGTTTTAGAATAATCAGCAATTACATTTAGAGCTAGTGTCACGATTTGGGTTTTGTCTTGGTTTATGTTATCAGATTTATTAGTTAAGTTTCTGCTTTTGGGGTCTTGTTTGGTTTTGTTTTAGACATGTTGTTCTGTTTAGGTTACCTGTTTTCCACCTGTCACTTTATCAGTTCTGTTTGGTCTCCCCTCAGCAATCTGTCAGCTTTCTTGCCTTGATTAGATCCACCTGCTCACTTATAATTAGTCTTCACTCCTGTTCACCTGTTCACTCCCCTATATAGTCCTGCCACAAACCTCTGCAATCTGCCAGATCATTTAACGAGCCACGGTGAGTTTAGTTCCAGCGTTCTTTTCTTGATTGACCTGTTGACGATAACCCGAGAGCCTTTTTTGATTCTGAGCCAGCCTGTTCCCTGATCTGTTTTTCCTGCCCTGTCTGACTGATTTACCGGTTTACCGACTAGTTTCTGTCCTATGGTTATCCGAGCTTGCTTTGCCCTGTCTGTACCTCTGCCTATTTTGGACTGCTTTTTGTGTACCGGATTTTGGACTGCCCTTTTGACTATTGAGCTCGCCTGTTCCTGTTTTCATTATTAAAATCCTGTTTTTTGCCTTAACCTCACTTGTTGGGTTTGAATACTGGGTTTGCCTGATTCACGATCATAACAGCTAGCTAGCTAACAATCACTTATTTTAGCGTTACTTTCCGAAAAAGTAAAAATTCAAAAATCCGCCGCGTTCATTTTTTTTATTTGTCCATTACACGCTTATATATGAAGTTTTGCGCGGATCGCACAAAAAATGTAGGAGGAGTTTAACAAGAAAGGTTTAACCTTTGTAGCCATGTAGCGCGAAAAGTAGCTAGGAAACGAAAGGTGTGCCAATTCCCTTTTTGATGCAGAATCATCCAATAAACAAAGTCATATAAAGGTTTTGAGTGTGGGACCAGTAGTTTGGTGGTTACAGGCCGAAAACGATTGTCCTTTGTTATAGCGCCCCCTAGTTGTTGAGGGGTCTGAATTTCTGGGTTTGAGTAGGGGCGCACGTTCTGAACTTAGATACCTGATCCAATTGTTTCGTTACAAATCCGCGTGGGCTGCACAACGCGTTTTAATTCCGTAATAATAATAATAATAACTAGAACTGCAAGCAGTTATTAACGGGTTCCAAGCCCGTCTACGCTCCGCCCCCTTTGAGCATGTTCCTGGACTACAGCGTTCAACACCCTCATCCCACAGCATCTGGTTGAAAAACTGGAACATCTGGGCTTCAGCACACCCCTCATCACTTCCTCACCTCCTGACCACTGTCGGTCCGGGTCTGACAGACCACCTCTGATGTCATCACCCTCAGCACGGGCTCCCCTCAGGGCTGTGTCCGCAGCCCCCTGCTGTTTACTCTGATGACACACGACTGCACCCCCATGTTCACCCCCAATCACATCATGAAGTTCGCAGTTGACACAAACTCATCAACAGCTCAGCTGTGGAGGTGGTTAGCAGCACCAAATTCCTCGGGGTGCACATCACGGACAACCTCACCTGGTCTGTAAACACCGCATCTGGTGAGGAGGGCACAGAAGCGCTTGTACTTCCTGTGGAGGATGAGGAGAGCCCAACTGCCCCCGCCCATCCTCACAACCCTCCACACAAGTACCATAGACAGCATTCTGACCATAGATATCCATAATAAAGGCTAGATGTCTTACGGCGGAGTCTCAAACGTCATCACCGGCGGCCATCTTGCCTCAGCCAAGCTTTCTGGCGTGCTCTGTGGTACCTAATGTAAGGTGAGTGATCAGCACGAACACAAATACTCTTATCTCATTGAATTCTTGACGGATTTACAAACAGTTTGGTTTCTTACAAACGTCATGAACGTGGCTATAATTCTTGATGCTTGAACATGTCAAAATTTCAGATTTTCTTGTCTAAAAATGACTTAATCATGCAGCATAGTTGTGCATCATGGCTACTTGCGCAAGTTATCAAGCCTGAGACCACTGGTCAATTATATAGGTTTTACTGACACCAATAACGATTGTATGACAATTAATCTTTGGTGTAAATTTGAGGGAAATCAATCTCACAATGGTCCAAAAAGATAAATGTTCCCTTAATTTCCCCATGGTTATTATAAATTATTTTAATATACCAACTCTTATTTCAGGATTTGTTGTGCGATGGGCTCTGAAAAAGCTGTCCTGTGTTGTCTGCCGTGCCAGCTTGGTAACAGATGCTGCATCTGCAATCAAGGACCAGAGCTACCACCTGCTGAAGTTAAAAAACAATAGAGGTCTGGTGATTCCATCAGAAGGCACAGTGATGGTAGTCAGGGCAGCAGAGTGGGTCATTCGTCAGACCTCATGTACCAGACGATCACAGCCCATCAAAGTGCTAGAGGTCGTGTACATTGTAAGGAAGAGGATAGGGTCAGAGGATGTGTTTGTGCTCAGAGAGCACATCGGAGAAACACAGTATGGCATAGACAGCCACCACCATACGCTGTTAACGTTGGCTGTGTCCTTGTTTTTTAAGTTAAGGCTGCACCAAATTGCCAAAATAACTAACCTTAGCTTACAGAGCAACAACATGCAACAGAAGCTCAATTAAAACCGTCCTTTTCAAAGAGCATTAGCCAAGCTATGTTTTTTGGGTCATTTTTTTAAATCTCTGTCTTCCATGTGTATACCATCACAGTAGTGTAGGTGGGGATTTCAACATGCTACATCTATATATACTTGTGAAGGGGACTATTGTACCAATTTTAATAGCAAATAAATTTCACTTTTATAATGGATTAAAAATAGGAACCTTTGTGTAATTACTCCTGATATATAATCCGAATAGTCTACATGAAACTTCAAAGTGTTACCTTTAATTTGAAACCTGGATTATGCTTCTACACCAAGAGGTTGCCACACAATAAGCCTTTTTTGTCAGTATTTCATATTTTATTATAACAGTAATATTCATATTATAAAAGTATGTATGTAAATATAAATAAATTAAGACTGTGAAATAATTAATCACACCCAAATAAAAGTGTTTATATATATATATATATATATATAATGAATGTTCTTCATTTAGATTGACCTTTAAACCATTAATGCTATTACTCCTTTTCACATCTATCTATCTATCTATCTATCTATCTATCTATCTATCTATCTATCTATCTATCTATCTATCTATCTATCTATCTATCTATCTGTCTATCTATCTGACTATCTATCCATATTATATCATAGTGTTACTTTTGGAATAAGTCTGATCCATATATGAACTATGGATCTTTGCAAATGTTCTTGCCATTACTTCTACTTTTTCCTCATTTGTTACTGCTGTTCCTTCTTCATGTTTTAGAACTGGATATGTTCTCTCTGGTCTATTTCCCTTCATTTTCTTAATCATTCCCCATACCTTAGCTATAGGAGTTGTTCTGCCCATTGAATCACAAAAATCTCTCCATTTTGTCTTCTTTGCCTTCTAAATAACTTTCCTTGCTTCTGCTTGATCTTTTTTACATTCAATATTTTTTTTAAATTATGTGTTCTTTTCAAAACTCTAAAAGCTATCCTCCCTCTTCAAAGTTTCTGCTCCGCTTAGAAAATCACGGGATGTGACGTCACATCCTGTGATGTGCCCATATATGGGCAAAATGGCCGCCCTGTTCACAGTTCTGGATGGTCAGAGCTCTGGATGGTGAGAGCTGTGACCAGATCATAAAATTCATTAAATCGTTAAAATTCAACGGTTTGCTCTAAAATTCTGAAAATATTCAAGTATGTCCAAGAGTGCTTTATCTAACTATGTGATTTTTTTAAACGCCCATTGAAAAAAGCGTTTTAGAGAAACAAAATATTAACCTTTATAGTCTTGCACATGTGAATTTCAAAGTCTTCTAAATAGTTCAAAATCGCCTGGATTTTTACCAAACTGAATTACACATTAAGTCTGAATGTGCTTTACAAATAGTGGCCATTTTTATTGGGATTGAACAATATTTGTGGAAAATACATTGATTTCTCCATTTTACAAACTTTTAAAAAATCAGAGTGTGCAACTTTCAGAAACCTCAATACATGCAGTGAGAGAATTGTTACACCTTATTCAAGGAATACATCCTGAAAATCTGAGATCGTTACACCACAAAATGGATTTTTGGTAATTTTTTGAAGTTTTGAAGGTTTTTTTCACACTTTTGGAAATAGGCCCCGCCCACTTGTTTCAATCAGTACCATATTTAATTCCTGAGTTAAGGGTTATGACTGGAAGGGGATGAAGAAGGTTTTGTAAAAATCCGATCAGCCATTCTTGCGTAGTAGATTTCTTGACATCACAGCGCCCCCTAGTGATGGACGATCCTCAAACGCGGGTCACATGTGCAAAATCTTATTTGGACTATGTGTTATGAAGGACACGTCAAAATCTGTTATGGTTTTAGAATAATCAGCAATTACATTTAGAGCTAGCTAGCTAACAATCACTTATTTTAGCGTTACTTTCCGAAAAAGTCAAAATTCAAAAATCCGCCGCGATAACTTTTTTTATTTGTCCATGACACGCTTATATATAAATTTTTGCGCGGATTGCACAAAAAATGTAGGAGGAGTTTAACAAGAAAGGTTTAACCTTTGTAGCCATGTAGCGTGAAAACTAGCTGGGAAACGAAGGGTGTGCCAATTCACTTTATTTTGCAGAATCATCCAATAAACAAAGTGCCATCAAGTTTTTGAGTGTAGGACCAGTAGTTTGGTGGTTACAGGCGTAAACGCATTGTCCTTTGTTATAGCGCCCCCTAGTTGTTGAGGGGTCTGAATTTCTGGGTTTGAGTAGCGGTGCACATTCTGTACTTGGATACCTGATCCAATTGATTCGTTACAAATCCGCATGGGCCGCCCAACGCGTTTTAGCGGAGAATAATAATTACCCGTAATAATAATAATAATAATAATAATAATAACTAGAACTGCAAGCAGTTATTAACGGGTTCCAAGCCCGTCTACGCTCCGCCCCCTTTGAGCATGTTCCTGGACTACAGCGTTCAACACCCTCATCCCACAGCATCTGGTTGAAAAACTGGAACATCTGGGCTTCAGCACACCCCTCATCACTTCCTCACCTCCTGACCACTGTCGGTCCGGGTCTGACAGACCACCTCTGATGTCATCACCCTCAGCACGGGCTCCCCTCAGGGCTGTGTCCGCAGCCCCCTGCTGTTTACTCTGATGACACACGACTGCACCCCCAGGTTCACCCCCAATCACATCATGAAGTTCGCAGTTGACACAAACTCATCAACAGCTCAGCTGTGGAGGTGGTTAGCAGCACCAAATTCCTCGGGGTGCACATCACGGACAACCTGGTCTGTAAACACCACATCTGGTGAGGAGGTTACAGAAGCGCTTGTATTTCCTGCGGAGGATGAGGAGAGCCCAACTGCCCCCGCCCATCCTCACAACCCTCTACACAAGTACCATAGAGAGCATTCTGACCATAGATATCCATAATAAAGGCTAGATGTCTTACGGCGGAGTCTCAAACGTCATCACCGGTGGCCATCTTGCCTCAGACAAGCTTTCTGGCGTGCTCTGTGGTACCTAATGTAAGGCGAGTGATCAGCACGAACACAAATACTCTTATCTCATTGAATTCTTGACGGATTTACAAACAGTTTGGTTTCTTACAAACGTTATGAACGTGGCTATAATTCTTGATGCTTGAAGATGTCGAAATTGCAGATTTTCTTGTCGAAAAATGACTTAATCATGCAGCATAGTTGTGCATCACGGCTACTTGCGCAAGTTATCAAGGCTGAGACCACTGGTCAATTATATAGGTTTTACTGACACCAATAACGATTGTATGACAATTAATCTTTGGTGTAAATTTGAGGGAAATCAATCTCACAATGGTCCAAAAAGATAAATGTTCCCTTAATTTCCCCATGGTTATTATAAATTATTTTAATATACCAACTCTTATTTCAGGATTTGTTGTGCGACGGGCTCTGAAAAAGCTGTCCTGTGATGTCTGCCGTGCCAGCTTGGTAACAGATGCTGCATCTGCCATCAAGGACCAGAGCTACCACCTGCTGAAGTTTAAAAACAATGGAGGTCTGGTGATTCCATCAGAAGGCACAGTGATGGTAGTCAGGGCAGCAGAGTGGGTCATTCGTCAGACCTCATGTACCAGACGATCACAGCCCATCAAAGTGCTAGAGGTCGTGTACATTGTAAGGAAGAGGATAGGGTCAGAGGATGTGTTTGTGCTCAGAGAGCACATCGGAGAAACACAGTATGGCATAGACAGCCACCACCATACGCTGTTAACGTTGGTTGTGTCCTTGTTTTTTAAGTTAAGGCTGCACCAAATTGCCAAAATAACTAACCTTAGCTTACAGAGCAACAACATGCAACAGAAGCTCAATAAAACCGTCCTTTTCAAAGGGCATTAGCCAAGCTATGTTTTTTGGGTCATTTTTTAAATCTCTGTCTTCCATGTGTATACCATCACAGTAGTGTAGGTGGGGATTTCAACATGCTACATCTATATATACTTGTGAAGGGGACTATTGTACCAATTTTAATATCAAATAAATTTCACTTTTATAATGGATTAAAAATAGGAACCTTTGTGTAATTACTCCTGATATATAATCCGAATAGTCTACATGAAACTTCAAAGTGTTACCTTTAATTTGAAACCTGGATTATGCTTCTACACCAAGAGGTTGCCACACAATAAGCCTTTTTTGTCAGTATTTCATATTTTATTATAACAGTAATATTCATATTATAAAAGTATGTATGTAAATATAAATAAATTAGGACTGTGAAATAATTAATCACACCCAAGTAAAAGTGTTTATATATATATATATATAATGAATGTTCTTCATTTAGATTGACCTTTAAACCATTAATGCTATTACTCCTTTTCATATCTATCTGTCCGTCTGTCTGTTTGTTTGTTTATCCATATTATATCATAGTGTTACTTTTGGAATAAGTCTGATCCATATCTGAACTATGGATCTTTGCAAATGTTCTTGCCATTACTTCTACTTTTTCCTCATTTGTTACTGCTGTTCCTTCTTCATGTTTTAGAACTGGATATGTTCTCTCTGGTCTATTTCCCTTCATTTTCTTAATCATTCCCCATACCTTAGCTATAGGAGTTGTTCTGCCCATTGAATCACAAAAATCTCTCCATTTTGTCTTCTTTGCCTTCTAAATAACTTTCCTTGCTTCTGCTTGATCTTTTTTAGATTCAATATTTTTTTTTAAATTATGTGTTCTTTTCAAAACTCTAAAAGCTATCCTCCCTCTTCCAGTTTCTGCTCCGCTTAGAAAATCACGGGATGTGACGTCACATCCTGTGATGTGCCCATATATGGGCAAAATGGCCGCCCTGTTCACAGTTCTGGATGGTCAGAGCTCTGGATGGTGAAAGCTGTGACCAGATCATAAAATTCATTAAATCGGTAAAAATCAACGGTTTGCGCTAAAATTCTGAAAATATTCACATATGTCCAAGAGTGCTTTATCTAACTGTGTGATTTTTTAAACGCCCATTGAAAAAAGCGTTTCAGAGAAAAAAAAATATTAACCTTTATAGTCTTGCACATGTGAATTTCAAAGTCTTTTAAATAGTTCAAAATCGCCTGGATTTTTACCAAACTGAAGTACACATTAAGTCTGAATGTGCTTTACAAATAGTGGCCATTTTTATTGGGATTGAACAATATTTGTGGAAAATACATTGATTTCTCCATTTTACAAACTTTTAAAAAATCAGAGTGTGCAACTTTCAGAAACCTCAATACATGCAGTGAGAGAATTGTTACACCTTATTCAAGGAATACATCCTGAAAATCTGACATCGTTACACCACAAAATGGATTTTTGGTAATTTTGTGAAGTTTTGAAGGTTTTTTTCACACTTTTGGAAATAGGCCCCGCCCACTTGTTTCAATCAGTACCATATTTAATTCCTGAGTTAAGGGTTATGACTGGAAGGGGATGAAGAAGGTTTTGTAAAAATCCGATCAGCCATTCTTGCGTAGTAGATTTCTTGACATCACAGCGCCCCCTAGTGATGGACGATCCTCAAACGCGGGTCACATGTGCAAAATCTTATTTGGACTATGTGTTATGAAGGACAGGTCAAAATCTGTTATGGTTTTAGAATAATCAGCAATTACATTTAGAGCTAGCTAGCTAACAATCACTTATTTTAGCGTTACTTTTCGAAAAAGTCAAAATTCAAAAATCTGCCGTGTTAACTTTTTTTATTTGTCCATGACACGCTTATATATGAAGTTTTGTGCAGATCGCACAAAAAATGTAGGAGGAGTTTAACAAGAAAGGTTTAACCTTTGTAGCCATGTAGCGCGAAAAGTAGCTGGGAAACGAAAGGTGTGCCAATTCCCTTTTTGATGCAGAAACATCCAATAAACAAAGTGCTATCAAGTTTTTGAGTGTGGGACCAGTAGTTTGGTGGTTACAGGCCAAAACGCATTGTCCTTTGTTATAGCGCCCCCTAGTTGTTGAGGGGTCTGAATTTCTGGGTTTGAGTAGAGGCACACATTCTGTACTTAGATACCTGATTCAATAGGTTCGTTATAAATCCGCTTGGGCTGCACAACGCGTTTTAATTCCGTAATAATAATAATAATAACTAGAACTGCAAGCAGTTATTAACGGGTTCCAAGCCCACCCACGCACCGCCCCCTTGAGCATGTTCCTGGACTTCAGTTCAGCGTTCAACACCATCAAAACTGGAACATCTGGGCTTCAGCACACCTGTTCGCAACTGCCTACTAGACTTCATCACCAACAGACCTCAGTTGGTCCGGGTCGGAAAGAAAACCTCTGATGTCATCACCCTCAGCACGGGCTTTCCTCAGGGCTGCGTCCTGAGCCCCCTGCTGTTCACCCTGATGACACACGACTGTGTCCCCAGGTTCACCACCAATCACATCGTGAAGTTTGCAGACGACACGACGGTGGTGGGCCTGATTAGAGACAACAACGACCAGGACTGATCCTGAACGTGGAGAAAACGAAGGAGATCATCATGGACTTCAGGAAGAAATGGCCTCGCCATGCTCCACTTCTCATTAACAGCTCAGCTGTGGAGGTGGCCAGCAGCAATAAATTCCTCGGGGTGCACATAACACACAACCTCAGCTGGTTTGTGAACACCATGTCACTGGAGAAGAGGGAACAGAAGCGCTTGCACTTACTGCGGAGGATGAGGAGAGCCCACCTGTCCCCGCCCATCCTCACGACCTTCTACAGCAGCACCATCTATCTGCTCCCCACTCCCTTCCAATTAAGCATGTCATAATATTTATTACTTTCTTGCATTTGTCTAAAAAAAGTAGATGCAATGCAGTTTTGCATTGCATTACATTGAAATGACTGTTGTCATTTCAGCTTTTAACTTTTTGCTCTCTCTTTTTTCTTCATAGTAGGTACACCTGATCTGACGTTCTGTTAACTGTGACATCATCCAGAGAAGACAGATCACCCGCTATTACTATCTAATGTAGAACAGATTACTGGATCAATGTGTGCTTCTGTGCTTGTTTGTCTCTCTTGTTGTGTCTCTGCTCTGTATTCTTTAACCCCCAGTCGGTCGAGGCAGATGACCGTTCATACTGAGCCCGGTTCTGCTGGAGGTTTTTCCTTCCCGCTAATGGGTGGGGTTTTTTTTCGACTGTCGCTTCATGCTTGCTCAGTATGAGGGATTGCTGCAAAGCCATGGACAATGCAGACGTCTCTCCCTGTAGCTCTATGCTTCTCCAGGAGTGAATGCTGCTTGTCGGGACTTTGAAGCAATCAACTGGTTCCCTTATATAGGAAATTTTTGACCAATCTGTATAATATGATTGATTTGACTTTGTAAAGTGCCTCGAGATGACATGTTTCATGAATTGGCGCTATATAAATACAATTGAATTGAATTGAATAGAGTCCATCTGTTAAACCTTTTCTGCGTCGCACAAAGACACGATGGTTGGAACCAAAGATCTCAACTTTGGACTCATCAGACCAAAGCACAGATTTCCACTGGTCTAATGTCCATTCCTTGTGTTCTTTAGCCCAAACAATTCTCTTCTACTTGTTGCCTGTCCTTAGCAGTGGTTTCCTAGCAGCTGTTTTAACATGAAGGCCTGATTCACACAGTCTCCTAACAGTTGTTCTAGAGATGTGTCTGCTGCTAGAACTCTGTGTGGCATTGACCTGGTCTCTAATCTGAGCTGCTGTCAACCTGCGATTTCTGAGGCTGGTGACTAGGATGAATTTATCCTCCACAGCAATTCATAGTTTTGATGCCTTTAGTGTGAATCTACAATTGTCATAGTTATGAAAATTAAGAAAACTCTTTGAAGGAGAAGGTGTGTCTAAACCACCTCCTCCATTACCATCTGGTACGCTGGTGCCACCGCCAAAGACAAGAGCAGACTGCAGCGTGTCATCCGGTCTGCAGAGAACGTGACTGGCTGCAATTTTCCATCTCTCCAGGACCTGTAAGCCTCCAGGACTCTGAGGCGTGCAGGGAAGATTGTGGCCGATTTTGTGACACCCCAGTCACAAAATATTTCAGACACTTCCTTCTGGCAGGAGGCAGCGGTCCATCAGGACCAAAACCTCATGACACAAAAACAGTTTTTTCCCATCCGCTACCAGCCTTATTAACACGGCCCAGAGGCTCAGTGACACTTGACTCTGCCTCTCTCCCCTGTTCAGGTCCTACAAGCTACACCAACGTAGCATCTCCAGACCTTCTGCGTTACATTAACGCACAGTCTACCGTGTATATAGCTTTCTGTGTATATATATATATATATATATATATATATATATATACACAGCGTTCACTGAGCGAAAGGCGGGTTACACCCTGGACAGGTCGGCAATCTGTCACAGGGCAACACAGAGACAGACAGGACAAACAACCATTCTTGCACACACTCACACCTAAGGACAATTTAGAGAAGCCAATTAAACAAACAGTCATGTTTTTGAACTGTGGGAGGAAGCCGGCGTACCCGGAGTGAACCTACGCATGCACAGGTAGAACATTCAAACTCCATGCAGAAAGACCCAGAGGATTTGAAAGACCCAGGAGGATTTGAAAGACCCAGGAGGATTTGAAAGACCCGGGAGGATTTGAAAGACCCGGGAGGATTTGAAAGACCCAGGTGATTGAACCCAGAAGGCAACAACACTTCTCACTGCTTCACTGTGCAGCCTCTGTTTATGACAGTATCATGTAAATCTTAGGCACAAATAAAGTGTTACCTAAACAAAAGTAATTTGTATAGTAAGTATAACATCCACTGACTGTAAAGTTACCTGTGAAACGTTTTCACACAGCCAAACGGCTTGTTGTTGCAACCAAATGATATGGGGTTCTGTGTGAGAACGGAGTAGCAAGATGGCGGCCAGTGACCTCCCCTAGTGACTGGCCGCCATCTTGCTACTCCCTACTCTCACACTTTTGCAAATAGGCCCTGCCCACTTGTTTCAATTGTGTTCATAAACAGACACAATAAAAAATGCAAAAAGCATCATGCTAACCTTTAGAATTAGGCTTATTGGATTTTACTACTTAATAACTCTCTGTCACAGCCTTTAACCTGCTGGTGATACACTTGGGCCTGGTGTCTCCTGGCTGGCTTCTCCAGGTTGGTCACTGCTGCAGGGTTCTGTCTGGTCCTGGTCTGGCCCTGGTTTTTGCCTCTTTAAGAAGAACTGTGAGATATTCTCTTTTCTCTTCATTTGGGCTCTACACAAAATAAGGCAGCCTGGTATTTAGACTCCATGACTGTATGGCAAAGACAACACTATTTTAAATATTATTTAAACAATAGTTTTTAGTTTTCTGTAGCTAGCTAAAATAATACTAAATTAAAAATAGATTAATTAAATTAATTAATATAACTAGTTAGGTTATAATTCAAAGCTTTCATATGACATAGCCTATTTACATTTCAGTCATTATAAACTTAATGTTTTTTCACATATTCTTACCACACACATTTCAAGCAAGAGCTGGGAGATATATCCTGGCCAAATTAATAAAACATTACAGGGCAGCATGTGCACTGAAACATATGTTAAAAGAATCTGTCTAAAACACGATCTATCAGCACTAGCATGGCTAATATAATAAACGAGGCACTACGGACGGAGCGGTGCACAACCATTTTTTTTTTTCTTTTTAGAAATGTATGACAAGTGCCGCCTCTCATTAGGAAGGTAACACAGCGGTTACCGCTGAGCTGTAAAATGTTGTAAATACCTGCAAAACTCCTCAACGGTGTACTCTAAAGCCGCGGGTGTGTTTTGGATCAAGCAGGAACCACAAGTCAGCTTAACCAATGAACAGCGTCAGTGCGCAGCATGTAGGCTGCTACTGCATGGCTGCCTTCAGGGACAGTCGGAAATTACAGTTTTCCTGGCAAATCTTTGCCGATCTCATAAGTATTATATGTTAAAATTACCATTTCCAGTGGGGTGGCAGTAGGGGGTGGCAAGGGCTCTGTTGGGGGTGGCAAATGCCACCCCTGCCACCCCTCTGGCTCCGCAACTAGCTACATTCAATGTAAAGCTTATGTATATAAGTGTGTGTGTGTGTAAAAAATCCATATATAATCAAATACTGCCATCTACTGGAAATTTTAAATCCCTACTTGGGCACATTTCGGAAATGTTATTCTCTTTAAATTCATAAATAAATTCTTTAAAAATCAACAGTTTGCTCTAAAATTCTTCCAATATTATATATATATTCAATTTATTTATTTATATAGCGCCAAATCATGAAACATGTCATCTCAAGGCACTTTACAAAATCAAGTTCAATCATATTATACAGATTGGGTCAGATTATACAGATTGAATAAAATGTCCTATATAAGGAAACCAGTTGATTGCATCAAAGTCCCGACAAGCATATATATATATATATATATATATATATATATATATATATATATATATATATATATATATTTAAGCTATATACACAGACACCGATCTATAGACAACAGCAATTATCAACAAAAAGAAATCAACAAAAAACCTAATCACCCTCAGCACGGGCTTCCCCCCCCACTCCCCACAAATCATGTCTATCCAGTAATTTAGGACCATTTTGTTTGTTTTTGGTGTTTAATGTACTTTTCTCTACTTCCATCGCTGTACCCATTAGCACATATTGTGTTTATGCCGGAAAACTGTAACTGTAAAGCATGAGGATGATCTATCATAAAATCTTACTTATGGAAGGTAATTCCCCAGGATCTGGTTCCTAGTGTCCTTTTATTTGCGCACCCATAAGCAGAGTAAAAGTCGGGCTTCCTGGGACGTAGCTCTGGAAGTTTGCTTACTTTCAATACAAAATCGAAATTATTTATTAAGTTAGACAATAATTTAATTCAATCAATTGGTCCCATGTAGCCCTTAAAGGGGTGACGTTTTCAGTCAGTTGATTTATCTGGAAATCGGGTGAGAATTCACCGGATTCAGAGTGTCTGAAAACATAAAGTACATTTTCCTGTAATGACTTGTATTCTGTCTGACTGCAGCTTGGTCTGACCTAAGATGGCCGCTCTGTCGGCACGCCTCTCAACCGAGGACGCGGCGTCTACGTATTCATGTCTGTGTTCTCTATGGTCTGACCTAAGATGGCAGCTTGGTCTGACCTAAGATGGCTGCTTTGACGTCACTTCCTGTGATGTGCCCAAATATGGGCAAAATGGCCGCCCTGTTCAAAGCTCTGCAGTCAGAGCTCTGGATGATGAAAGCTGTGAACTGATCACAAACTTCATAAATTCGTTAATAATCAACGGTTGGCTCTAAAATTCTGAAAATATTCATGGATCTCAAAGAGTGCTTTATCTAACCACAGGATTTTTTTTAATGGTCATTAAAAAAATGGATTCAGAGAAATAAAATATTAAACTTTATAGTCTTGTACCATTTATTTTCAAAGTCTTGTAAATTGGTCAAACTCGCCTGGATTTTTACCAAACTGAAATCCATGTTTATTCTGCATGTGCTTTACAAATAGAGGCCATATTTTGGGGGGTTGAACAATATTTGTGGAAAATACATTGATTTCTCCATTTTACAAACTTTTAAAAATTCAGAGTGTAGCACTTAAAAAAAAAACAATACATGCAGTGAGAGAATTGTTACACCTTATTCACAGAATACATCCTGAAAATCTGAGATCAAAAAATTGATTTTAAAGCATTTTTTATTCTTTACTTTATTGTTTTTATTATTCTCCAGGTTTTTTAACACTTTTGGAAATAGGCCCCGCCCACTTGTTTTAATAATTACCATATTTAATACCTGAGTTCAGGGGTATAACTGGAAGGGGATGAAGAAGGTTTTGTAAAAATCCGATCAGCCATTCTTGCGTAGTAGATTTCTTGACATCACAGCGCCCCCTAGTGATGGACGATCCTCAAACGCGGGTCACATGTGCAAAATCTTATTTGGACTATGGGTTATGAAGGACATGTCAAAATCTGTTATGGTTTTAGAATAATCAGCAATTACATTTAGAGCTAGCTAGCTAACAATCACTTATTTTAGCGTTACTTTTCGAAAAAGTCAAAATTCAAAAATCCGGCGCGTTCACTTTTTTTATTTGTCCATTACGCTGTTATATGTGGAGTTTTGCGCGGATTGCATAAAAAATGTAGGAGGAGTTAAACAAGAAAGGTTTAACCTTTGTAGCCATGTAGCGCGAAAACTAGCTGGGAAACGAAGGGTGTGCCAATTCCCTTTATTTTGCAGAATCATCCAATAAACAAAGTGATGTGAAGTTTTTGAGTGTGGGACCAGTAGTTTGGTGGTTATAGGCCAAAACGCATTGTCCTTTGTTATAGCGCCCCCTAGTTGTTGAGGGGTCTGAATTTCTGGGTTTGAGTAGCGGTGCACATTCTGTACTTGGATACCTGATTCAATAGGTTCGTTACAAATCCGCATGGGCCGCCCAACGCGTTTTAGCGGAGAATAATAATTACCCGTAATAATAATAATAATAATAATAATAATAATAATAAATAATTTAAAAACACTAGAAAAACAATAGGGTTCTCTGCTCACAGAGCAGACGAACGGCATAGCCGTTCGCCTGCGCTGCGGGCTTGGAACCCTAATAAATAATTTAAAAACACTAGAAAAACAATAGGGTTCTCTGCTCACAGAGCAGACGAACGGCATAGCCGTTCGCCTGCGCTGCGGGCTTGGAACCCTAATAATAAATAATTTAAAAACACACGAAAAACAATAGGGTTCTCTGCTCACAGAGCAGACGAACGGCATAGCCGTTCGCCTGCGCTGCGGGCTTGGAACCCTAATAATAATAAATAATTTAAAAACACTAGAAAAACAATAGGGTTCTCTGCTCACAGAGCAGACGAACGGCATAGCCGTTCGCCTGCGCTGCGGGCTTGGAACCCTAATAATAATAAATAATTTAAAAACACTAGAAAAACAATAGGGTTCTCTGCTCACAGAGCAGACGAACGGCATAGCCGTTCGCCTGCGCTGCGGGCTTGGAACCCTAACTAGAACTGCAAGCAGTTATTAACGGGTTCCAAGCCCACGCACCGCCCCCTTTGAGCATGTTCCTGGACTTCAGCATTCAACACCCTCATCCAAGCCCACCTACGCCGCACCCCCTTTGAGCATGTTCCTGGACTTTAGCGTTCAACACCCTCATCCAATACTCTCCTTCATCATCCATTGTATGGACGAAACCCAGCTCTGAACACAGAGAAATGTCGGACTGGATCAAATACTGCGTGTGTGATGGGTTTAAGTACCTCGCTCAACGTAGGAATTTACACATGTACAGCCTCAAGCTATTTAACTAAGATGTAAACGAGGTTTAAAATGTCTACTGTTTAGTTTGATATTAATGAACAGTCATAATTTTAATTTACATGAAGTATCTTTGAACTAGAAGAATTAACAGTGGGATGTTGATAAACTGACTTTATATTTGTATTGTAGTGCTTAACCATAGATTTACTTCTGAGTCAGTTAGCTTGCAGTTAGTTGACCTCCACGCAGATTTGGCTCTGAAGGAACAGTCTGTTAAGAGTGATCCTATATATATATATATATATATATATATATATATATATATATATATATATATATATATATATATATATATAAAAAAATCACATAGTATATATATATATATATATATATATATATATATATATATATATATATTTATATAGACCAGTTAATTGTTATTGTTTTGATGCGGGTTTTTCGCGCATGCGCGCCGGATTGGTAGGCAAAAGGCGAACACAATTACGGACGCAAACAGAGAAACTGACGAGTTCTCCACGTATTTTTCTTCTTTAGATAACGTTTTAAGAGTAAGTTGATGGTTGATGGTATCAGATTGCCAGATCCACACAGCAAAAGCCTGAAGGGACGGAGCCAGTCTGTGAAATGCTGGCCAAGAGTCCGTACCGCGACATACAGCTGCCTTATACTTCGGTAAAGTTAGAAAGATATTCACAGATTCGGCTTTTCCGGATCAATAACTCATCGGCGGATGATTTATTCTACAAAACAGACACCTCTCTGTAACCACAGCAAGGCAGACAGTGAGCTGCAACCATAGTTTCCTCAAAACGAGTCTCCCACCGCGCAGGGAGAATTACATTGGACCCAGGCCAGTACAGACAAGAGAGCATGAAAGCATGAAACCACTGGACCCGTCCGGTAGGTTAAAAAAAATTGTTCACTACGGATTATTTTGGTGTTTTTGTCTTCTTAAAATGGGTGGGGGTGTCGGCGACATTGCAGCGTAAACACAGAAGTACTAGCGCCCGTGAACGGGGGCGTAATAGAGCGGCTGCTGCTCCAGACAGCCGCTTCTGCTGGTAGAAGCGGTAGCGGTAGCAGAAGCGGCTGCTGTAGCAGCAGCAGAAGCGGCTTCTCCGGCCCCTGTAGCGATCGCCACCTCCCCTCCGCCGCTATTTAAGTAGAACAATGACTAGAGCAGAATTAAGTTGTATTTACCGGAGATGAAGTGTAGGCTGCAAATTCTGTCGTAGTCTGATGTCTCCCCCAGTCCATTGGGAGTGTCTGCCTGCGCTCTTTTGAAAATATCCATTTCTTTCTTCGGTAAACGACAGAAACGTACATCCAACGATTGGGAATGCCTCCCTGTGCAACCGGGAGCACAACAAGTCGTAGGCATTGTTTAGATTCCAAAAATAAACTAACTAAAAGTACGCTCGAAATCACCCATTTTGTCATGTAGTAGACGAGAGCAGCTGTGCTTTTTGTCTACCCCGCAGGACACGGATGTAGCGCTGACGTCACGCGTGAACTGGTCTATATGCTGGAGATAGGCACCAGCAGCCCCGCAACCCCATGAGGAATTAAGCGGGTCAAAAAATGGATGGATGGATGGACGGATAGATATATTTGTTTGTTTGTTTTATTAGGATCCCCATTAGCTTCAGCATCAGCTAAAAGCTATTCTTCCTGGGGTCCTTCAGTCTTCCACGTGACAATACAATGTATTACATCCCATTACACACTATGCATACAAGACATTTACACAAAATGTAATACATATTTACATTTAACACCTTTTATCATTAAAAAGTAACATAAATAAACATGATTAACATAAAATTTTGCTACTCCAGATAGATCTATATCAAAGAACTAGCTAACAAGAACCCTACACAATATCTCCTCAATAAAATTAACATTAACTATCCAAATTTCTTTGAAGGTAATATTTCTTATGTGCAGTTTTGAAACCATAGAGAGTGTTTTGTTGTATGATAGTCTTTGGGAGTGAATTCCATTCACACATTGCCCTGTACCTAACTGAACGTTGAATTGATTTTGTTTTAACTCTAGGTAAAATAAAACTACCTCCTACTGCATGTCTTGTTGGATAATAATGTGTATCATTACTAAAGGATAGTTTTGTATATAAAATGAAAGGCGTTTTATTTGTTATAACATTATATAGAAATACCATTACTGAATACACCAATCTGTTTTTAACTTTTAACCATAAAAGACTATCGTGCATTTTGTCCACATTTGATCTAAACCCACATGAAAGGGCAACACGTGCAGCTTTATTCTGAATTACTTGTAGTTTTTTTATATTAATTGATGAAGTATTTGACCAAACCACTGAGCAATAATCAAGATGTGAAAAAAACAAAGCATCAAGTACTTGTGTAACAACCTGCGGTGTAAAGTATTTTGAACACCTTTTAATGACCGATAAACTATTACCCATTTTAGTTAACAAGTTCTGAACATGTCTATCCCAACACAATCTATTATCAATTATCACTCCCAACAGTTTAGCCTCTTGTTTTTGATCCACAGAATTTTGCTCTATGGTGAGTTCAAGTTTCGGTTTGGAAAGTAAAGAAAAAGGAGTTCCAACCACTAAACAGGTAGTTTTAGATACATTGAGAACCAATTTGTTACTCCTTATCCAGTCCACCACTAACTGTAGCTCTCTTTGTAGTTTTGTATTTAACTCAGTAATATTAGTTTCTGCTAAATATATGGTGGAATCATCTGCAAACATTGAGATGCTTGCCTTTTCTAAAACAGATGGAAGATCATTTGTAAAGATTGTGTACAGGAGCGGCCCAAGACAACTTCCTTGAGGCACCCCGTGTCCCACAGCCCTTACATTTGAAAAACTGCCATTAAAATAAACTAGTTGTCTTCTATCCGACAAATAACTTTTCATCCATAATAATGCAGTTTGTGAAAAGCCATAATACTCCAGTTTTTTTAACAGTAATTTGTGGTCAATGATATCAAATGCTGCAGTGAAATCAAGCATTACATCACCTATTATTTTTCTCTCCTCCATATCCTTGAACCAGTCATCAACCATCTGAGTCAGGGCAGTGGCTGTTGAGTGTTTTTCTCTATTTGCATGCTGAAACGTAATCAAATCATTATTCTTAAAATAAGATTGAATCTGTTCATAAACAATTCTTTCCATTATTTTACCAAGAATTGGTAATAAACTTATTGGTCTACTGTTTGATCCAGAAAAGGGCATTTTCTTATTTGTAGGGATTGGCACTACTTTACATATTTTCCATTCTTGCAAACATATATTGTGCATGAAACACAAATTAATTATATGAGCAATAATAGGAGCAATAATAGCAACTATTGGTTTAAGCAACATATGATCAAGGTAGTCTACACCAGGTGGGTTTTTTTTTTACAATTCATCAGAAGTAATTCCACTTTAGAAACACTTACACTCTTGAATTTAAAGCTACAGGTTTTGTCTTTCATCATCTTATTTATTAGTGTATTTGATAACTCTGTCTTGTATGGCTGTGTGGTATCTTTTAGTTTGTTTATTTTGTTCATGAAATAATCATTAAGATGATTTGCTATATCACTTGGTCTAGTAAAAAATTCACCTTCATGTTCTAAATAAGCTGGAATTGATTTACTATTTCCTCTTAATATATTATTCAGTGTATTCCATAATTGTTTACTATCATGTTTTATTGCTAGAATAAATATGTGTGTGTTTGTAGAGATCCATCCATGATCAAATCCTGTCCTCTGTTGGAATTTTTAAATGTATTCCATACAACGCCACATTAAAGCATTAGTGTAATATATATATATATATATATATATATATATATATATATATATATATATATATATATATATATATATATATACACACATGATGCATACATATATACATACAAAATTATTGAAGTGGACTTCTAAGTTTTAATTGTATACCCCTTACTTAGACTATTAATGGTAAGAGTTGTTGTAGTTGCAACAACAAGCCACGAGATGGAGCCCTTGCTTAATTTTCTGAAAAGCTCTTTACAATAGGTTTTTGTCAAACTATCTAAATAAATATTCCTATTAAATGAACGGTTTGCTCTAAAATTCTGAAAATATTCATGAATGTCCAAGAGTGTTTTATCTAACCACACGATTTTTTTGATGGTCATTAAAAAAATGGATTCAGAGAAAAAAAAAATTAAACTTTATAATCTTGTATCATTAATTTTTAAAATCTTGTAAATTGGTCAAAATCGCCTGGATTTTTACCAAACTGAAAGACATGTTTATTCTGGCTGTGCTTTACAGATAGAGGCCATTTTTATTGGGATTGACCAATATTTGTGGAAAATACATTGATTTCTCCATTTTACAAACTTTGAAAAAAACAGAGTGTGGCACTTTCAAACACTGGAATACATGCAGTGAGAGAATTGTTGCACCTTATTCAAGGAATACATCCTGAAAATCTGAGCTTGTTACACCACACAAGTGATTTTAGGTGAACTTTTGAAGTTTTCAAGTTTTTTTCCACACTTTTGGAAATAGGCCCCGCCCACTTGTTTCAATAAATACCATATTTAATACTAAAATATCAAAAATCCGCCGCGATAACTTTTTTTATTTGTCCATGACACGCTTATATATAAATTTTTGCACGGATTGCACAAAAAATGTAGGAGGAGTTTAACAAGAAAGGTTTAACCTTTGTAGCCATGTAGCGCGAAAACTAGCTGGGAAATGAAGGGTGTGCCAATTCACTTTATTTTGCAGAATCATCCAATAAACAAAGTGCCATCAAGTTTTTGAGTGTAGGACCAGTAGTTTGGTGGTTACAGGCGTAAACGCATTGTCCTTTGTTATAGCGCCCCCTAGTTGTTGAGGGGTCTGAATTTCTGGGTTTGAGTAGCGGTGCACATTCTGTACTTGGATACCTGATCCAATTGATTCGTTACAAATCCGCATGGGCCGCCCAACGCGTTTTAGCGGAGAATATTAATTACCCGTAATAATAATAATAATAATAATAATAACTAGAACTGCAGCCCGCTGCGGGCTTGGAACCCTAATAACTAGAACTGCAAGCAGTTATTAACGGGTTCCAAGCCCACCCACGCCCCGCCCCCTTGAGCATGTTCCTGGACTTCAGTTCAGCATTCAACACCATTATCTTACAGCATCTGGCGGAAAAACTGAAACATCTGGGCTTCAGCACACCCCTTCGCAACTGCCTGCTAGACTTCCTCACCTCCTGACCTCATTTGGTCCGGGTCTGACAGAACACCTCTGATGTCATCACCCTCAGCACGGGCTCCCCTCAAGGCTGTGTCTTGAGCCCCCTGCTGTTCACCCTGATGACACACGACTGCGTCCCCAGATTCACCACCAGTTGCATTGTGAAGTTTTCAGACGACACAACGGTGGTGGGCCTGATTAGAGACGACAACGACCAGGACCAGGACTGATCCTGAACGTGGAGAAAACGACAGAGATCATCGTGGACTTCAGGAAGAACCGGCCTCACCACGCTCCACTGCTCATCACCAGCTCATCTGTGGAGTTGGTCAGGAGCACAAAATTCCTCGGGGTGCACATGACGCACAACCTCTCCTGGTCTGTGAACACCACGTCACTGGGGAGGAGGGCACAGAAGCGCTTGTACTTCCTGCAGAGGATGAGGAGAGCCCACCTGTCCTGGCCCATCCTCACGACCTTCTACAGAAGCACCATAAAGAGCATTGTGACCAGCTGTCTCTCTGTGTGGTGAGGAGGCTGAAGTGCCTCAGTAGACTGTTGATAAATTGACTATATATTTGTATTGTGGAGCTAAACCATTTACTTTCACACAAGTTAACAACAATTTTCAAGTATTCCCTGGTAGACATTTAGTAACAATGACCTAAGAGTTAAGGGATGTGGACTATTGTTGTTAAATCTTTATCAACAGTTGGAATTATACATTTATATAAATCTATTATTATAACATTGAATGGGTGATATAAATCAAGCAGTATAACAGTAAAAATAAAACTAATATGTACACAGGTCCTTCAGCTATAGTTAGTAAGCTTGTAGTAAATCGTGTTTTGAATATGGATTTAATGAACCCAGTGGATTTATAGAATATATCTTTATATATCTATACAGGGTTCAGTGCCTGGACTAATTCTCTTTACTATATATATGCTTCCAACTGGCAAAATTAACAAACAGATTGGCATTCATTTCCACTGTTATGCTGATGAGACTAAGCTTTATTTATCCATAAATCCTAATGAATCCAATCAATTACTTCGACTGCAGTCATGTCTTGATAACATCAAAACCTGGATGACTTTAAATTTTCTGCATTTAAATTCTGACAAGACAAGTTATAATCTTTAAACCAGAGTCCTCAAAAAATAAACTTCTTCATCAATCACTTAATTGATGAAGAAGCTCTTGTCTTTGGCAGTCCGCCAAAGACAAGAGCAGACTGCAGCGTGTCATCCGGTCTGCAGAGAAGGTGATTGGCTGCAATTTTCCATCTCTCCAGGACCTGTAAGCCTCCAGGACTCTGAGGCGTGCAGGGAAGATTGTGGCCGATTTTGTGACACCCCAGTCACAAAATATTTCAGACACTTCCCTCTGGCAGGAGGCAGCGGTCCATCAGGACCAAAACCTCACGACACAAAAATAGTTTTTTCCCATCCGCTACCAGCCTTATTAACACGGCCCAGAGGCCCCGTGACACTTGACTCTGCCTCTCTCCCCTGTTCAGGTCCTACAAGCTACACCAACGTAGCATCTCCAGACCTTCTGCGTTACATTAACACACAGTCTACCGTGTATATAGCTTTCTGTGTATATATGTATATACACACTGAGACCGGCTCATTCATTTATGTCCATTGTAGTGGATATTTTGTCCACCTGTATTTCCCTTAAGTATCTGGAGATACCCTATCAAGCCCTATAGTGTTCTGTAGAGGACATCCTGGGCTTTCCAGTGATGTGTCATATGATAGGTTTGCAAGCTAGGAACTTTATTTTTTTCCCCTCACAAGATGGTCGCCATAATAAAAACCACATTTTATGGAAAGAGGAAAGGTAAGTCAAATATTCTTTATCTATTGCTATTTTTACCATGATAATTATATATATTCTTGTTTATTAATGTGTCATCAACAATATTATTACATCTGAAAACACTTTAATTATTTATGTTTTGAAATAACAGTCATTTAATGAATGTCAACTGTAGTGGACACCGGGACCATTTTAATTTATTTAATGACTGCACATTGTTGTAGGAGACAGAAGCGAAGCAGAGAGGATTCAGTACCAGATAATAGAGGGAGATTCAGATTTGGAGCTGTCAGATGAGGAAAAGGATGAGAATGAGTATCAGCCTGTGATAGGGGAAGATAGTGACGAAGAAGGAGAGGAAGAAAATGCAGGAGAATCTGATGAGACAGAGTAAGAGCCAGAGAGGGAGCGGGAAAGTCGTCGTCCTCTGTGGGCCAGGACAAACTTGTATGTTTTACTTAGTTTCAAGCTAATGTTTTAAATTTTATTATCATGTTACTGTAGAGTTTGTAGTCTTTATAACAGATGTTAAATGTATGCACGTTGCCTAAAGAAATGCTCGTGAGATTGGTCAATATTATACCCATGACATTGAAATTATGGCATCAATCAAAATTGATGTGTAAAAAATTTAGTTTTTTTTATTAACTTGTTAACTTTATTTTTTCCCTCATCCCATCCCATTATAATAGATTCACACCTGTGCTACCTGAGCTTCCTGCCTATCACAATGATCCTAAAATCTGTGAATACTGGAGTCCAATCCAGTACTTTTCACAGTACATCGATGACAAAATCTTTGAAGATCTGGCAGCTTTTACCAATCAAAGACAGCTGCAAACTACTGGAGTGTCTCTGAATACCACTAGTAATATTAATAATAGTAATATCATCTGTATTGTCATTGAAACATACATTGAAACCTACATTACAACAAAATTTGTTCTCTGCTTTTAACCCATCACCCTTGGGGAGCAGTGGGCTGCCATGTGCGGCGCCCGGGGAGCAATCAGGGGTTAAGGGTCTTGCTCAGGGACCCTGAATGTAGGCACTGGGGATCGAACCGGGTACTTGCATCCTTCAAATGCATTTTGTTTTTTAGCCCAAAACAAAATGTTTTGGGCTAAAAAAAAACAAAGTAGGCTACCAGTCATTAGTAAGAAGATGACAAGGGACAGGTTCTACAAGCTAAGAAGCTCACTTAAGATTGTGAATGACCTGGATGTGACTGAAGAGACAAAGAAGTCAGACATTCTTTGGAGAGTCAGACCATTGCTTGACCATGTGAGGCAAGGTTGTCTCAGCCTTCCAAGGTGTGACAAAGTGTGCATTGATAAGCAAATCATCCCATTCACAGGCCATTGCCCAGTCAGACAGGATTATCACAGCTAAAATATCCAGAGGAAGATGAAATGCAGAACTGCTTAGTTCTATGTCTTATAGTTTATTGTTGAACTAAATACATGTATTTTTTCTGTTGCAAGTATCAAACAACAGAACAAAGTTACAGAATTTTATTTGTTTTTATCAAATGTCAAAGTTCTTAGGTAAATATCACTTTCAAGACAATCTTTTTTCATTTTTTATTTTCTAAAGCCTGTTCTATTTCCCCATGCAAATCATCCTGTTGTCCTCCACAGTGGACATGCTATAAAATTAAAATTAAAAATATATTAAAAAAAAATAAAATTGTAATGTGTTTTTTTTAGGTCCAAATACATGGGAAATCACACAAAAAAGAAATTGTAACACTTTTTTTCTTTGGTTCTCAGGAGGATATATATATATATATATATATATATATATATATATATATACAGCGTTCACTGAGCGAGAGGCGGGGTTACACCCTGGACAGGTCGGCAATCTGTCACAGGGCAACACAGAGACAGACAGGGCAAACAACCATTGTTGCACACACTCACACCTAAGGACAATTAAACTAACAGTCATGTTTTTGAACTGTGGGAGTAAGCCGGAGTACCCGGAGTGAACCCACGCATGCACAGGTAGAACATTCTATTCAACTCCATGCAGAAAGACCCAGAGGATTTGAAAGACCCAGGAGAATTTGAAAAACCCAGGAGGATTTGAAAGACCCAGGAGGATTTGAACCCAGAAGGCAACAACACTACTCACTGCTTCACTGTGCAGCCTCTGTTTATGACAGTATCATGTAAATCTTAGGCACAAATAAAGTGTTACCTAAACAAAAGTAATTTGTATAGTAAGTATAATATCCACTGACTGTAAAATTACCTGTGAAACGTTTTCACACAGCCAAACTGCTGCATGATGCCCTGATGAGCTTCCTGACTTCCTGTTTGCGGTAAGGCGTATTGTGTCACTTCCTGTTGTTGCTGTGTGAACGACGGATTTTTGCTCCAGGCTCTCTCGCTTTTTATCTTTAAACCTCTTTGTTGTAACACCTGTTTCCAAACATAAGCACTTTTAAAACATTTTCTGTGACTGCTCATCACGTTTGGGAACTCCTCGTGTTTCACACGGTTTGTTCTTTGGCGTGATAACAGGGCGCTAGCCTAGCTTTAGCCTAGCATTAGCCTAGCGCTAGCCAAGCCTAAGCCTCATAATGGCTTCTCCGTCTCTGACTAAGTCTCCTATCTACTGCTCTCTGTGTCAGATGTTCAGTTATTCCTCTGCCTCCTTTAGTGATAATGGTACATGTAATAAATGTAGTATTTTTGTAGCTTTGGAGGCGAGGGTGTCAGAACTGGAGACCCGGCTCCGTGCTGTTGAAAAACCAGCTGATAGCCGCTCCTTTGCTAGCGCGGAGCCACAAAGAGTAACTTCACAAAGAGTAACTTCACGTAGCGAACAAACAGCCGCACTCGAACAGCCGGTTAAGCAGGCCGGCTGGGTGACGGTTCGTAGTAAGCATAGCTCTAGATTTCAGCCCCCAGATCACCACCAACCCATCTGCGTTTCTAATAAATTTTCCCCTCTGAGCGACAGTCTCGCCGAGGAGCCGACCTTAATTATTGGCAGCTCTGTAATAAGAAACGTGGCACTAAAGAAACCAGGAACCATAGTTAAATGCTTACCAGGGGCCAGAACGGGCGACATAGAATCCTACCTAAAACTGCTGGCTAAGGATAAGCGTAAATACCGCAAAATTGTTATTCACGCTGGCGGTAATGACACCCGGTCACGCCGATCAGAGGTCACCAAAGTTGGTGTTGCTTCGGTGTGTGAGTTTGCTAAAACAATATCGGACTCTGTAATTTTCTCTGGTCCCCTGCCTGATCTGACCAGTGATGACAAGTTTAGCCGCATGTCATCATTCAACCGCTGGTTGTCTAGGTGGTGTCCAGAAAACGACGTGGGCTACATTGATAACTGGCAAACTTTCTGGGGAAAACCTGGTCTGATCAGGAGAGACGGCATTCATCCCACTTTGGATGGTGCAGCTCTTCTTTCTAGGAATCTGGCCGGATTTATTAGTTCTCCTAAATGCTGACAACCCAGGGTCCAGACCAGGAAGCAGAGCCGTAGTTTAACACACCTCTCTGCAGCTTCTGTACTGTTACCCACCCATTATCCTATTGAGACGGTGTCTTTCCCACGGCCAAAACTTAACAGATCAAAAACTGATCTAAAGGGAACAAATCATAAAAATCTAATAAAAATCCATACGGATCACTTTGAACCAAAAAATAAAAGAATTAAATGTGGTCTATTAAATATAAGGTCTCTCCCTCCAAAGACTTTGTTAGTTAATGAATTGATTTCTGATAATCAGATTGATTTATTTTGTCTCACAGAAACTTGGCTACAAGAGGACTACGTTAGTATAAATGAGTCAACTCCCTCCAGTTATTCAAATTTCCACATTCCCAGATCTGTGGGAAGAGGAGGAGGAGTGGCAACCATCTTTCAGTCTGATTTATTAATTAGTCCCAGGCCAATTAATAATTACAGTTCTTTTGAACATTTAACCCTCAGTTTCCCTCATCCAAACTGCAAAGCAATAAAACCTCTTCTGTTTATTGTTTTGTATCGTCCACCAGGCCGTTACACTCAGTTTTTGGATCAACTGTCAGACTTCTTATCTGATTTGGTGTTAAATACTGACAAGGTTATTATAGTGGGTGATTTTAACATCCATGTTGACACTGAATGTGATAACCTTAGTGTAGCCTTTAAAACTATCCTAGATTCAATTGGTTTTGCTCAAAATGTGCATAAGCCAACGCACTCTCGGCTCCATATTTTGGACCTTGTGCTGACATATGGCATTGATTGTGAAGAATTAACAGTATTCTCTCACAACCCTGTCCTATCTGATCATTTTTTAATAACATTTGAGTTTAATCTAACCGATTTCTCCACCCCCAAAAGAGGGTTCCATTATAGTAGATCTTTATCGGATAATGCTGTATCAAAACTTAAAGAGTCTGTCCCCCTCTTAATATCCTCAGTATTGCAGAAATGCCCTGTAGATGGCAGCAATGCTGTTTCTTCCCATTCACAAATAGATACATTTGCTAACAGTGTGACTTCCTCATTGCGTTCTGCATTAGATAATGTAGCTCCCTTGAAAAAGAAGGTGATAATTCACAGGAAGCTGGCTCCCTGGTTTAATTCAGAGCTGCGTTCCTTGAAGCACAATGTTAGGAAATTGGAGAGAAAATGGCGCTCTACACACCAAGAGGAATCCTACTTAATCTGGAGGGACAGTCTATTGTTGTATAACAAGACCCTTCGCAGAGTTAGAGCAGCATTTTTTTCATCATTAATTGAAGAGAATAAAAATAATCCTAGATTTCTCTTTAGTACAGTTGCCAAACTTACTCAGAGCTGCAGCTCTGTTGATTCAACCATTCCCTTAGCTCTTAGTAGTAATGATTTTATGGGATTCTTCATAAATAAAATTGATGCCATTAAAAATAAAATAATTGGCATCCTCCCAAACATGATTACCTCGTCCCCAGTAAGTAAGGCAGCATTGGAGGAATCTTTAGAACCTGCGCTGTGTCTGAACTGTTTAGAAGCAGTAGAGCTTTCTGAGCTATCTAAAATCTTAGCTTCATCTAAACCTTCTACCTGTATGTTAGACCCAATCCCAACCAAGTTGTTTAAGGAGGTATTCCCTTTGATCAGTGGTCCTATTTTAGACATGATTAATCTATCCTTAGTAAATGGATATGTACCACAGGTTTTTAAAGTAGCTGTTATTAAACCTTTACTTAAGAAACCTTCTCTTGATCAAGTTGAGCTAGTAAACTACAGACCTATATCTAATCTTCTTTTCTTATCTAAAATTCTTGAGAAAGTAGTTGCTAATCAACTTTGTGAACATTTACAAAGCAATGACCTACTTGAGGAGTTTCAGTCAGGCTTCAGAGCTCATCATAGCACTGAAACGGCTCTGGTGAAGGTCACTAATGATATTCTCATGGCCTCAGATAATGGACTTGTGTCTGTACTTGTCCTGTTAGATCTTAGTGCTGCATTTGATACAGTTGATCACAATATTCTCCTACAAAGACTTGAACATACTGTAGGGATTAAGGGGAAAGCATTAGGCTGGTTTAAATCTTATCTGTCGGACAGATTCCAGTTTGTTCATGTTAATAATAAATCTTCCTCAAACTCTAGGGTCACCTGTGGAGTACCACAGGGTTCAGTCCTTGGACCAATTCTCTTTACTATATATATGCTTCCGATCGGCAAAATTATCAGACAGCATGGGATTAATTTCCACTGTTATGCTGATGACACTCAGCTATATCTATCCATAAATCCTGATGAATCCAATCAATTACTTCGACTGCAGTCATGTCTTGATGACATCAAAAGCTGGATGACTTTAAATTTCCTGCATCTAAATTCTGACAAGACCGAAGTTGTAATCTTTGGGCCAGAGTCCTCAAAAAATAAACTTCTTAACCAATCACTTAATCTGGATGACATTAACTTGGCCTCTGGTAATAAAGTAAAAAACCTTGGTGTTAGTTTTTGACCAAGACATGTCATTTAAATCCCATATTAAACAGGTTTCCAGAGTTTCCTTTTTTCACCTCCGGAATATCGCCAAAATTAGAAACATTCTGTCCAGGAGTGATGCTGAAAAACTAGTCCATGCATTTGTTACTTCAAGGCTGGACTATTGTAATTCTTTACTATCAGGAAGTCCACAAAATGCAATTCAAAGTCTTCAGCTTATCCAAAATGCTGCAGCAAGAGTTCTGATGAAAATCAACAAGAGGGATCATATTTCTCCAATTTTAGCTTCCCTTCATTGGCTTCCTGTTAAATCAAGAATAGAATTTAAAATTCTTCTTCTAACGTATAAAGCCCTTAATAATCAAGCTCCATCATATATCAGAGCTCTGATTACTCCGTATGTTCCTAACAGAGCACTTCGCTCTCAGACTGCAGGTCTGCTGGTGGTTCCTAGAGTCTCTAAAAGTAGAATGGGAGGCAGATCCTTTAGCTATCAGGCTCCTCTCCTGTGGAACCAACTCCCAGTTTTGGTCCGTGAAGCAGACACCCTGTCTACTTTTAAGACTAATCTTAAAACTTTCCTTTTTGACAAAGCTTATAACTAGAGTGGCTCATGTTACTCTGAGCTACCTTTATAGTTTTGCTGCTATAGGCTTAGGCTACTGGAGGACATCAGGGCCTACTTTTCTCACTCTACTGATTTTTACTGTTCTCCAGTCTACTGTTCTCCAGATTTGCATTGCATTACATTGAAATGACTGTTGTCATTTCAGCTTTTAACTTTTTGTTCTCTCTCTTTTTTTCTTCATAGTAGGCACACCTGGTCTGACGTTCTGTTGACTGTGAAATCATCCAGGGAGGACAGATCACCGACTATTACCATCTAATGTAGAACAGATTACTAGATCAATGTGTGCTTCTGTGCTTTTTTGTCTCTCTTGTTGTGTCTCTGCTCTGTCTTCTGTAACCCCAGTCGGTCGAGGCAGATGACCGTTCATACTGAGCCCGGTTCTGCCGGAGGTTTTTTTTTCCCGTTAATGGGTGGTTTTTCTTCCCACTGTCGCTTCATGCTTGCTCAGTATGAGGGATTGCAGCAAAGCCATGTACAATGCAGACGACTCTCCCTGTGGCTCTACGGTCCCCCAGGAGTGAATGCTGCTTGTCGGGACTTTGATGCAATCAACTGGATTCCTTATATAGGACATTTTGACCAATCTGTATAATCTGACCCAATCTGTATAATATGATTGAACTTGATTTTGTAAAGTGCCTTGAGATGACATGTTTCATGATTTGGCGCTATATAAATAAAATTGAATTGAATTGAATTGAATTGTTGCAACCAAATGCTATGGGGTTCTGTGTGAGAAGGGAGTAGCAAGATGGCCGCCGGTGACCTCTCCTAGTGACTGGCCGCCATCTTGCTACTCCCTACTCTCACACTTTTGCAAATATGCCCTTCCCACTTGTTTCAATCATTACCATATTTAATACTTTAGTTCAGGGGTATGCCTGGAAGGCAATAAAGAAGGTTTTGTAAAAATCCGATCAGCCATTCTTGCGTAGTAGATTTCTTGACATCACAGCGCCCCCTAGTGATGGACGATCCTCAAACGCGGGTCACATGTGCAAAATCTTATTTGGACTATGTGTTATGAAGGACATGTCAAAATCTGTTATGGTTTTAGAACAATCAGCAATTACATTTAGAGCTAGCTAGCTAACAATCACTTATTTTAGCGTTACTTTTCGAAAAAGTCAAAATTCAAAATTCCGGCGCGTTAATTTTTTTTATTTGTCCATTACACGGTTATATATGGAGTTTTGCGCGGATTGCACAAAAAATGTAGGAGGAGTTTAACAAGAAAGGTTTAACCTTTGTAGCCATGTAGCGCGAAAACTAGCTGGGAAACGAAGGGTGTGCCAATTCCCTTTATTTTGCAGAATCATCCAATAAACAAAGTGATGTGAAGTTTTTGAGTGTGGGACCAGTAGTTTGGTGGTTATAGGCCGAAACGCATTGTCCTTTGTTATAGCGCCCCCTAGTTGTTGAGGGGTCTGAATTTCTGGGTTTGAGTAGAGGCGCACATTCTGTACTTAGATACCTGATTCAATAGGTTCGTTATAAATCCGCTTGGGCTGCACAACGCGTTTTAATTCCGTAATAATAATAATAATAACTAGAACTGCAAGCAGTTATTAACGGGTTCCAAGCCCACCCACGCACCGCCCCCTAGAGCATGTTCCTGGACTTCAGTTCAGCGTTCAACACCATCAAAACTGGAAAATCTGGGCTTCAGCACACCTGTTCGCAACTGCCTACTAGACTTCATCACCAACAGACCTCAGTTGGTCCGGGTCGGACAGAAAACCTCTGATGTCATCACCCTCAGCACGGGCTTTCCTCAGGGCTGCGTCCTGAGCCCCCTGCTGTTCACCCTGATGACACACGACTGTGTCCCCAGGTTCACCACCAATCACATTGTGAAGTTTGCAGACGACACGACGGTGGTGGGCCTGATTAGAGACGACAACGACCAGGACCAGGACTGATCCTGAACGTGGAGAAAACGAAGGAGATCATCATGGACTTCAGGAAGAAATGGCCTCGCCATGCTCCACTTCTCATTAACAGCTCAGCTGTGGAGGTGGTCAGCAGCAATAAATTCCTCGGGGTGCACATAACACACAACCTCAGCTGGTTTGTGAACACCATGTCACTGGAGAAGAGGGCACAGAAGCGCTTGCACTTACTGCGGAGGATGAGGAGAGCCCACCTGTCCCCGCCCATCCTCACGACCTTCTACAGCAGCACCATCTATCTGCTCCCCACTCCCTTCCAATTAAGCATGTCATAATATTTATTACTTTCTTGCATTTGTCTAAAAAAAGTAGATGCAATGCAGTTTTGCATTGCATTACATTGAAATGACTGTTGTCATTTCAGCTTTTAACTTTTTGCTCTCTCTTTTTTCTTCATAGTAGGTACACCTGATCTGACGTTCTGTTAACTGTGACATCATCCAGAGAAGACAGATCACCCGCTATTACCATCTAATGTAGAACAGATTACTGGATCAATGTGTGCTTCTGTGCTTTTTTGTCTCTCTTGTTGTGTCTCTGCTCTGTCTTCTTTAACCCCCAGTCGGTCGAGGCAGATGACCGTTCATACTGAGCCCGGTTCTGCTGGAGGTTTTTCCTTCCCGCTAATGGGTGGTTTTTCTTTCCACTGTCGCTTCATGCTTGCTCAGTATGAGGGATTGCTGCAAAGCCATGTACAATGCAGACGTCTCTCCCTGTAGCTCTATGCTTCTCCAGGAGTGAATGCTGCTTGTCGGGACTTTGATGCACTCAGCTGGTTTTCTTATATAGGAACATTTTTTGACCAATCTGTATAATCTGACCCAATCTGTATAATATGATTGAACCTAACTTGTAAAGTGCCTTGAGATGACATGTTTCATGAATTGGCGCTATATAAATAAAATTGAATTGAATTGAAATTGAAAATTGAAAAACATACAAAGAATGTTGCAGGAGACGACTCACCCATAAACTCAACAGACAACCTGGCACTGATGTCTGGTCTCAGCAGTTTATATGGAGGTGGAATCAGGTGAAGCCGGTGAAAGGTGATTGCAGCAGGGGTGGAGTTAAGCAGGTGTGCAGAGTAAGTAATTAGACCAGACATCAGTGCTGAGGCTCAAAACAAGAACAGATCAAAAATTCAAACCTAAACTAAGAAGCTTCTGAAGACATAACTAAAACAGTAAACAAGAATCCAGACTAGACAGAACTCAAAAACAGCCAGATAATAAAAGACAGGAGAGAGAAGGAAAACTAAAACTAACATAAACCAGAACAGAACTCAGAATATTACAGACATGGCACCAAGGAGGATGCTGCTTTAAAGTAGTACGCTTTAGTCTGTTCTGTTGGTGGTGTGACTTTTTTCCATTGAAAACTCACGTTTAGAGAATGTTACAAATAAAAGTCAAATTTCATTCAACATGCGTGTGTATTTTTTTATATATATAATTAAGTGTTCCATGTGCGCTAAAAAGTGCCCCCCCCCCTCCTGAGCACCTGCCCCCCAAAATGTCTGTGCACGCCACAGCTAGTAATAGTAATAATAGTAATATCATCTTTATTGTCATTGAAACATACATTGAAACCTACATTACAACAAAATTTGTTCTCTGCTTTTAACCCATCACCCTTGGGGAGCAGTGGGCTGCCATGTGCGGCGCCCGGGGAGCAATCAGGGGTTAAGGGTCTTGCTCAGGGATCCTGAATGTAGGCACTGGGGATCGAACCGGGTACTTGCATCCTTCAAATGCATTTTTTTTTAGCCCAAAACAAAATGTTTTGGGCTAAAAAAAAAAAACAAAGTAGGCTACCAGTCATTAGCAAGTAGATGCCAAGGGACAGGTTCTACAAGCTAAGAAGCTCACTTAAGATTGTGAATGACCTGGATGTGACTGAAGAGACAAAGAAGTCAGACATTCTTTGGAGAGTCAGACCATTGCTTGACCGTGTGAGGCAAGGTTGTCTCAGCCTTCCAAGGTGTGACAAAGTGTGCATTGATAAGCAAATCATCCCATTCACAGGCCATTGCCCAGTCAGACAGGATTATCACAGCTAAAATATCCAGAGGAAGATGAAATGCAGAACTGCTTAGTTCTATGTCTTATAGTTTATTGTTGAACTAAATACATGTATTTTTTCTGTTGCAAGTATCAAACAACAGAACAAAGTTACAGAATTTTAATTGTTTTTATCAAATGTCAAAGTTCTTAGGTAAATATCACTTTCAAGACAATCTTTTTTCATTTTTTTATTTTCTAAAGCCTGTTCTATTTCCCCATGCAAATTGTCCTGTTGTCCTGCACAGTGGACATGCTATAAAATTAAAATTAAAAATATATTTAAAAAAATTAAAATTGTAATGTGTTTTTTTAGGTCCAAATACATGGGAAATCACACAAAAAAAGAAATTGTAACACACTTTTTTTCTTTGGTTCTCAGGAGGATATATATATATATATATATATATATATATATATATATATATATATATATATATACAGCGTTCACTGAGCGAGAGGCGGGTTACACCCTGGACAGGTCGGCAATCTGTCACAGGGCAACACAGAGACAGACAGGGCAAACAACCATTGTTGCACACACTCACACCTAAGGACAATTAAACTAACAGTCATGTTTTTGAACTGTGGGAGTAAGCCGGAGTACCCGGAGTGACCCCACGCATGCACAGGTAGAACATTCTATTCAACTCCACGCAGAAAGACCCAGAGGATTTGAAAGACCCAGGAGAATTTGAAAAATCCAGGAGGATTTGAAAGACCCAGGAGGATTTGAACCCAGAAGGCAACAACACTACTCACTGCTTCACTGTGCAGCCTCTGTTTATGACAGTATCATGTAAATCTTAGGCACAAATAAAGTGTTACCTAAACAAAAGTAATTTGTATAGTAAGTATAATATCCACTGACTGTAAAATTACCTGTGAAACGTTTTCACACAGCCAAACTGCTTGTTGTTGCAACCAAATGCTATGGGGTTCTGTGTGAGAAGGGAGTAGCAAGATGGCCGCCGGTGACCTCTCCTAGTGACTGGCCGCCATCTTGCTACTCCCTACTCTCACACTTTTGCAAATATGCCCTTCCCACTTGTTTCAATCATTACCATATTTAATACTTTAGTTCAGGGGTATGCCTGGAAGGCAATAAAGAAGGTTTTGTAAAAATCCGATCAGCCATTCTTGCGTAGTAGATTTCTTGACATCACAGCGCCCCCTAGTGATGGACGATCCTCAAACGCGGGTCACATGTGCAAAATCTTATTTGGACTATGTGTTATGAAGGACATGTCAAAATCTGTTATGGTTTTAGAATAATCAGCAATTACATTTAGAGCTAGCTAGCTAACAATCACTTATTTTAGCGTTACTTTTCGAAAAAGTCAAAATTCAAAAATCCGCCGTGTTAACTTTTTTTATTTGTCCATTACACGGTTATATATGGAGTTTTGCGCGGATTGCAGAAAAAATGTAGGAGGAGTTTAACAAGAAAGGTTTAACCTTTGTAGCCATGTAGTGCGAAAACTAGCTGGGAAACGAAGGGTGTGCCAATTCCCTTTATTTTGCAGAATCATCCAATAAACAAAGTGATGTGAAGTTTTTGAGTGTGGGACCAGTAGTTTGGTGGTTATAGACCGAGACGCATTGTCCTTTGTTATAGCGCCCCCTAGTTGTTGAGGGGTCTGAATTTCTGGGTTTGAGTAGAGGCGCACATTCTGTACTTAGATACCTGATTCAATAGGTTCGTTATAAATCCGCTTGGGCTGCACAACGCGTTTTAATTCCGTAATAATAATAATAATAATAATAATAATAACTAGAACTGCAAGCAGTTATTAACGGGTTCCAAGCCCACCCACGCCCCGCCCCCTTGAGCATGTTCCTGGACTTCAGTTCAGCGTTCAACACCATTATCTTACAGCATCTGGCGGAAAAACTGAAACATCTGGGCTTCAGCACACCCCTTCGCAACTGCCTGCTAGACTTCCTCACCTCCTGACCTCATTTGGTCCGGGTCAGATAGAACACCTCTGATGTCATCACCCTCAGCACGGGCTCCCCTCAAGGCTGTGTCTTGAGCCCCCTGCTGTTCACCCTGATGACACACGACTGCGTCCCCAGATTCACCACCAATCGCATTGTGAAGTTTTCAGACGACACAACGGTGGTGGGCCTGATTAGAGACGACAACTACCAGGACCAGGACTGATCCTGAACGTGGAGAAAACGACGGAGATCATCATGGACTTCAGGAAGAACCGGCCTCACCACGCTCCACTGCTCATCACCAGCTCATCTGTGGAGTTGGTCAGGAGCACCAAATTCCTCGGGGTGCACATGACGCACAACCTCTCCTGGTCTGTGAACACCACGTCACTGGGGAGGAGGGCACAGAAGCGCTTGTACTTCCTGCGGAGGATGAGGAGAGCCCACCTGTCCTGGCCCATCCTCACGACCTTCTACAGAAGCACCATAAAGAGCATTGTGACCAGCTGTCTCTCTGTGTGGTGTGGAGGCTGAAGTGCCTCAGTAGACTGTTGATAAATTGACTATATATTTGTATTGTGGAGCTAAACCATTTACTTTCACACAAGTTAACAACAATTTTCAAGTATTCCCTGGTAGACATTTAGTAACAATGACCTAAGAGTTAAGGGATGTGGACTATTGTTGTTAAATCTTTATCAACAGTTGGAATTATACATTTATATAAATCTATTATTATAACATTGAATGGGTGATATAAATCAAGCAGTATAACAGTAAAAATAAAACTAATATGTACACAGGTCCTTCAGCTATAGTTAGTAAGCTTGTAGTAAATCGTGTTTTGAATATGGATTTAATGAACCCAGTGGACTTATAGAATATATCTTTATATATCTATACAGGGTTCAGTGCCTGGACTAATTCTCTTTACTATATATATGCTTCCAACTGGCAAAATTAACAAACAGATTGGGATTCATTTCCACTGTTATGCTGATGAGACTAAGCTTTATTTATCCATAAATCCTAATGAATCCAATCAATTACTTCGACTGCAGTCATGTCTTGATAACATCAAAACCTGGATGACTTTAAATTTTCTGCATTTAAATTCTGACAAGACAGAAGTTATAATCTTTAAACCAGAGTCCTCAAAAAATAAACTTCTTCATCAATCACTTAATTGATGAAGAAGCTCTTATCTTTGGCAGTCCGCCAAAGACAAGAGCAGACTGCAGCGTGTCATCCGGTCTGCAGAGAAGGTGATTGGCTGCAATTTTCCATCTCTCCAGGACCTGTAAGCCTCCAGGACTCTGAGGCGTGCAGGGAAGATTGTGGCCGATTTTGTGACACCCCAGTCACAAAATATTTCAGACACTTCCCTCTGGCAGGAGGCAGCGGTCCATCAGGACCAAAACCTCACGACACAAAAATATTTTTTTCCCATCCGCTACCAGCCTTATTAACACGGCCCAGCGGCCCCGTGACACTTGACTCTGCCTCTCTCCCCTGTTCAGGTCCTACAAGCTACACCAACGTAGCATCTCCAGACCTTCTGCGTTACATTAACACACAGTCTACCGTGTATATAGCTTTCTGTGTATATATGTATATACACACTGAGACCGGCTCATTCATTTATGTCCATTGTAGTGGATATTTTGTCCACCTGTATTTCCCTTAAGTATCTGGAGATACCCTATCAAGCCCTATAGTGTTCTGTAGAGGACATCCTGGGCTTTCCAGTGATGTGTCATGTGATAGGTTTGCAAGCTAGGAACTTTATTTTTTTCCCCTCACAAGATGGTCGCCATAATAAAAACCACATTTTATGGAAAGAGGAAAGGTAAGTCAAAGATTCTTTATCTATTGCTATTTTTACCATGATAATTATATATATTCTTGTTTATTAATGTGTCATCAACAATATTATTACATCTGAAAACACTTTAATTATTTATGTTTTGAAATAACAGTCATTTAATGAATGTCAACTGTAGTGGACACCGGGACCATTTTAATTTATTTAATGACTGCACATTGTTGTAGGAGACAGAAGCGAAGCAGAGAGGATTCAGTACCAGATAATAGAGGGAGATTCAGATTTGGAGCTGTCAGATGAGGAAAAGGATGAGAATGAGTATCAGCCTGTGATAGGGGAAGATAGTGACGAAGAAGGAGAGGAAGAAAATGCAGGAGAATCTGATGAGACAGAGTAAGAGCCAGAGAGGGAGCGGGAAAGTCGTTGTCCTCTGTGGGCCAGGACAAAC
Source organism: Fundulus diaphanus (assembly GCA_037039145.1). Lineage (NCBI taxonomy): Eukaryota > Metazoa > Chordata > Actinopteri > Cyprinodontiformes > Fundulidae > Fundulus > Fundulus diaphanus. The sequence continues at coordinate 56,550,729 of CM073127.1, forward strand.
TTGTATGTTTTACTTAGTTTCAAGCTAATGTTTTAAATTTTATTATCATGTTACTGTAGAGTTTGTAGTCTTTATAACAGATGTTAAATGTATGCACGTTGCCTAAAGAAATGCTCGTGAGATTGGTCAATATTATACCCATGACATTGAAATTATGGCATTAATCAAAATTGATGTGTAAAAAATTTAGTTTTTTTATTAACTTGTTAACTTTATTTTTTCCCTCATCCCATCCCATTATAATAGATTCACACGTGTGCTACCTGAGCTTCCTGCCTATCACAATGATGCTAAAATCTGTGAATACTGGAGTCCAATCCAGTACTTTTCACAGTACATCGATGACAAAATCTTTGAAGATCTGGCAGCTTTTACAAATCAAAGACAGCTGCAAACTACAGGAGTGTCTCTGAATACCACTAGTAATATTAATAATAGTAATATCATCTTTATTGTCATTGAAACATACATTGAAACCTACATTACAACAAAATTTGTTCTCTGCTTTTAACCCATCACCCTTGGGGAGCAGTGGGCTGCCATGTGCGGCGCCCGGGGAGCAATCAGGGGTTAAGGGTCTTGCTCAGGGACCCTGAATGTAGGCACTGGGGATCGAACCGGGTACTTGCATCCTTCAAATGCATTTTGTTTTTTAGCCCAAAACAAAATGTTTTGGGCTAAAAAAAAACAAAGTAGGCTACCAGTCATTAGCAAGAAGATGACAAGGGACAGGTTCTACAACCTAAGAAGCTCACTTAAGATTGTGAATGACCTGGATGTGACTGAAGAGACAAAGAAGTCAGACATTCTTTGGAGAGTCAGACCATTGCTTGACCGTGTGAGGCAAGGTTGTCTCAGCCTTCCAAGGTGTGACAAAGTGTGCATTGATAAGCAAATCATCCCATTCACAGGCCATTGCCCAGTCAGACAGGATTATCACAGCTAAAATATCCAGAGGAAGATGAAATGCAGAACTGCTTAGTTCTATGTCTTATAGTTTATTGTTGAACTAAATACATGTATTTTTTCTGTTGCAAGTATCAAACAACAGAACAAAGTTACAGAATTTTAATTGTTTTTATCAAATGTCAAAGTTCTTAGGTAAATATCACTTTCAAGACAATCTTTTTTCATTTTTTTATTTTCTAAAGCCTGTTCTATTTCCCCATGCAAATTGTCCTGTTGTCCTGCACAGTGGACATGCTATAAAATTAAAATTAAAAATATATTTAAAAAAATTAAAATTGTAATGTGTTTTTTTAGGTCCAAATACATGGGAAATCACACAAAAAAAGAAATTGTAACACACTTTTTTTCTTTGGTTCTCAGGAGGATATATATATATATATATATATATATATATATATATATATATATATATATATATACAGCGTTCACTGAGCGAGAGGCGGGTTACACCCTGGACAGGTCTGGAAGGCAATAAAGAAGGTTTTGTAAAAATCCGATCAGCCATTCTTGCGTAGTAGATTTCTTGACATCACAGCGCCCCCTAGTGATGGACGATCCTCAAACGCGGGTCACATGTGCAAAATCTTATTTGGACTATGTGTTATGAAGGACATGTCAAAATCTGTTATGGTTTTAGAATAATCAGCAATTACATTTAGAGCTAGCTAGCTAACAATCACTTATTTTAGCGTTACTTTTCGAAAAAGTCAAAATTCAAAAATCCGCCGTGTTAACTTTTTTTATTTGTCCATTACACGGTTATATATGGAGTTTTGCGCGGATTGCAGAAAAAATGTAGGAGGAGTTTAACAAGAAAGGTTTAACCTTTGTAGCCATGTAGTGCGAAAACTAGCTGGGAAACGAAGGGTGTGCCAATTCCCTTTATTTTGCAGAATCATCCAATAAACAAAGTGATGTGAAGTTTTTGAGTGTGGGACCAGTAGTTTGGTGGTTATAGACCGAGACGCATTGTCCTTTGTTATAGCGCCCCCTAGTTGTTGAGGGGTCTGAATTTCTGGGTTTGAGTAGAGGCGCACATTCTGTACTTAGATACCTGATTCAATAGGTTCGTTATAAATCCGCTTGGGCTGCACAACGCGTTTTAATTCCGTAATAATAATAATAATAATAATAATAATAACTAGAACTGCAAGCAGTTATTAACGGGTTCCAAGCCCACCCACGCCCCGCCCCCTTGAGCATGTTCCTGGACTTCAGTTCAGCGTTCAACACCATTATCTTACAGCATCTGGCGGAAAAACTGAAACATCTGGGCTTCAGCACACCCCTTCGCAACTGCCTGCTAGACTTCCTCACCTCCTGACCTCATTTGGTCCGGGTCAGATAGAACACCTCTGATGTCATCACCCTCAGCACGGGCTCCCCTCAAGGCTGTGTCTTGAGCCCCCTGCTGTTCACCCTGATGACACACGACTGCGTCCCCAGATTCACCACCAATCGCATTGTGAAGTTTTCAGACGACACAACGGTGGTGGGCCTGATTAGAGACGACAACTACCAGGACCAGGACTGATCCTGAACGTGGAGAAAACGACGGAGATCATCATGGACTTCAGGAAGAACCGGCCTCACCACGCTCCACTGCTCATCACCAGCTCATCTGTGGAGTTGGTCAGGAGCACCAAATTCCTCGGGGTGCACATGACGCACAACCTCTCCTGGTCTGTGAACACCACGTCACTGGGGAGGAGGGCACAGAAGCGCTTGTACTTCCTGCGGAGGATGAGGAGAGCCCACCTGTCCTGGCCCATCCTCACGACCTTCTACAGAAGCACCATAAAGAGCATTGTGACCAGCTGTCTCTCTGTGTGGTGTGGAGGCTGAAGACTGTTGATAAATTGACTATATATTTGTATTGTGGAGCTAAACCATTTACTTTCACACAAGTTAACAACAATTTTCAAGTATTCCCTGGTAGACATTTAGTAACAATGACCTAAGAGTTAAGGGATGTGGACTATTGTTGTTAAATCTTTATCAACAGTTGGAATTATACATTTATATAAATCTATTATTATAACATTGAATGGGTGATATAAATCAAGCAGTATAACAGTAAAAATAAAACTAATATGTACACAGGTCCTTCAGCTATAGTTAGTAAGCTTGTAGTAAATCGTGTTTTGAATATGGATTTAATGAACCCAGTGGACTTATAGAATATATCTTTATATATCTATACAGGGTTCAGTGCCTGGACTAATTCTCTTTACTATATATATGCTTCCAACTGGCAAAATTAACAAACAGATTGGGATTCATTTCCACTGTTATGCTGATGAGACTAAGCTTTATTTATCCATAAATCCTAATGAATCCAATCAATTACTTCGACTGCAGTCATGTCTTGATAACATCAAAACCTGGATGACTTTAAATTTTCTGCATTTAAATTCTGACAAGACAGAAGTTATAATCTTTAAACCAGAGTCCTCAAAAAATAAACTTCTTCATCAATCACTTAATTGATGAAGAAGCTCTTATCTTTGGCAGTCCGCCAAAGACAAGAGCAGACTGCAGCGTGTCATCCGGTCTGCAGAGAAGGTGATTGGCTGCAATTTTCCATCTCTCCAGGACCTGTAAGCCTCCAGGACTCTGAGGCGTGCAGGGAAGATTGTGGCCGATTTTGTGACACCCCAGTCACAAAATATTTCAGACACTTCCCTCTGGCAGGAGGCAGCGGTCCATCAGGACCAAAACCTCACGACACAAAAATATTTTTTTCCCATCCGCTACCAGCCTTATTAACACGGCCCAGAGGCCCCGTGACACTTGACTCTGCCTCTCTCCCCTGTTCAGGTCCTACAAGCTACACCAACGTAGCATCTCCAGACCTTCTGCGTTACATTAACACACAGTCTACCGTGTATATAGCTTTCTGTGTATATATGTATATACACACTGAGACCGGCTCATTCATTTATGTCCATTGTAGTGGATATTTTGTCCACCTGTATTTCCCTTAAGTATCTGGAGATACCCTATCAAGCCCTATAGTGTTCTGTAGAGGACATCCTGGGCTTTCCAGTGATGTGTCATGTGATAGGTTTGCAAGCTAGGAACTTTATTTTTTTCCCCTCACAAGATGGTCGCCATAATAAAAACCACATTTTATGGAAAGAGGAAAGGTAAGTCAAAGATTCTTTATCTATTGCTATTTTTACCATGATAATTATATATATTCTTGTTTATTAATGTGTCATCAACAATATTATTACATCTGAAAACACTTTAATTATTTATGTTTTGAAATAACAGTCATTTAATGAATGTCAACTGTAGTGGACACCGGGACCATTTTAATTTATTTAATGACTGCACATTGTTGTAGGAGACAGAAGCGAAGCAGAGAGGATTCAGTACCAGATAATAGAGGGAGATTCAGATTTGGAGCTGTCAGATGAGGAAAAGGATGAGAATGAGTATCAGCCTGTGATAGGGGAAGATAGTGACGAAGAAGGAGAGGAAGAAAATGCAGGAGAATCTGATGAGACAGAGTAAGAGCCAGAGAGGGAGCGGGAAAGTCGTTGTCCTCTGTGGGCCAGGACAAACTTGTATGTTTTACTTAGTTTCAAGCTAATGTTTTAAATTTTATTATCATGTTACTGTAGAGTTTGTAGTCTTTATAACAGATGTTAAATGTATGCACGTTGCCTAAAGAAATGCTCGTGAGATTGGTCAATATTATACCCATGACATTGAAATTATGGCATTAATCAAAATTGATGTGTAAAAAATTTAGTTTTTTTATTAACTTGTTAACTTTATTTTTTCCCTCATCCCATCCCATTATAATAGATTCACACGTGTGCTACCTGAGCTTCCTGCCTATCACAATGATGCTAAAATCTGTGAATACTGGAGTCCAATCCAGTACTTTTCACAGTACATCGATGACAAAATCTTTGAAGATCTGGCAGCTTTTACAAATCAAAGACAGCTGCAAACTACAGGAGTGTCTCTGAATACCACTAGTAATATTAATAATAGTAATATCATCTTTATTGTCATTGAAACATACATTGAAACCTACATTACAACAAAATTTGTTCTCTGCTTTTAACCCATCACCCTTGGGGAGCAGTGGGCTGCCATGTGCGGCGCCCGGGGAGCAATCAGGGGTTAAGGGTCTTGCTCAGGGACCCTGAATGTAGGCACTGGGGATCGAACCGGGTACTTGCATCCTTCAAATGCATTTTGTTTTTTAGCCCAAAACAAAATGTTTTGGGCTAAAAAAAAACAAAGTAGGCTACCAGTCATTAGCAAGAAGATGACAAGGGACAGGTTCTACAACCTAAGAAGCTCACTTAAGATTGTGAATGACCTGGATGTGACTGAAGAGACAAAGAAGTCAGACATTCTTTGGAGAGTCAGACCATTGCTTGACCGTGTGAGGCAAGGTTGTCTCAGCCTTCCAAGGTGTGACAAAGTGTGCATTGATAAGCAAATCATCCCATTCACAGGCCATTGCCCAGTCAGACAGGATTAACACAGCTAAAATATCCAGAGGAAGATGAAATGCAGAACTGCTTAGTTCTATGTCTTATAGTTTATTGTTGAACTAAATACATGTATTTTTTCTGTTGCAAGTATCAAACAACAGAACAAAGTTACAGAATTTTATTTGTTTTTATCAAATGTCAAAGTTCTTAGGTAAATATCACTTTCAAGACAATCTTTTTTCATTTTTTTATTTTCTAAAGCCTGTTCTATTTCCCCATGCAAATCATCCTGTTGTCCTCCACAGTGGACATGCTATAAAATTAAAATTAAAAATATATTTAAAAAAAATAAAATTGTAATGTGTTTTTTTAGGTCCAAATACATGGGAAATCACACAAAAAAGAAATTGTAACACTTTTTTTCTTTGGTTCTCAGGAGGATATATATATATATATATATATATATACAGCGTTCACTGAGCGAGAGGCGGGGTTACACCCTGGACAGGTCGGCAATCTGTCACAGGGCAACACAGAGACAGACAGGGCAAACAACCATTGTTGCACACACTCACACCTAAGGACAATTAAACTAACAGTCATGTTTTTGAACTGTGGGAGTAAGCCGGAGTACCCGGAGTGACCCCACGCATGCACAGGTAGAACATTCTATTCAACTCCACGCAGAAAGACCCAGAGGATTTGAAAGACCCAGGAGAATTTGAAAAATCCAGGAGGATTTGAAAGACCCAGGAGGATTTGAACCCAGAAGGCAACAACACTACTCACTGCTTCACTGTGCAGCCTCTGTTTATGACAGTATCATGTAAATCTTAGGCACAAATAAAGTGTTACCTAAACAAAAGTAATTTGTATAGTAAGTATAATATCCACTGACTGTAAAATTACCTGTGAAACGTTTTCACACAGCCAAACTGCTTGTTGTTGCAACCAAATGCTATGGGGTTCTGTGTGAGAAGGGAGTAGCAAGATGGCCGCCGGTGACCTCTCCTAGTGACTGGCCGCCATCTTGCTACTCCCTACTCTCACACTTTTGCAAATATGCCCTTCCCACTTGTTTCAATCATTACCATATTTAATACTTTAGTTCAGGGGTATGCCTGGAAGGCAATAAAGAAGGTTTTGTAAAAATCCGATCAGCCATTCTTGCGTAGTAGATTTCTTGACATCACAGCGCCCCCTAGTGATGGACGATCCTCAAACGCGGGTCACATGTGCAAAATCTTATTTGGACTATGTGTTATGAAGGACATGTCAAAATCTGTTATGGTTTTAGAATAATCAGCAATTACATTTAGAGCTAGCTAGCTAACAATCACTTATTTTAGCGTTACTTTTCGAAAAAGTCAAAATTCAAAAATCCGCCGTGTTAACTTTTTTTATTTGTCCATTACACGGTTATATATGGAGTTTTGCGCGGATTGCAGAAAAAATGTAGGAGGAGTTTAACAAGAAAGGTTTAACCTTTGTAGCCATGTAGTGCGAAAACTAGCTGGGAAACGAAGGGTGTGCCAATTCCCTTTATTTTGCAGAATCATCCAATAAACAAAGTGATGTGAAGTTTTTGAGTGTGGGACCAGTAGTTTGGTGGTTATAGACCGAGACGCATTGTCCTTTGTTATAGCGCCCCCTAGTTGTTGAGGGGTCTGAATTTCTGGGTTTGAGTAGAGGCGCACATTCTGTACTTAGATACCTGATTCAATAGGTTCGTTATAAATCCGCTTGGGCTGCACAACGCGTTTTAATTCCGTAATAATAATAATAATAATAATAATAATAACTAGAACTGCAAGCAGTTATTAACGGGTTCCAAGCCCACCCACGCCCCGCCCCCTTGAGCATGTTCCTGGACTTCAGTTCAGCGTTCAACACCATTATCTTACAGCATCTGGCGGAAAAACTGAAACATCTGGGCTTCAGCACACCCCTTCGCAACTGCCTGCTAGACTTCCTCACCTCCTGACCTCATTTGGTCCGGGTCAGATAGAACACCTCTGATGTCATCACCCTCAGCACGGGCTCCCCTCAAGGCTGTGTCTTGAGCCCCCTGCTGTTCACCCTGATGACACACGACTGCGTCCCCAGATTCACCACCAATCGCATTGTGAAGTTTTCAGACGACACAACGGTGGTGGGCCTGATTAGAGACGACAACTACCAGGACCAGGACTGATCCTGAACGTGGAGAAAACGACGGAGATCATCATGGACTTCAGGAAGAACCGGCCTCACCACGCTCCACTGCTCATCACCAGCTCATCTGTGGAGTTGGTCAGGAGCACCAAATTCCTCGGGGTGCACATGACGCACAACCTCTCCTGGTCTGTGAACACCACGTCACTGGGGAGGAGGGCACAGAAGCGCTTGTACTTCCTGCGGAGGATGAGGAGAGCCCACCTGTCCTGGCCCATCCTCACGACCTTCTACAGAAGCACCATAAAGAGCATTGTGACCAGCTGTCTCTCTGTGTGGTGTGGAGGCTGAAGTGCCTCAGTAGACTGTTGATAAATTGACTATATATTTGTATTGTGGAGCTAAACCATTTACTTTCACACAAGTTAACAACAATTTTCAAGTATTCCCTGGTAGACATTTAGTAACAATGACCTAAGAGTTAAGGGATGTGGACTATTGTTGTTAAATCTTTATCAACAGTTGGAATTATACATTTATATAAATCTATTATTATAACATTGAATGGGTGATATAAATCAAGCAGTATAACAGTAAAAATAAAACTAATATGTACACAGGTCCTTCAGCTATAGTTAGTAAGCTTGTAGTAAATCGTGTTTTGAATATGGATTTAATGAACCCAGTGGACTTATAGAATATATCTTTATATATCTATACAGGGTTCAGTGCCTGGACTAATTCTCTTTACTATATATATGCTTCCAACTGGCAAAATTAACAAACAGATTGGGATTCATTTCCACTGTTATGCTGATGAGACTAAGCTTTATTTATCCATAAATCCTAATGAATCCAATCAATTACTTCGACTGCAGTCATGTCTTGATAACATCAAAACCTGGATGACTTTAAATTTTCTGCATTTAAATTCTGACAAGACAGAAGTTATAATCTTTAAACCAGAGTCCTCAAAAAATAAACTTCTTCATCAATCACTTAATTGATGAAGAAGCTCTTATCTTTGGCAGTCCGCCAAAGACAAGAGCAGACTGCAGCGTGTCATCCGGTCTGCAGAGAAGGTGATTGGCTGCAATTTTCCATCTCTCCAGGACCTGTAAGCCTCCAGGACTCTGAGGCGTGCAGGGAAGATTGTGGCCGATTTTGTGACACCCCAGTCACAAAATATTTCAGACACTTCCCTCTGGCAGGAGGCAGCGGTCCATCAGGACCAAAACCTCACGACACAAAAATATTTTTTTCCCATCCGCTACCAGCCTTATTAACACGGCCCAGAGGCCCCGTGACACTTGACTCTGCCTCTCTCCCCTGTTCAGGTCCTACAAGCTACACCAACGTAGCATCTCCAGACCTTCTGCGTTACATTAACACACAGTCTACCGTGTATATAGCTTTCTGTGTATATATGTATATACACACTGAGACCGGCTCATTCATTTATGTCCATTGTAGTGGATATTTTGTCCACCTGTATTTCCCTTAAGTATCTGGAGATACCCTATCAAGCCCTATAGTGTTCTGTAGAGGACATCCTGGGCTTTCCAGTGATGTGTCATGTGATAGGTTTGCAAGCTAGGAACTTTATTTTTTTCCCCTCACAAGATGGTCGCCATAATAAAAACCACATTTTATGGAAAGAGGAAAGGTAAGTCAAAGATTCTTTATCTATTGCTATTTTTACCATGATAATTATATATATTCTTGTTTATTAATGTGTCATCAACAATATTATTACATCTGAAAACACTTTAATTATTTATGTTTTGAAATAACAGTCATTTAATGAATGTCAACTGTAGTGGACACCGGGACCATTTTAATTTATTTAATGACTGCACATTGTTGTAGGAGACAGAAGCGAAGCAGAGAGGATTCAGTACCAGATAATAGAGGGAGATTCAGATTTGGAGCTGTCAGATGAGGAAAAGGATGAGAATGAGTATCAGCCTGTGATAGGGGAAGATAGTGACGAAGAAGGAGAGGAAGAAAATGCAGGAGAATCTGATGAGACAGAGTAAGAGCCAGAGAGGGAGCGGGAAAGTCGTTGTCCTCTGTGGGCCAGGACAAACTTGTATGTTTTACTTAGTTTCAAGCTAATGTTTTAAATTTTATTATCATGTTACTGTAGAGTTTGTAGTCTTTATAACAGATGTTAAATGTATGCACGTTGCCTAAAGAAATGCTCGTGAGATTGGTCAATATTATACCCATGACATTGAAATTATGGCATTAATCAAAATTGATGTGTAAAAAATTTAGTTTTTTTATTAACTTGTTAACTTTATTTTTTCCCTCATCCCATCCCATTATAATAGATTCACACGTGTGCTACCTGAGCTTCCTGCCTATCACAATGATGCTAAAATCTGTGAATACTGGAGTCCAATCCAGTACTTTTCACAGTACATCGATGACAAAATCTTTGAAGATCTGGCAGCTTTTACAAATCAAAGACAGCTGCAAACTACAGGAGTGTCTCTGAATACCACTAGTAATATTAATAATAGTAATATCATCTTTATTGTCATTGAAACATACATTGAAACCTACATTACAACAAAATTTGTTCTCTGCTTTTAACCCATCACCCTTGGGGAGCAGTGGGCTGCCATGTGCGGCGCCCGGGGAGCAATCAGGGGTTAAGGGTCTTGCTCAGGGACCCTGAATGTAGGCACTGGGGATCGAACCGGGTACTTGCATCCTTCAAATGCATTTTGTTTTTTAGCCCAAAACAAAATGTTTTGGGCTAAAAAAAAACAAAGTAGGCTACCAGTCATTAGCAAGAAGATGACAAGGGACAGGTTCTACAACCTAAGAAGCTCACTTAAGATTGTGAATGACCTGGATGTGACTGAAGAGACAAAGAAGTCAGACATTCTTTGGAGAGTCAGACCATTGCTTGACCGTGTGAGGCAAGGTTGTCTCAGCCTTCCAAGGTGTGACAAAGTGTGCATTGATAAGCAAATCATCCCATTCACAGGCCATTGCCCAGTCAGACAGGATTAACACAGCTAAAATATCCAGAGGAAGATGAAATGCAGAACTGCTTAGTTCTATGTCTTATAGTTTATTGTTGAACTAAATACATGTATTTTTTCTGTTGCAAGTATCAAACAACAGAACAAAGTTACAGAATTTTATTTGTTTTTATCAAATGTCAAAGTTCTTAGGTAAATATCACTTTCAAGACAATCTTTTTTCATTTTTTTATTTTCTAAAGCCTGTTCTATTTCCCCATGCAAATCATCCTGTTGTCCTCCACAGTGGACATGCTATAAAATTAAAATTAAAAATATATTTAAAAAAAATAAAATTGTAATGTGTTTTTTTAGGTCCAAATACATGGGAAATCACACAAAAAAGAAATTGTAACACTTTTTTTCTTTGGTTCTCAGGAGGATATATATATATATATATATATATATATACAGCGTTCACTGAGCGAGAGGCGGGGTTACACCCTGGACAGGTCGGCAATCTGTCACAGGGCAACACAGAGACAGACAGGGCAAACAACCATTGTTGCACACACTCACACCTAAGGACAATTAAACTAACAGTCATGTTTTTGAACTGTGGGAGTAAGCCGGAGTACCCGGAGTGAACCCACGCATGCACAGGTAGAACATTCTATTCAACTCCATGCAGAAAGACCGAGAGGATTTGAAAGACCCAGGAGAATTTGAAAAACCCAGGAGGATTTGAAAGACCCAGGAGGATTTGAACCCAGAAGGCAACAACACTACTCACTGCTTCACTGTGCAGCCTCTGTTTATGACAGTATCATTTAAATCTTAGGCACAAATAAAGTGTTACCTAAACAAAAGTAATTTGTATAGTAAGTATAATATCCACTGACTGTAAAATTACCTGTGAAACGTTTTCACACAGCCAAACTGCTTGTTGTTGCAACCAAATGCTATGGGGTTCTGTGTGAGAAGGGAGTAGCAAGATGGCCGCCAGTGACCTCTCCTAGTGACTGGCCGCCATCTTGCTACTCCCTACTCTCACACTTTTGCAAATATGCCCTTCCCACTTGTTTCAATCATTACCATATTTAACACTTTAGTTCAGGGGTATGCCTGGAAGGCAATAAAGAAGGTTTTGTAAAAATCCGATCAGCCATTCTTGCGTAGTAGATTTCTTGACATCACAGCGCCCCCTAGTGATGGACGATCCTCAAACGCGGGTCACATGTGCAAAATCTTATTTGGACTATGTGTTATGAAGGACATGTCAAAATCTGTTATGGTTTTAGAACAATCAGCAATTACATTTAGAGCTAGCTAGCTAACAATCACTTATTTTAGCGTTACTTTTCGAAAAAGTCAAAATTCAAAAATCCGCCGCGTTAATTTTTTTTATTTGTCCATTACACGGTTATATATGGAGTTTTGCGCGGATTGCACAAAAAATGTAGGAGGAGTTTAACAAGAAAGGTTTAACCTTTGTAGCCATGTAGCGCGAAAACTAGCTGGGAAACAAAGGGTGTGCCAATTCCCTTTATTTTGCAGAATCATCCAATAAACAAAGTGATGTGAAGTTTTTGAGTGTGGGACCATTAGTTTGGTGGTTATAGGCCGAAACGCATTGTCCTTTGTTATAGCGCCCCCTAGTTGTTGAGGGGTCTGAATTTCTGGGTTTGAGTAGAGGCGCACATTCTGTACTTAGATACCTGATTCAATAGGTTCGTTATAAATCCGCTTGGGCTGCACAACGCGTTTTAATTCCGTAATAATAATAATAATAATAATAAATAATTTAAAAACACACGAAAAACAATAGGGTTCTCTGCTCACAGAGCAGACGAACGGCATAGCCGTTCGCCTGCGCTGCGGGCTTGGAACCCTAATAAATAATTTAAAAACAGACGAAAAACAATAGGGTTCTCTGCTCACAGAGCAGACGAACGGCATAGCCGTTCGCCTGCGCTGCGGGCTTGGAACCCTAATAAACTAGAACTGCAAGCAGTTATTAAGTTCCAAGCCCACCCACGCACCGCCCCCTTGAGCATGTTCCTGGACTTCAGTTCAGCGTTCAACACCATCAAAACTGGAACATCTGGGCTTCAGCACACCTGTTCGCAACTGCCTACTAGACTTCATCACCAACAGACCTCAGTTGGTCTGGGTCGGACAGAAAACCACTGATGTCATCACCCTCAGCACGGGCTTTCCTCAGGGCTGCGTCCTGAGCCCCCTGCTGTTCACCCTGATGACACACGACTGTGTCCCCAGGTTCACCACCAATCACATCGTGAAGTTTGCAGACGACACGACGGTGGTGGGCCTGATTAGAGACAACAACGACCAGGACCAGGACCAGGACTGATCCTGAACGTGGAGAAAACGAAGGAGATCATCATGGACTTCAGGAAGAAATGGCCTCGCCATGCTCCACTTCTCATTAACAGCTCAGCTGTGGAGGTGGCCAGCAGCAATAAATTCCTCGGGGTGCACATAACACACAACCTCAGCTGGTTTGTGAACACCATGTCACTGGAGAAGAGGGAACAGAAGCGCTTGCACTTACTGCGGAGGATGAGGAGAGCCCACCTGTCCCCGCCCATCCTCACGACCTTCTACAGCAGCACCATCTATCTGCTCCCCACTCCCTTCCAATTAAGCATGTCATAATATTTATTACTTTCTTGCATTTGTCTAAAAAAAGTAGATGCAATGCAGTTTTGCATTGCATTACATTGAAATGACTGTTGTCATTTCAGCTTTTAACTTTTTGCTCTCTCTTTTTTCTTCATAGTAGGTACACCTGATCTGACGTTCTGTTAACTGTGACATCATCCAGAGAAGACAGATCACCCGCTATTACTATCTAATGTAGAACAGATTACTGGATCAATGTGTGCTTCTGTGCATGTTTGTCTCTCTTGTTGTGTCTCTGCTCTGTATTCTTTAACCCCCAGTCGGTCGAGGCAGATGACCGTTCATACTGAGCCCGGTTCTGCTGGAGGTTTTTCCTTCCCGCTAATGGGTGGGTTTTTTTTTCGACTGTCGCTTCATGCTTGCTCAGTATGAGGGATTGCTGCAAAGCCATGGACAATGCAGACGTCTCTCCCTGTAGCTCTATGCTTCTCCAGGAGTGAATGCTGCTTGTCGGGATTTTGAAGCAATCAACTGGTTCCCTTATATAGGAAATTTTTGACCAATCTGTATAATATGATTGATTTTGACTTTGTAAAGTGCCTCGAGATGACATGTTTCATGAATTGGCGCTATATAAATACAATTGAATTGAATTGAATAGAGTCCATCTGTTAAACCTTTTCTGCGTCGCACAAAGACACGATGGTTGGAACCAAAGATCTCAACTTTGGACTCATCAGACCAAAGCACAGATTTCCACTGGTCTAATGTCCATTCCTTGTGTTCTTTAGCCCAAACAATTCTCTTCTACTTGTTGCCTGTCCTTAGCAGTGGTTTCCTAGCAGCTGTTTTACCATGAAGGCCTGATTCACACAGTCTCCTAACAGTTGTTCTAGAGATGTGTCTGCTGCTAGAACTCTGTGTGGCATTGACCTGGTCTCTAATCTGAGCTGCTGTCAACCTGCGATTTCTGAGGCTGGTGACTAGGATGAATTTATCCTCCACAGCAGAGGTGACTCTTGGTCTTCCTTTCCTGGGGCGGTCCTCGTGTGAGCCAGTTTCTTTGTAGCGCTTGATGGTTTTTGCGACTGCACTTGGGGACACTTTCAAAGTTTTCCCAATTTTTCGGACTGAATGACCTTCAGTTCTTAAAGTAATTATGGCCACTTGTTTTTCTTTACTTAGCTGCTTTTTTCTTGCCATAATACAAATTCTAACAGTTTATTCAGTAGGACTATAAGCTGTGTATCCACTTGACTTCTGCACAACACAACTGATGGTCCCAACCCCATATAAGAGGCAAGACATCCCACTTATTAAACCTGACAGGGGACACCTGTGAAGGGAAAACCATTTCAGGTGACTATCTCTTGAAGCTCATTAAGAGAATGCCAAGAGTGTACGAAGCAGTAATCAAAGCAAAAGGTGGCTACTTTGAAGAACCTAGAATATAAGACATATTTTCAGTTGTTTCACACTTTTTTGTTAAGTATATAATTCCACATGTGTTAATTCATAGTTTTGATGCCTTTAGTGTGAATCTACAATTGTCATAGTTATGAAAATTAAGAAAACTCTTTGAAGGAGAAGGTGTGTCTAAACCACCTCCTCCATTACCATCTGGTACGCTGGTGCCACCGCCAAAGACAAGAGCAGACTGCAGCGTGTCATCCGGTCTGCAGAGAAGGTGATTGGCTGCAATTTTCCATCTCTCCAGGACCTGTAAGCCTCTAGGACTCTGAGGCGTGCAGGGAAGATTGTGGCCGATTTTGTGACACCCCAGTCACAAAATATTTCAGACACTTCCCTCTGGCAGGAGGCAGCGGTCCATCAGGACCAAAACCTCACGACACAAAAACATTTTTTTCCCATCCGCTACCAGCCTTATTAACACGGCCCAGAGGCCCCGTGACACTTGACTCTGCCTCTCTCCCCTGTTCAGGTCCTACAAGCTACACCAACGTAGCATCTCCAGACCTTCTGCGTTACATTAACGCACAGTCTACCGTGTATATAGCTTTCTGTGTATATATATATATATATATATATATATATATATATATATATATATATATATATATATATATATATATATATATATACATATACACACAGCGTTCACTGAGCGAGAGGCGGTTTACACCCTGGACAGGTCGGCAATCTGTCACAGGGCAACACAGAGACAGACAGGACAAACAACCATTCTTGCACACACTCACACCTAAGGACAATTTAGAGAAGCCAATTAAACTAACAGTCATGTTTTTGAACTGTGGGAGGAAGCCAGCGTACCCGGAGTGAACCTACGCATGCACAGGTAGAACATTCAAACTTCATGCAGAAAGACCCAGAGGATTTGAAAGACCCGGGAGGATTTGAAAGACCCAGGAGGATTTGAAAGACCCGGGAGGATTTGAAAGACCCGGGAGGATTTGAAAGACCCAGGTGATTGAACCCAGAAGGCAACAACACTTCTCACTGCTTCACTGTGCAGCCTCTGTTTATGACAGTATCATGTAAATCTTAGGCACAAATAAAGTGTTACCAAAACAAAAGTAATTTGTATAGTAAGTATAACAACCACTGACTTTAAAGTTACCTGTGAAACGTTTTCACACAGCCAAACTGCTTGTTGTTGCAACCAAATGCTATGGGGTTCTGTGTGAGAACGGAGTAGCAAGATGGCGGCCAGTGACCTCCCCTAGTGACTGGCCGCCATCTTGCTACTCCCTACTCTCACACTTTTGCAAATAGGCCCTGCCCACTTGTTTCAATTGTGTTCATAAACAGACACAATAAAAAATGCAAAAAGCATCATGCTAACCTTTACAATTAGGCTTATTGGATTTTACTACTTAATAACTCTCTGTCACAGCCTCTAACCTGCTGGTGATACACTTGGGCCTGGTGTCTCCTGGCTGGCTTCTCCAGGTTGGTCACTGCTGCAGGGTTCTGTCTGGTCCTGGTCTGGCCCTGGTTTTTGCCTCTTTAAGAAGAACTGTGAGATATTCTCTTTTCTCTTCATTTGGGCTCTACACAAAATAAGGCAGCCTGGTATTTAGACTCCATGACTGTATGGCAAAGACAACACTATTTAAACTATTATTTAAACTATAGTTTTTAGTTTTCTGTAGCTAGCTAAAATAATACTAAATTAAAAATAGATTAATTAAATTAATTAATATAACTAGTTAGGTTATAATTCAAAGCTTTCATATGACATAGCCTATTTACATTTCAGTCATTATAAACTTAACAATGGTTTTTCACATATTCTTACCACACACATTTCAAGCAAGAGCTGGGAGATATATCCTGGCCAAATTAATAAAACATTACAGGGCAGCATGTGCACTCAAACATATGTTAAAAGAATCTGTCTAAAACACGATCTATCAGCACTAGCATGGCTAATATAATAAACGAGGCACTACGGACGGAGCGGTGCACAACCATTTTTTTTTTCTTTTTAGAAATGTATGACAAGTGCCGCCTCTCATTAGGAAGGTAACACAGCGGTTACCGCTGAGCTGTAAAATGTTGTAAATACCTGCAAAACTCCTCAACGGTGTACTCTAAAGCCGCGGGTGTGTTTTGGATCAAGCAGGAACCACATGTCAGCTTAACCAATGAACAGCGTCAGTGCAGCATGTAGGATGCTACTGCATGGGCTGCCTTCAGGGACAGTCGGAAATTACAGTTTTCCTGGCAAATCTTTGCCGATCTCATAAGTATTATATGTTAAAATTACCATTTCCAGTGGGGTGGCAGTAGGGGGTGGCAAGGGCTCTGTTGGGGGTGGCAAATGCCACCCCTGCCACCCCTCTGGCTCCGCAACTAGCTACATTCAATGTAAAGCTTATGTATATAAGTGTGTGTGTGTAAAAAATCCATATATAATCAAATACTGCCATCTACTGGAAATTTTAAATCCCTACATGGGCACATTTTGGAAATGTTATTCTCTTTAAATTCATAAATAAATTCTTTAAAAATCAACAGTTTGCTCTAAAATTCTTCCAATGTTATATATATATATATATATATATATATATATATATATATATATATATATATATATATATATATATATATATTTAAGCTATATACACAGACACCGATCTACAGACAACAGCAATTATCAACAAAAAGAAATCAACAAAAAACCTAATCACCCTCAGCACGGGCTTCCCCCCCCCACTCCCCACAAATCATGTCTATCCAGTAATTTAGGACCATTTTGTTTGTTTTTGGTGTTTAATGTACTTTTCTCTACTTCCATCGCTGTACCCATTAGCACATATTGTGTTTATGCCGGAAAACTGTAACTGTAAAGCATGAGGATGATCTATCATAAAATCTTACTTATGGAAGGTAATTCCCCAGGATCTGGTTCCTAGTGTCCTTTTATTTGCGCACCCATAAGCGGAGTAAAAGTCGGGCTTCCTGGGACGTAGCTCTGGAAGTTTGCTTACTTTCAATACAAAATCGAAATTATTTATTAAGTTAGACAATAATTTAATTCAATCAATTGGTCCCATGTAGCCCCTAAAGGGGTGACGTTTTCAGTCAGTTGATTTATCTGGAAATCGGGTGAGAATTCACCGGATTCAGAGTGTCTGAAAACATAAAGTACATTTTCCTGTAATGACTTGTATTCTGTCTGACTGCAGCTTGGTCTGACCTAAGATGGCCGCTCTGTCGGCACGCCTCTCAACAGAGGACGTGGCGTCTACGTATTCATGTCTGTGTTCTCTATGGTCTGACCTAAGATGGCAGCTTGGTCTGACCTAAGATGGC
This sequence comes from Fundulus diaphanus, assembly GCA_037039145.1. NCBI lineage: Eukaryota > Metazoa > Chordata > Actinopteri > Cyprinodontiformes > Fundulidae > Fundulus > Fundulus diaphanus. Next base: position 56,568,739 of record CM073127.1, read on the forward strand.
TGCTTTGACGTCACTTCCTGTGATGTGCCCAAATATGGGCAAAATGGCCGCCCTGTTCAAAGCTCTGCAGTCAGAGCTCTGGATGATGAAAGCTGTGAACTGATCACAAACTTCATAAATTCGTTAATAATCAACGGTTTGCTCTAAAATTCTGAAAATATTCATGGATCTCAAAGAGTGCTTTATCTAACCACAGGATTTTTTTTATGGTCATTAAAAAAATGGATTCAGAGAAATAAAATATTAAACTTTATAGTCTTGTACCATTTATTTTCAAAGTCTTGCAAATTGGTCAAACTCGCCTGGATTTTTACCAAACTGAAATCAATGTTTATTCTGCATGTGCTTTACAAATAGAGGCCATATTTTGGGGGGTTGAACAATATTTGTGGAAAATACATTGATTTCTCCATTTTACAAACTTTTAAAAATTCAGAGTGTAGCACTTCAAAAAAAAACAACACATGCAGTGAGAGAATTGTTACACCTTATTCACAGAATACATCCTGAAAATCTGGGATCAAAAAATTTATTTTAAAGCATTTTTTATTCTTTACTTTATTGTTTTTATTATTCTCCAGGTTTTTTAACACTTTTGGAAATAGGCCCCGCCCACTTGTTTTAATAATTACCATATTTAATACCTGAGTTCAGGGGTATGACTGGAAGGGGATGAAGAAGGTTTTGTAAAAATCCGATCAGCCATTCTTGCGTAGTAGATTTCTTGACATCACAGCGCCCCCTAGTGATGGACGATCCTCAAACGCGGGTCACATGTGCAAAATCTTATTTGGACTATGGGTTATGAAGGACATGTCAAAATCTGTTATGGTTTTAGAATAATCAGCAATTACATTTAGAGCTAGCTAGCTAACAATCACTTATTTTAGCGTTACTTTTCGAAAAAGTCAAAATTCAAAAATCCGGCGCGTTCACTTTTTTTATTTGTCCATTACGCTGTTATATGTGGAGTTTTGCGCGGATTGCATAAAAAATGTAGGAGGAGTTAAACAAGAAAGGTTTAACCTTTGTAGCCATGTAGCGCGAAAACTAGCTGGGAAACGAAGGGTGTGCCAATTCCCTTTATTTTGCAGAATCATCCAATAAACAAAGTGATGTGAAGTTTTTGAGTGTGGGACCAGTAGTTTGGTGGTTATAGGCCAAAACGCATTGTCCTTTGTTATAGCGCCCCCTAGTTGTTGAGGGGTCTGAATTTCTGGGTTTGAGTAGCGGTGCACATTCTGTACTTGGATACCTGATTCAATAGGTTCGTTACAAATCCGCATGGGCCGCCCAACGCGTTTTAGCGGAGAATAATAATTACCCGTAATAATAATAATAATAATAAATAATTTAAAAACACACGAAAAACAATAGGGTTCTCTGCTCACAGAGCAGACGAACGGCATAGCCGTTCGCCTGCGCTGCGGGCTTGGAACCCTAATAATTTAAAAACACACGAAAAACAATAGGGTTCTCTGCTCACAGAGCAGACGAACGGCATTGCCGTTCGCCTGCGCTGCGGGCTTGGAACCCTAATAAATAATTTAAAAACACACGAAAAACAATAGGGTTCTCTGCTCACAGAGCAGACGAACGGCATAGCCGTTCGCCTGCGCTGCGGGCTTGGAACCCTAATAATTTAAAAACACACGAAAAACAATAGGGTTCTCTGCTCACAGAGCAGACGAACGGCATAGCCGTTCGCCTGCGCTGCGGGCTTGGAACCCTAATAATAATAAATAATTTAAAAACACACGAAAAACAATAGGGTTCTCTGCTCACAGAGCAGACGAACGGCATAGCCGTTCGCCTGCGCTGCGGGCTTGGAACCCTAACTAGAACTGCAAGCAGTTATTAACGGGTTCCAAGCCTGTCTACGCTCCGCCCCCTTTGAGCATGTTCCTGGACTACAGCGTTCAACACCCTCATCCCACAGCATCTGGTTGAAAAACTGGAACATCTGGGCTTCAGCACACCCCTCATCACTTCCTCATCTCCTGACCACTGTCGGTCCGGGTCTGACAGACCACCTCTGATGTCATCACCCTCAGCACGGGCTCCCCTCAGGGCTGTGTCCGCAGCCCCCTGCTGTTTACTCTGATGACACACGACTGCACCCCCAGGTTCACCCCCAATCACATCATGAAGTTCGCAGTTGACACAAACTCATCAACAGCTCAGCTGTGGAGGTGGTTAGCAGCACCAAATTCCTCTGGGTGCACATCACGGACAACCTCACCTGGTCTGTAAACACCACATCTGGTGAGGAGGGCACAGAAGCGCTTGTACTTCCTGCGGAGGATGAGGAGAGCCCAACTGCCCCCGCCCATCCTCACAACCCTCTACACAAGTACCATAGAGAGCATTCTGACCATAGATATCCATAATAAAGGCTAGATGTCTTACGGCGGAGTCTCAAACGTCATCACCGGCGGCCATCTTGCCTCAGACAAGCTTTCTGGCGTGCTCTGTGGTACCTAATGTAAGGTGAGTGATCAGCACGAACACAAATACTCTTATCTCATTGAATTCTTGACGGATTTACAAACAGTTTGGTTTCTTACAAACGTTATGAACGTGGCTATAATTCTTGATGCTTGAACATGTCGAAATTGCAGATTTTCTTGTCAAAAAATGACTTAATCATGCAGCATAGTTGTACTTGCGCAAGTTATCAAGGCTGAGACCACTGGTCAATTATATAGGTTTTACTGACACCAATAAGGATTGTATGACAATTAATCTTTGGTGTAAATTTGAGGGAAATCAATCTCACAATGGTCCAAAAAGATAAATGTTCCCTTAATTTCCCCATGGTTATTATAAATTATTTTAATATACCAACTCTTATTTCAGGATTTGTTGTGCGACGAGCTCTGAAAAAGCTGTCCTGTGATGTCTGCCGTGCCAGCTTGGTAACAGATGCTGCATCTGCCATCAAGGACCAGAGCTACCACCTGCTGAAGTTAAAAAACAATGGAGGTCTGGTGATTCCATCAGAAGGCACAGTGATGGTAGTCAGGGCAGCAGAGTGGGTCATTCGTCAGACCTCATGTACCAGAAGATCACAGCCCATCAAAGTGCTAGAGGTCGTGTACATTGTAAGGAAGAGGATAGGGTCAGAGGATGTGTTTGTGCTCAGAGAGCACATCGGAGAAACACAGTATGGCATAGACAGCCACCACCATACGCTGTTAACGTTGGTTGTGTCCTTGTTTTTTAAGTTAAGGCTGCACCAAATTGCCAAAATAACTAACCTTAGCTTACAGAGCAACAACATGCAACAGAAGCTCAATAAAACCGTCCTTTTCAAAGGGCATTAGCCAAGCTATGTTTTTTGGGTCATTTTTTAAATCTCTGTCTTCCATGTGTATACCATCACAGTAGTGTAGGTGGGGATTTCAACATGCTACATCTATATATACTTGTGAAGGGGACTATTGTACCAATTTTAATAGCAAATAAATTTCACTTTTATAATGGATTAAAAATAGGAACCTTTGTGTAATTACTCCTGATATATAATCCGAATAGTCTACATGAAACTTCAAAGTGTTACCTTTAATTTGAAACCTGGATTATGCTTCTACACCAAGAGGTTGCCACACAATAAGCCTTTTTTGTCAGTATTTCATATTTTATTATAACAGTAATATTCATATTATAAAAGTATGTATGTAAATATAAATAAATTAGGACTGTGAAATAATTAATCACACCCAAATAAAAGTGTTTATATATATATATATAATGAATGTTCTTCATTTAGATTGACCTTTAAACCATTAATGCTATTACTCTATCTATCTATCTATCATCTATCTATCTATCTATCTATCTATCTATCTATCTATCTATCTATCTATCTATCCATATTATATCATAGTGTTACTTTTGGAATAAGTCTGATCCATATCTGAACTATGGATCTTTGCAAATGTTCTTGCCATTACTTCTACTTTTTCCTCATTTGTTACTGCTGTTCCTTCTTCATGTTTTAGAACTAGATATGTTCTCTCTGGTCTATTTCCCTTCATTTTCTTAATCATTCCCCATACCTTAGCTATAGGAGTTGTTCTGCCCTGAATCACAAAAATCTCTCCATTTTGTCTTCTTTGCCTTCTAAATAACTTTCCTTGCTTCTGCTTGATCTTTTTTACATTCAATATTTTTTTTTTAATTAGGTGTTCTTTTCAAAACTCTAAAAGCTATCCTCCCTCTTCAAGTTTCTGCTCCGCTTAGAAAATCACGGGATATGACGTCACATCCTGTGATGTGCCCATATATGGGCAAAATGGCCGCCCTGTTCACAGTTCTGGATGGTCAGAGCTCTGGATGGTGAGAGCTGTGACCAGATCATAAAATTCATTAAATCGTTAAAAATCAACGGTTTGCTCTAAAATTCTGAAAATATTCACGTATGTCCAAGAGTGCTTTATCTAACTATGTGATTTTTTAAACGCCCATTGAAAAAAAGCGTTTCAGAGAAAAAAAATATTAACCTTTATAGTCTTGCACATGTGAATTTCAAAGTCTTTTAAATAGTTCAAAATCGCCTGGATTTTTACCAAACTGAAGTACACATTAAGTCTGAATGTGCTTTACAAATAGTGGCCATTTTTATTGGGATTGAACAATATTTGTGGAAAATACATTGATTTCTCCATTTTACAAACTTTTAAAAAATCAGAGTGTGCAACTTTCAGAAACCTCAATACATGCAGTGAGAGAATTGTTACACCTTATTCAAGGAATACATCCTGAAAATCTGAGATCGTTACACCACAAAATGGATTTTTGGTAATTTTATGAAGTTTTGAAGGTTTTTTTCACACTTTTGGAAATAGGCCCCGCCCACTTGTTTCAATCAGTACCATATTTAATTCCTGAGTTAAGGGTTATGACTGGAAGGGGATGAAGAAGGTTTTGTAAAAGTCCGATCAGCCATTCTTGCGTAGTAGATTTCTTGACATCACAGCGCCCCCTAGTAATGGACGATCCTCAAACGCGGGTCACATGTGCAAAATCTTATTTGGACTATGTGTTATGAAGGACATGTCAAAATCTGTTATGGTTTTAGAATAATCAGCAATTACATTTAGAGCTAGCTAGCTAACAATCACTTATTTTAGCGTTACTTTTCGAAAAAGTCAAAATTCAAAAATCCGCCGTGTTAACTTTTGTTATTTGTCCATGACACGCTTATATATGAAGTTTTGCGCAGATCGCACAAAAAATGTAGGAGGAGTTTAACAAGAAAGGTTTAACCTTTGTAGCCATGTAGCGCGAAAAGTAGCTGGGAAACGAAAGGTGTGCCAATTCCCTTTTTGATGCAGAAACATCCAATAAACAAAGTGCTATCAAGTTTTTGAGTGTGGGACCAGTAGTTTGGTGGTTACAGGCCAAAACGCATTGTCCTTTGTTATAGCGCCCCCTAATTGTTGAGGGATCTGAATTTCTGGGTTTGAGTAGAGGCACACATTCTGTACTTAGATACCTGATTCAATAGGTTTGTTATAAATCCGCTTGGGCTGCACAACGCGTTTTAATTCCGTAATAATAATAATAAACTAGAACCGCAAGCAGTTATTAACGGGTTCCAAGCCCACCCACGCCCCGCCCCCTTGAGCATGTTCCTGGACTTCAGTTCAGCGTTCAACACCATTATCTTACAGCATCTGGCGGAAAAACTGAAACATCTGGGCTTCAGCACACCCCTTTGCAACTGCCTGCTAGACTTCCTCACCTCCTGACCTCATTTGGTCCGGGTCAGACAGAACACCTCTGATGTCATCACCCTCAGCACGGGCTCCCCTCAAGGCTGTGTCTTGAGCCCCCTGCTGTTCACCCTGATGACACACGACTGCGTCCCCAGATTCACCACCAATCGCATTGTGAAGTTTTCAGACGACACAACGGTGGTGGGCCTGATTAGAGACGACAATGACCAGGACCAGGACCAGGACTGATCCTGAACGTGGAGAAAACGACGGAGATCATCGTGGACTTCAGGAAGAACCGGCCTCACCACGCTCCACTGCTCATCACCAGCTCATCTGTGGAGTTGGTCAGGAGCACCAAATTCCTCGGGGTGCACATGACGCACAACCTCTCCTGGTCTGTGAACACCACGTCACTGGGGAGGAGGGCACAGAAGCGCTTGTACTTCCTGCGGAGGATGAGGAGAGCCCACCTGTCCTGGCCCATCCTCACGACCTTCTACAGAAGCACCATAAAGAGCATTGTGACCAGCTGTCTCTCTGTGTGGTGTGGAGGCTGAAGTGCCTCAGTAGACTGTTGATAAATTGACTATATATTTGTATTGTGGAGCTAAACCATCCTAATCCTAATGAATCCAATCAATTACTTCGACTGCAGTCATGTCTTGATAACATCAAAACCTGGATGACTTTAAATTTTCTGCATTTAAATTCTGACAAGACAGAAGTTATAATCTTTAAACCAGAGTCCTCAAAAAATAAACTTCTTCATCAGTCACTTAATTGATGAAGAAGCTCTTGTCTTTGGCAGTCCGCCAAAGACAAGAGAACAAAGTTACAGAATTTTATTTGTTTTTATCAAATGTCAAAGTTCTTAGGTATATATCACTTTCAAGACAATCTTTTTTCATTTTTTTATTTTCTAAAGCCTGTTCTATTTCCCCATGCAAATCGTCCTGTTGTCCTCCACAGTGGACATGCTATAAAATTAAAATTAAAAATATATTTAAAAAAATTAAAATTGTAATGTGTTTTTTTAGGTCCAAATATATGGGAAATCACACAAAAAAAGAAATTGTAACACACTTTTTTTCTTTGGTTCTCAGGAGGATATATATATATATATATATATATATATATATATATATATATATATATACATATACACACAGCGTTCACTGAGCGAGAGGCGGGTTACACCCTGGACAGGTCGGCAATCTGTCACAGGGCAACACAGAGACAGACAGGACAAACAACCATTCTTGCACACACTCACACCTAAGGACAATTTAGAGAAGCCAATTAAACTAACAGTCATGTTTTTGAACTGTGGGAGGAAGCCAGCGTACCCGCAGTGAACCTACGCATGCACAGGTAGAACATTCAAACTTCATGCAGAAAGACCCAGAGGATTTGAAAGACCCGGGAGGATTTGAAAGACCCAGGAGGATTTGAAAGACCCGGGAGGATTTGAAAGACCCGGGAGGATTTGAAAGACCCAGGTGATTGAACCCAGAAGGCAACAACACTTCTCACTGCTTCACTGTGCAGCCTCTGTTTATGACAGTATCATGTAAATCTTAGGCACAAATAAAGTGTTACCAAAACAAAAGTAATTTGTATAGTAAGTATAACAACCACTGACTTTAAAGTTACCTGTGAAACGTTTTCACACAGCCAAACTGCTTGTTGTTGCAACCAAATGCTATGGGGTTCTGTGTGAGAACGGAGTAGCAAGATGGCGGCCAGTGACCTCTCCTAGTGACTGGCCGCCATCTTGCTACTCCCTACTCTCACACTTTTGCAAATAGGCCCTGCCCACTTGTTTCAATTGTGTTCATAAACAGACACAATAAAAAATGCAAAAAGCATCATGCTAACCTTTACAATTAGGCTTATTGGATTTTACTACTTAATAACTCTCTGTCACAGCCTCTAACCTGCTGGTGATACACTTGGGCCTGGTGTCTCCTGGCTGGCTTCTCCAGGTTGGTCACTGCTGCAGGGTTCTGTCTGGTCCTGGTCTGGCCCTGGTTTTTGCCTCTTTAAGAAGAACTGTGAGATATTCTCTTTTCTCTTCATTTGGGCTCTACACAAAATAAGGCAGCCTGGTATTTAGACTTCATGACTGTATGGCAAAGACAACACTATTTTAAATATTATTTAAACTATAGTTTTTAGTTTTCTGTAGCTAGCTAAAATAATACTAAATTAAAAATAGATTAATTAAATTAATTAATATAACTAGTTAGGTTATAATTCAAAGCTTTCATATGACATAGCCTATTTACATTTCAGTCATTATAAACTTAACAATGGTTTTTCACATATTCTTACCACACACATTTCAAGCAAGAGCTGGGAGATATATCCTGGCCAAATTAATAAAACATTACAGGGCAGCATGTGCACTCAAACATATGTTAAAAGAATCTGTCTAAAACACGATCTATCAGCACTAGCATGGCTAATATAATAAACGAGGCACTACGGACGGAGCGGTGCACAACCATTTTTTTTTTCTTTTTAGAAATGTATGACAAGTGCCGCCTCTCATTAGGAAGGTAACACAGCGGTTACCGCTGAGCGGTAAAATGTTGTAAATACCTGCAAAACTCCTCAACGGTGTACTCTAAAGCCGCGGGTGTGTTTTGGATCAAGCAGGAACCACATGTCAGCTTAAAAAATGAACAGCGTCAGTGCGCAGCATGTAGGCTGCTACTGCATGGGCTGCCTTCAGGGACAGTCGGAAATTACAGTTTTCCTGGCAAATCTTTGCCGATCTCATAAGTATTATATGTTAAAATTACCATTTCCAGTGGGGTGGCAGTAGGGGGTGGCAAGGGCTCTGTTGGGGGTGGCAAATGCCACCCCTGCCACCCCTCTGGCTCCGCAACTAGCTACATTCAATGTAAAGCTTATGTATATAAGTGTGTGTGTGTGTAAAAAATCCATATATAATCAAATACTGCCATCTACTGGAAATTTTAAATTCCTACATGGGCACTGTGGAGGATTTCTAACTGTTAAACTATATAAAAGAATGATGACACGGGAGACGAGGTCTTATCTCTGCTTGCCAACTGGGAACCCATTTATTTCAGGCTTTACCTCCTCAGCACGGGTGTGAGCTAGGGTTCTGACACAACATAGTGTACATGGATTTTATATGACACAGATGGGCGTGTGTTACAAATAAGATTCTACATGCATCCATTGGTCCACGTCCTTCCAGCCTCCTTTGGCAGACATTGGTCTTATTTCTGGGAACAGCTCCACAAACGTTGAAAAACAGACAACCTTATCTTGTCAGATGACCTCTGTTTGGGTCACACAGGATGTCATGCCCTGGTCATACTCTGGGCTTCTGCTTTCTTCGCCTCGCTGGCAGGACACACAGACTTCAGATGTTTTCCAAATCCTACACATCCTCCCTCGTTACGTTATTTACGTAACACTCCTAAGGAACCCTCTATATACTATAGTACATAGACTAAACATCGTATAAAGAGAAAATCTGACTCCAACCTAATCAAGCTTAGCTGTAATAACACACATCTAGAAATGCAATTGCTTACACAACCAATGGATAATATACTAACGTAATCAAGGTGCCCACATAAGTGTCGATCAACAATGACTTGTAATAAATGCAGATTACAATCAATAACATATTTCAATAATCTAGAGAGAGAGAGAGAGAGAGAGAGAGAGAGACAGAGAGAGAGAGAGACAGAGAGACAGAGAGAGAGACAAAAAGTCATTGCTTTCACATTGGCATCAATCCAGCTAATATGGAAGCGAAAAACCCCGTTGTTGGCACTTATTCATGTACTGTTCTCAGGGGAAAAAACTCTCCCATGGATCTCGGTTCCCCATCGAGCATCCGCCAGCCAGGTCGACCGGCATCAGTTGGAAATCAGCCATGCTACTCGCAATGCAATCCACCACTTGTCATTCAAAAACATAACATAATAGAATTTAACATATACACCCAACAATCAAACAACATGTGAAATACATGGAATATATATGTATATATTTGCAAATTATCTTGCTAATAATACTGATACGGAAATAATACTAAAACGAACGTTAAAATATAATGTTATGATAGATTAAACTAACCGGCCGCCTGTGTTACCTTATCTACTTAGGCTTTATTGTATTATATTTTATTCATTTAATCTTAGATTGAGTAACTTAAACAAGGTTAATAGGATTAGTCAGTCTTCAGCTCGTGTGCTTGGTTTGAATGAGTCCGTGGACACGTAGCAAAACAAGCGAGTCCGTCTCGATCACGGGTTCTCCTTTCCATTTGGAATGAGTCTGTAGCATACGTGTGAGTCCATAGACGTGTCCAGGCGGCCGGGATATCAGCCCTTTCGATGGCTGCTGCCTGATGTCATCCATCTATACATCGTTCCCACAATCCACCTTTTCAAAATAGGCACAACACAACACACAAACAAAAAGATTACAATCAGCGTTATCACCAAAATTAGTCCTGTTTTAGCGGCTAAAGCGCCCCATTCCCCTAAAATTTCTTCCAGACTTTTCCACGACCAGTTGTTTCTACCAGCATTCTCTTTTACTTCTTCTTTAAGTTTCATAAGTTTTACCATTACTGCCCTAAACGAACCTTTAGGAGCTGTGTTCATGGGAATGTATGTACAGCACTGATTACCGAACATGTGACAAACACCTCCCTTAATTGCTAAAAGCCAATCTAAGGCTTGTCTGTTTTGTATTGTCATTCTACTTGTTTCATGTAATTGGTCTCCCAGTGCCATAAATCCTTCTACCGTGAAATTTATCATCCTTTGCTGATTATAGTAAATGTAATTTATCCATTCAACATTTTTATTAATAGTAATTTGAGGTAAGATAGACTCAAAACCTGCTTTAATTTCATGCTGCGCTTTAAATTCATCTGGAATTCCTCTTGGTTGACCAATAAGATCTAAATAAACTCCTTCATTTAGTCCATAATCGTCTAGACTCCGACGAGACCTATTTTTACCTATTTCTATCTGAGCTAATTCTTTTACCCCTTCATACACTAAAGTTAGCGGTACCTTCATTCGTACTAATGCACAGAGCCCTACCCACTTAAGTGGTAAGGTGTTCATTAGCATGTCGTCACCACACATCCAGTAACTGTCTGCCACTGGATACGTTTGATCTCCTAAAAAGAAAAGTTTGGGAATTGTCATAGTTATATTTTTACAGTCCTCTTCTATAAAATCTGGGTTTTCAAACCAAACGGGCTTTGTAGCAAACACCGGTGTTACATTTGCATGCTTAAACCAGGATAACACCCAAGTTACATTACATTTTACAGTGGTGTTTCCTATATTGATTCCTTCATTGCCCTCAAAACCTCCACTGACGAAACATTCGTAGTCTGCATCATAATCTATTTCATAATCAGTAGGTGGAACATTATCTGTAGTACTAATGTTAAATTCTGCACACAATGATTCTAATTTATACCCTTTCCACTTTTCTAAGTATTGATGAGAATTTCTTGAACCATATAAGAGTCTGCAACCCAAACCACACATAGGTAATTTAAAGAATGACACTGCGTCTTCTCTTGAAGTGAACTCACCATTCCTACATTTTTCACGTTGTACAAATGCACATTCTTTTGACGTGTATTTTTCTGGAATAACCATAGTAACTGCTCCCGGAGCAGCAGTACAGATTAAGCAATCATTTTTGGTTAACTCTCTTGCTGTATACCATGACCAGCTATACCATGTATTGCGTATGGCTCTTTGCCATAAAGGATCACCCCTTGGTCTGATTCCATGCCATTTAATATCCTGTAATTTATTTATTGCTTTTGGCATAGCTACTTTTGGATTTTGTTTTTCATAAAATTTATCTAAACCTTCAGAGAAATCTTCACATCCTTCCTTTTCAGAGCATCCATACTGTTTTGGATCTAGTTCTGCGAATTCTAATATTAGTTTCTTATCCTGATCTGATGTTACCTCAACCGAAGGAGGTGCCGTTGTAATTAATCTTATTAGTGAGGGTTTAGTAGTATTTAAAACTTCCTTTGTGGTTTTAATTGTATTTGAAACTATTGTCTGTAGATTTGTTTTAGTTATAACAATTGTTGGAGGTTCAGTTATGTTCTCAGGTCGAATCACCGTAGGTTTTGCGTTGACCAAGTCTCTAGCATCCTCTGTAGGTTGCACTTCCATTTTACTTGTATTTACCTCTGTAATATCAACTGGGAACGAATTTGAAATTTGTATTGTGCTATTTAAAAATTTTGACGCTGATGTGACCGTTAATGTCTTTTCCTTTAAAGTTGTCGATTTATTTAGTCCTAATTTGGTGACTGAAGTAGGTAAAGTCACATTTCCACTAGGGATAGTCATTTTCTTCACTTCTACTGTAGTTCTAGTAGCCATAGTTGTTGGGGCAAAACAATTTACATCTTCTAGTAAGGCTTCTTTTTTCGGTAAGTTAAATAATATAGTTGAATCTATTTTTCCACTCGAGGTGACGTCTTCGAATTTCAACTCGTATGTTTTGTTAATCCGGAAAGCTATTACATTTGCTTCAATAATCCATCCACAATCTGCATTCCAAACAGTCATATTACAATTAATGTTTTCTTGATTTTGACTTGATAATTGATGACTTACATTAGCATGAGAATTACACATCCTTCGTCTGTCACTTTTTTGCAGTATTCTAGAGATAATCACGTTTCTTTCAACCAAGTCATATTCATCACTGTCTGGCTCCACATGTATCCTAATTCGGTCATTAAACATTTGGACTGTAGCGTTTAACTCCTTATTTCCTATTCGATCTAAATCACCACTTCCTGATACTACATTGTGGTTTTGTAGATTCTTCATTGTTAAGTTATAATTATAATTGTCCTCGGGATCCCTGTGAGATTCTATTTCTATTTCTACCTCAAAACCATCATCCTTTATGTACAGAATAAGTGAGCACTGATTTATCCCATATTCTGTATATACCTTTTTGACACTTTTTCCACACAATTTTTGATCATTGTAATAAATGTTCACCTCAAACTCCGTATCTAATTTTGTACGAAATCCTGTATCGGTTACCGTTGCTTTCCATTTGAATTCAGCATGGGTCTCTCTTTTCTTGCGCAACCTTTTTGTTTTCTCTCTTAAGTGTTCTTTAAGACCTGGATGAGTCATTAACTTCAGTTCAGCTGGCAAAAACACTGGTGTGTACTTGTTCAAAAACATTAACGTTGTGTTGTACTTATCTTTTTCTGCAAAGGTGGATTTCCCTTTATAGACCGAAGTCCCACATTTCATGGTTGCATGTCGATCGTCTCGACCCTCATTACTCGTTGCTCGTTCCACTCGTGGTTGAGCTGACGTTGGCTGATGCTGTGGTGCCGTCTGCAGGCTGTGAGAGTTCATCTCCGGCCTCGCTGTTGTTAGGCTCACCACTTCTGCCAACATCCACAGGTGAAATGTCATTAATACCAGTTTCATTGCTGCAAACTTTCTGTTCACAGTCTTTTCCATTGTCTGGCTTCACAATGTCTGGCTTCACAGTGTCTCTAGCGTGTACTTTAGTACAATGAGTCAAATGATACCACGTATCACTCCCCTTTACTTGGACGGCGGTTGCGGTTGCTCGTTTGACCTCAAATGGTCCGTCCCATCTCGAGCTGTTCCATTTACGTCTGAACACCTTCACGTACACCAGGTCTCCTGGTTCGACTGGTCTCTTCGCCACCGACTCTGGACAGGAACTTCTGGCTCTTTCCTGCAGATAGATAGCTCTATGGATAGCAGTTAGTTGATCCATATATGCTTTCAACTCTGTTTGTAGCTGTTCAAGTGCCGGGCCTTTGAATGGAAGCCTCCATTCGGGCACTGGCATCATTCTGCCTGTTAGCATTTCATGCGGGGTTAAATGTGTGCTGCGGTGCATCTGCATGCGATAGCTCATTAGCGCAAGCGGCAAAGCATCAGCCCAGTTTAGGTTAGTAGAAGCACAGATTTTATTCAGCTTAGCTTTCAAAGTCCCATTGATTCTCTCAACAATACCCTGACTCTGCGGGTGGTAGACTGCTCCAAAGCGTTGTTTAATTCCTAGCTTTGACAAAACACCTTTTAACACCTTTTGGATAAACGCTGAACCATTATCTGAACTGATTTCTGATGGGATGCCAAATCTCGGAATCACCTCTCTTGTCAGAAACTTAATCACTGTATCAGCTCCCAATGTCTTTGATGGGACTGCTTCAACCCATCGGCTGAACCGATCGATCACCACCAACATGTACCTTTTCCCTTGTACTGGCTTTATCATGTCAACATAATCTATCACAAGATGTTTAAAGGGTCCCTCAGGGACCGGAATGTGACCAATTGGTGATTTTATGCCTTTTCGTACATTGTTTTCTGCACATATTTCACATTGGCTCAAGATTTCATCCACCATTGCTTGCATGTAAGGCGACCAATAACCTTGCTTTTTCAACTTCTCCATCACTTTCCCTCTACCACAGTGATCCAAACCATGTGCTTCTGAAACCAACATTGTCAACAATGCTACTGGTGCAACTAAATGTCCACTTTGTGATCTCCACAAACCACTTTCACTCATTGTCGCACCTCTCTGCGCCCAGAGAGCGTGCTCACTTGCACCTGCTTCCTGCTGCATCAAAATGATGTCTTCTGGTGTCACCATTGGTTCCAAGGTGACCACTGGTGCCAAGATAGCCATCTGGCACTTAGACGCTAGTTTTGCTGCCTCATCTGCGGCGTTGTTCCCTTTAATGACTAAATCATTACCTTTACGATGGGCGTTGCATTTGATCACTGCCAGTCTTGATGGCAGCATCATCGATGCAATCAGCTCTTTCAGCTGTTCTTGATGTAATACTGGACTGCCGTCTGCTCGTTTGAAACCTCTTTGTTTCCAAACAGCAGCAAACAGATAGCACACCCCATGGGCATAAGCCGAGTCTGTGAATATGTTTGCTACTTTTCCTTTTGCTAATTTGCATGCTTCTGTCAATGCTTTTAGTTCTGCCTTTTGGGCAGAGCATGGTTGCTCACATTTTTCTGCTTTGACTGTTACAAAATTGTCTCCTACTTGTTTAACCACAGCATAACCTGCGTGGTTTCCAAGATGATCTCTGAAACATGACCCGTCAACAAAATAAGTGACTTCCGCGTTCATTATCGGAGTTGACTCTAAATCGGGTCTTAGTCTTGTGAATTTCATTGTTTCTGCAAGACACTCGTGTGGTTCTCCTTCACAGTCCAGAGGTACCATGTCAGCAGGGTTGTTCGTTGCACACCTTTGTACTGTTACATCTGGATATGTTAACAATGGCATGTACTGTAAACATCTTGCCTGAGTCAGCACAAACTTTCCTTGATTTATCAGTTCCGTGATTTTGTGATGGGTCTGTATTGTTACCGGGTAACCCATTGTTATGGTTGACGCTATTTCATAAGCGTAGTAGACTGCTGCTAGACCTTGATAACATGGTGGCCAGCCTTGGGCCACATTGTCTAGTTTAGTGCTGTAATAAGCAATGGCTTGCTTTCGTCGTCCTACACAGGTTTCTTGCATCAGTACAGCTGACACATACATGTTTTTTCTGTTGGCTACATACAGGTAAAATTGTTTGTCATAGTCTGGCAATGCCAAAGTTGGTGCCACTTGCATTTCCTGTTTTAGTGTTTCAAAAGCTATTTTAGCTTCTGTTGTCCATTTTAACACTGCTTTTAACGACTGGTTTCCTGTTTCTTTTATTAGTTCTCTAAGTGGTGCTGCTTTTTCCGCATAGTTTTCAATCCAGTCTGCATTGAAACCTGTCATTCCTAAAAATGTCATCATTTCGCCGACTGTTCGTGGACTTGGAGCTTTGCTGACACCTTCCAGTTGAGAAGGTGAAATGCCAACCGTTCCTTGTGATATTTGTCTTCCTAGGTAATCTACCTGTGGTTGACAATACTGTAGTTTTTGTTTGGAGACCTTGTGTCCTCCCTCTGCTAATCTTTGTAGAACTTTGATTGAGTCCTGATGACAATCATTTAGTGTGTTTCCACAGATTAACAAATCATCCACATACTGTAACACAGTTCCAGTTAAATTGAGTCCTTCCAAATCATTTTTTAGCACCTGGTTAAATATGTGCGGGCTAAGTTTAAACCCTTGAGGCAATCGGGTATAACTGAGCTTTTTACCTCTGTAGGTAAATGCAAATAAATGTTGTGACTCTTCCGCTAAAGGAATGCTGAAGAATGCAGAGCAGAGATCAATCACGGTGAAAAACCGTGCTTCTGATGGTATTGAATTTAAAAGAGTATTTGGATTTGGCACGTCTGATTCTGCGTCCACTATTATCTTGTTTATTTCTCTTAAGTCATGAACAAGACGGTATTTGTTTTTGTCTGCTTTCAGAACTGGAAAAATTGGAGTATTACATTGACTTTCTACTTCCACCAGCACACCTGCTTGCATCAATCCATCAATGGTTTTCTGAATGCCTTGTTCTGCTTCTGGTTTTAATGGGTATTGCTGGTGAAAAGGAAACCGTGCATTTGGTTTTATTTGAACTGAGACTGGTTCTGCAGATTTTACTAACCCCACATCTGTATCATGTTTGGACCATAAGTGCTCAGGGACATTTTTTAGCATATCCTGCATTAATGGTTGATCCTCAGAGGAACCATGCTCCTCAGACTGATCTTTTAGATCAACAGGCACTGTCACAACTTGTGGTTTTGCTGTCATTGTTGTTTTACATAGGATCTTAATCATTGTTCCATCACTCGATTGAAAAATGAATGGGTTATCTGTTTCTTCCCATGTTGCTTCTGTTGCAAGTTTCATCATTGGTCCCAGATCTTTTGCATGAAATCCTTTATTTACAAACAATGTTATGTGTGGTACTGAGTCTGAAACATTGTACCACTTTGAAATGAAATTATTTTGCTTCACATTTAAAGCTGCACCTTGTTTTCCAATAACAATACATTGTGTTTCAAGATTTACAGTTTTGTCTTTTGTAGAACTGTCCCATTTCTCTTCAAACTCCAGGCTCTTTGAAATGTCATAGAACATGGTGCAGTGGTAATCTAGAAAAGGTTTTCTAGCTTCTGGAATTTGAGCTTTAATGTAACGGCCCCAGTTAGTGACTACATCTTCAACTGGGCCTGAAATGTCTCCTAGCCAATAAACATTAGCTTCATGTGTTTGCATGTACATTTGAAGATCCAGACCTGTTTTGTCAACATACAATCCCTGAGGAGAACACCAGATTTTTAATTTCATTCTGCATAATGCATCTCTTCCCAACAGGTTAATTGGTGTTTGGTCAGAGACAAGGATTGGTATTCTTATCTCATCATCATCATTTGCCAGTCGTACAGGAGCTGTCATTTGTAGTAACTGTCTTGTTCCCGAGAACCCTACTGTTGAAATGAATTTATTAGACATGGGGAGGTGCTTTGCATAATTTGGACTTACACACGTGTAAGCTGCTCCTGTATCGACCAGCATCGGTGTTTCTTTTTCTTCAATTAGAATTTTTAAAATTGGTTCATTTTCAGCACCGTCACTCACGATCGGGCACTGGTTCTCCCCTGTAAGGTTCTCTGGGCACCCCTAGTAACCAAAATTTGGTGGGTTTACAGGGCGTCTTGTTGGACCTGGACGGAACCGGCTGCCTGATTGCCTGCGGTAGGTGTTGTTGCCTCTTGGGCAACGCTCAGCACGATGTCCAAGTTCATTGCATGCCCAGCATGCGCCCATTATTCCAGGTGTGCCAGGCCTGCCTCTGTTAGTCCAGGCGGGACCTCTTTGCTGCCGTCCACGAGGCCCATATGGCTGTGTATTGAATGCTTGAGGATAAACATTAACCACTGGTTGTTGTGGCTGGGTAAGTTGAGGAGCCGGAAAACTCCTTTGTATTTGATTTGTCACATCATGTATAGGATCTGAAAAACCTTGAGGTGGGGGTACATTATCAGTCACTTTAATCATTGTAGCTTGGGTTTTAGCTTTGTTCTTTTCTGATAGTTCTCCAAGCTGCATTTGTGCCAGTTTTCTTTGTACATTTTTATCATATTCTGCACTCCTACTTTCTTCTCTTCTGTACTTCTCCACTGCATGTATCACATGATCACGGAACTCTCTGTGAGGCATTGATGTCAGAGCCACCACATCCTCGAGCCTGCTTCTCACAGGATCAGGCATTGCTTCAATGATGGAGTTCCGGAACAGAGTTGTCAGCACAGGGCTCTTATCAACTTCCTCTTCTGTTTCCTGTTTCCATCTTTTTAGCTGCTTTGCAATATAAGACGCTGGATTTTCTGCATTATCGATTGGATCTCCTCTTAATGCTTTTGGGTCAATCTTAGTGGGATATTCTTTTCGCAGTGCTTCCCACAGTGCTGTGCGAAATAAATTGAAGCCGATTCCATCAGCTCTCTGTTGGAGCATCCACGCGAAACGTTCTTTTAGGACGTTTTCCATAGCAGGTGTTCCCAGGCACTGTGCAAAAACAGCTTTTAAATCACCAAGAGCTAGCATTTTTCCAACAGTTTCCTCCTCAAACACCTTTATCCACTTGCTGGCACCCTCATTTATGTCTGGCAATCTGCCAACCAGGCCGATCAGGTCTTGAGACCCCCAAGGTGCGTATTGAGCAATGTTCCCTTTAACAAGTATGGGTAACTGTTTGTTATCTGTGTATTTGTCAGGTGCATGTATGCCAGGTCTCCATCTTAAATCATAATCACTTCTCCTGCCAGTAGCTGTTTGTGTTCCTCCTGTAGGGCCCTTCACTGCCTCTTGTTCTAAAAGCTTACTGGCATTTTCTAGTACAATATTTTGTCTTATGGCTTCCTCATCAATTTCCCTTTCTAATTCCTCAATTATGGTGCGATCAATTTCTCTTTGCAAACTTAACCCTTCATGATCTAGGTTTACCCAAAATGAATCACCCTTTGGTTTCATTACGTAGTCTGCATAACAATCAACTCCACCCATAGGCTTCAGGGTCAACGACCTTCTCTGATCCCCAGATGTTTGTTTTTTCGCAGTGCTACAGTGACTAGGTGCAAGATCCTGCACGTTTACAGGGGAATCTGAGTTCATTGGGCCTGCAGTGTTCTGATGCATTGCAACCGAAGCACCAGGAGAACTTGATTTATGCAAAGACGAATATATGTTTACTAGGGCGTGATCATTTTGCTGTGTTGCAGGTACATTTTGGTTAGGCGACCCTCCTGCGTTTGTAAAACTGATATGTGAGGCCTTTGTCATGATTTCTTTATGTTCTGTTGAATCGTTTTGGCTTCCATCCTCTGCAGCTGCATCTATGATCAGACTATTCTTGTCCTTGTATTGGAAATCTCCATTTATGTTAACTGTACCACTTAAAGATGGGTAAAGTCCTGCAGCTTTTGAATATTCTGATTTACCATTTGCAGATTGCTGTCTCATTTCCATAAGCTTCTGTTTTAATGCGCTTCTATAGGCCTGACCTTCTTCCTTGAAAAGGTTTAGAATTTTTAACTCAAGCTCACGTTTTTCTGTTCTCTTTTTTGAATTATTATTAGCCTTGTAATCCATGATTCTCACTTCCATTTGTTCGCAAAGAGATGTATCAAAGCAACCTTGCTCCGGCCAGGGGGAGGTTAATTTCTGAGTCCTTCTGTGCCATTTCTTAGAAATTTTGGGAATTTGTGAAGCAAATTCGGGGTATTTCAACCCAATAATAACAATAGGAATGTTTGCCATTTTGCTCTGTATTAGTTAAACCAAATTTAAGAAAACCAAAAATTTAAAATGTACTACAGGGTTACTTGTCTTGCAGAATCAATAAATCCCTGCAAACTGATAAACTGTTACCACTCAGAGATTTGTTTGCTTTCCTCCGGGCGGGGCTGCGCTCCGCTCTAAAGGGACTGTACTTTGCTCTCTCTTAGCTGAAGCAAAGGGAGGGAGGGGGAGAGGGGGTGGACTGTGTGTGTATTGGCACGAGTCACGTGGACTCTGGCCGTCAATCGATAACCAGGGTGCTCACTGACAGGCAAAATTAAAAATAAAAAAAACAACAGCAGACAAGCTTGCAGGTTCTATAGCTGAAAAGTTTTTCCAACAACACACCTTTTATTTATTAAAATAACAGCACACCGTCAGGAACAGGCAGACGCCACTGCCACCAGCGAAACCACTGCACAACTATTGGTAAACCTTCAAACCCAGTTTACGTAACTGTACCCACATCTTTCCAACACCGCAGCTCAACACGCACACACACCTCGGTTCAGCAGATTTCTTTACAAAAAATAAAAGGTTTCCATGCACTTTTGCTTTCTCAAATTAGACACACTTTACCTTTACTTCTGATCACAGGACTTTGACGAGAAAAAAACAAAGCGACAGCAAACAAAGCAGTTTCATACAAGCATTTTTAGTCAAACAACAGAGCTCTAATCACTTAAACTCACACATAGACGTCTGACACACAACACATCCAAAACACTCTTTCACTCACTCATTTCTCACTCTCCCGGGAACTTAGTATTTTCTCTAATAATGGTCCAGATGCCCAATATTCCTGGATTTTTACTGTGCGCACATATAATTTAAACCATATTTATTGGACCCATAGCAAAAAGTAAATATTTATATTTCACGTGCTCCAGAACAGGCCTTCTATTTCAAATTTGATTTCACCTCGTTACCTAAACCAGAGTACTCAAACAACCCAGACTGCAGTTAACTCTAAGACACACTGATGATCCAAGAGAAACCTCATTTCTCTTTTTACAAGCGCTTACAACTAGGGCCTCGCCCGAAAAAAAAAATCTGCATGCACCAAACAGGCCTACTATTTCAAAATTTAACCGGAGGTTTTTCTCACCTCAAAGCCTAAACCAGAGATCTCAGCTTCACAAAACAACTGCAGTTCACTAAGGCCACATCTCATTGGAGTCACTCGCAAGTCGAACCTCCAATCGGCCATGTACAGCGCTTCACGCTTTACTTCTCAAAAAGGCTCTACCTCTTAATACTCCGACCAGCCGGACATTTATGAAACCAACCTTTTACAATGATTTCTTTATTCTAAAAAGATATATATATTAGAAGACTTCAGCTTAAACCGTTATGGTCCGATTCATCTTCTATTCATCGTCATACTAGCGTTTTCTAACGAGACGTACGATTAAAGCGGCTGGGAGTCACAAGTCACTTCTTTTAAGTTGTCTTCTTGTAGTCAATTGTATAGCAATTCTAAGAATTTTTAAGACAACTCTTTCCTCACGTGGGAAATAATGACAGAAGGCAAAACAGAGAGACGACCTCTCCCAATTGTCAAACAATCAATAAACACACTCTTCCCAAATCAAACTTCACAGACGGCAATTTTTGTCATTATCAAGCAGAGAAAGAAAGAGAGCAGTATAAAAAAAAAACATTTACACTTACCCCCTGTCTTTCTCCGTATCTGTGTGTCCCGGCGCAAAGTGGCCAGCTTGCACCGAAAGCCTTGCCGTCTGGGGAAAGAGGACCTCCCTCTCTATGCAAAATCACGTCGAAAGGTCACCAATTATGTGGAGGATTTCTAACTGTTAAACTATATAAAAGAATGATGACACGGGAGACGAGGTCTTATCTCTGCTTGCCAACTGGGAACCCATTTATTTCAGGCTTTACCTCCTCAGCACGGGTGTGAGCTAGGGTTCTGACACAACATAGTGTACATGGATTTTATATGACACAGATGGGCGTGTGTTACAAATAAGATTCTACATGCATCCATTGGTCCACGTCCTTCCAGCCTCCTTTGGCAGACATTGGTCTTATTTCTGGGAACAGCTCCACAAACGTTGAAAAACAGACAACCTTATCTTGTCAGATGACCTCTGTTTGGGTCACACAGGATGTCATGCCCTGGTCATACTCTGGGCTTCTGCTTTCTTCGCCTCGCTGGCAGGACACACAGACTTCAGATGTTTTCCAAATCCTACAGCACATTTCGGAAATGTTATTCTCTTTAAATTCATAAATAAATTCTTTAAAAATCAACAGTTTGCTCTAAAATTCTTCCAATATTATATATATATTCAATTTATTTATTTATATAGCGCCAAATCATGAAACATGTCATCTCAAGGCACTTTACAAAATCAAGTTCAATCATATTATACAGATTGGGTCAGATTATACAGATTGGATAAAATGTCCTATATAAGGAAACCAGTTGATTGCATCAAAGTTCCGACAAGCATATATATATATATATATATATATATATATATATATATATATATATATATATATATATATATTTAAGCTATATACACAGACACCGATCTACAGACAACAGCAATTATCAACAAAAAGAAATCAACAAAAAACCTAATCACCCTCAGCACGGGCTTCCCCCCCCCACTCCCCACAAATCATGTCTATCCAGTAATTTAGGACCATTTTGTTTGTTTTTGGTGTTTAATGTACTTTTCTCTACTTCCATCGCTGTACCCATTAGCACATATTGTGTTTATGCCGGAAAACTGTAACTGTAAAGCATGAGGATGATCTATCATAAAATCTTACTTATGGAAGGTAATTCCCCAGGATCTGGTTCCTAGTGTCCTTTTATTTGCGCACCCATAAGCGGAGTAAAAGTCTGGCTTCCTGGGACGTAGCTCTGGAAGTTTGCTTACTTTCAATACAAAATCGAAATTATTTATTAAGTTAGACAATAATTTAATTCAATCAATTGGTCCCATGTAGCCCCTAAAGGGGTGACGTTTTCAGTCAGTTGATTTATCTGGAAATCGGGTGAGAATGCACCGGATTCAGAGTGTCTGAAAACATAAAGTACATTTTCCTGTAATGACTTGTATTCTGTCTGACTGCAGCTTGGTCTGACCTAAGATGGCCGCTCTGTCGGCACGCCTCTCAACCGAGGACGCGGCGTCTACGTATTCATGTCTGTGTTCTCTATGGTCTGACCTAAGATGGCAGCTTGGTCTGACCTAAGATGGCTGCTTTGACGTCACTTCCTGTGATGTGCCCAAATATGGGCAAAATGGCCGCCCTGTTCAAAGCTCTGCAGTCAGAGCTCTGGATGATGAAAGCTGTGAACTGATCACAAACTTCATAAATTCGTTAATAATCAACGGTTGGCTCTAAAATTCTGAAAATATTCATGGATCTCAAAGAGTGCTTTATCTAACCACAGGATTTTTTTTTATGGTCATTAAAAAAATGTATTCAGAGAAATAAAATATTAAACTTTATAGTCTTGTACCATTTATTTTCAAAGTCTTGTAAATTGGTCAAACTCGCCTGGATTTTTACCAAACTGAAATCCATGTTTATTCTGCATGTGCTTTACAAATAGAGGCCATATTTTGGGGGGTTGAACAATATTTGTGGAAAATACATTGATTTCTCCATTTTACAAACTTTTAAAAATTCAGAGTGTAGCACTTCAAAAAAAAACAATACATGCAGTGAGAGAATTGTTACACCTTATTCACAGAATACATCCTGAAAATCTGGGATCAAAAAATTGATTTTAAAGCATTTTTTATTCTTTACTTTATTGTTTTTATTATTCTCCAGGTTTTTTAACACTTTTGGAAATAGGCCCCGCCCACTTGTTTTAATAATTACCATATTTAATACCTGAGTTCAGGGGTATGACTGGAAGGGGATGAAGAAGGTTTTGTAAAAATCCGATCAGCCATTCTTGCGTAGTAGATTTCTTGACATCACAGCGCCCCCTAGTGATGGACGATCCTCAAACGCGGGTCACATGTGCAAAATCTTATTTGGACTATGGGTTATGAAGGACATGTCAAAATCTGTTATGGTTTTAGAATAATCAGCAATTACATTTAGAGCTAGCTAGCTAACAATCACTTATTTTAGCGTTACTTTTCGAAAAAGTCAAAATTCAAAAATCCGGCGCGTTCACTTTTTTATTTGTCCATTACGCTGTTATATGTGGAGTTTTGCGCGGATTGCATAAAAAATGTAGGAGGAGTTAAACAAGAAAGGTTAAACCTTTGTAGCCATGTAGCGCGAAAACTAGCTGGGAAACGAAGGGTGTGCCAATTCCCTTTATTTTGCAGAATCATCCAATAAACAAAGTGATGTGAAGTTTTTGAGTGTGGGACCAGTAGTTTGGTGGTTATAGGCCAAAACGCATTGTCCTTTGTTATAGCGCCCCCTAGTTGTTGAGGGGTCTGAATTTCTGGGTTTGAGTAGCGGTGCACATTCTGTACTTGGATACCTGATCCAATTGATTCGTTACAAATCCGCATGGGCCGCCCAACGCGTTTTAGCGGAGAATAATAATTACCCGTAATAATAATAATAATAATAACTAGAACTGCAAGCAGTTATTAACGGGTTCCAAGCCCACCCACGCACCGCCCCCTTGAGCATGTTCCTGGACTTCAGTTCAGCGTTCAACACCATCAAAACTGGAACATCTGGGCTTCAGCACACCTGTTCGCAACTGCCTACTAGACTTCATCACCAACAGACCTCAGTTGGTCCGGGTCGGACAGAAAACCTCTGATGTCATCACCCTCAGCACGGGCTTTCCTCAGGGCTGCGTCCTGAGCCCCCTGCTGTTCACCCTGATGACACACGACTGTGTCCCCAGGTTCACCACCAATCACATCGTGAAGTTTGCAGACGACACGACGGTGGTGGGCCTGATCAGAGACGACAACGACCAGGACCAGGACTAGGACTGATCCTGAACGTGGAGAAAACGAAGGAGATCATCATGGACTTCAGGAAGGAATGGCCTCGCCATGCTCCACTTCTCATTAACAGCTCAGCTGTGGAGGTGGTCAGCAGCAATAAATTCCTCGGGGTGCACATAACACACAACCTCAGCTGGTTTGTGAACACCATGTCACTGGAGAAGAGGGCACAGAAGCGCTTGCACTTACTGCGGAGGATGAGGAGAGACCACCTGTCCCCGCCCATCCTCACGACCTTCTACAGCAGCACCATCTATCTGCTCCCCACTCCCTTCCAATTAAGCATGTCATTATATTTATTACTTTCTTGCATTTGTCTAAAAAAAGTAGATGCAATGCAGTTTTGCATTGCATTACATTGAAATGACTGTTGTCATTTCAGCTTTTAACTTTCTGTTCTCTCTCTTTTTTCTTCATAGTAGGTACACCTGATCTGACGTTCTGTTAACTGTGACATCATCCAGAGAAGACAGATCACCCGCTATTACTATCTAATGCAGAACAGATTACTGGATCAATTTGTGCTTCTGTGCTTGTTTGTCTGTCTTGTTGTGTCTCTGCTCTGTATTCTTTAACCCCCAGTCGGTCGAGGCAGATGACCGTTCATACTGAGCCCGGTTCTGCTGGAGGTTTTTCCTTCCCGCTAATGGGTGGGGGTTTTTTTCGACTGTCGCTTCATGCTTGCTCAGTATGAGGGATTGCTGCAAAGCCATGGACAATGCAGACGTCTCTCCCTGTAGCTCTATGCTTCTCCAGGAGTAAATGCTGCTTGTCGGGACTTTGAAGCAATCAACTGGTTCCCTTATATAGGAAATTTTTGACCAATCTGTATAATATGATTGATTTTGACTTTGTAAAGTGCCTCGAGATGACATGTTTCATGAATTGGCGCTATATAAATACAATTGAATTGAATTGAATAGAGTCCATCTGTTAAACCTTTTCTGCGTCGCACAAAGACACGATGGTTGGAACCAAAGATCTCAACTTTGGACTCATCAGACCAAAGCACAGATTTCCACTGGTCTAATGTCCATTCCTTGTGTTCTTTAGCCCAAGCAATTCTCTTCTACTTGTTGCCTGTCCTTAGCAGTGGTTTCCTAGCAGCTGTTTTACCATGAAGGCCTGATTCACACAGTCTCCTAACAGTTGTTCTAGAGATGTGTCTGCTGCTAGAACTCTGTGTGCCATTGACCTGGTCTCTAATCTGAGCTGCTGAGGCCCCGTGACACTTGACTCTGCCTCTCTCCCCTGTTCAGGTCCTACAAGCTACACCAACGTAGCATCTCCAGACCTTCTGCGTTACATTAACGCACAGTCTACCGTGTATATAGCTTTCTGTGTATATATATATATATATATATATACACAGCGTTCACTGAGCGAGAGGCGGGTTACACCCTGGACAGGTCGGCAATCTGTCACAGGGCAACACAGAGACAGACAGGACAAACAACCATTCTTGCACACACTCACACCTAAGGACAATTTAGAGAAGCCAATTAAACTAACAGTCATGTTTTTGAACTGTGGGAGGAAGCCGGCGTACCCGGAGTGAACCTACGCATGCACAGGTAGAACATTCAAACTCCATGCAGAAAGACCCAGAGGATTTGAAAGACCCGGGAGGATTTGAAAGACCCAGGAGGATTTGAAAGACCCGGGAGGATTTGAAAGACCCAGGAGGATTTGAAAGACCCGGGAGGATTTGAAAGACCCGGGAGGATTTGAAAGACCCAGGTGATTGAACCCAGAAGGCAACAACACTTCTCACTGCTTCACTGTGCAGCCTCTGTTTATGACAGTATCATGTAAATCTTAGTCACAAATAAAGTGTTACCTAAATCAAAAGTAATTTGTATAGTAAGTATAACATCCACTGACTGTAAAGTTACCTGTGAAACGTTTTCACACAGCCAAACTGCTTGTTGTTGCAACCAAATGCTATGGGGTTCTGTGTGAGAACGGAGTAGCAAGATGGCGGCCAGTGACCTCTCCTAGTGACTGGCCGCCATCTTGCTACTCCCTACTCTCACACTTTTGCAAATAGGCCCTGCCCACTTGTTTCAATTGTGTTCATAAACAGACACAATAAAAAATGCAAAAAGCATCATGCTAACCTTTAGAATTAGGCTTATTGGATTTTACTACTTAATAACTCTCTGTCACAGCCTCTAACCTGCTGGTGATACACTTGGGCCTGGTGTCTCCTGGCTGGCTTCTCCAGGTTGGTCACTGCTGCAGGGTTCTGTCTGGTCCTGGTCTGGCCCTGGTTTTTGCCTCTTTAAGAAGAACTGTGAGATATTCTCTTTTCTCTTCATTTGGGCTCTACACAAAATAAGGCAGCCTGGTATTTAGACTCCATGACTGTATGGCAAAGACAACACTATTTTAAATATTATTTAAACAATAGTTTTTAGTTTTCTGTAGCTAGCTAAAATAATACTAAATTAAAAATAGATTAATTAAATTAATTAATATAACTAGTTAGGTTATAATTCAAAGCTTTCATATGACATAGCCTATTTACATTTCAGTCATTATAAACTTAACAATGGTTTTTCACATATTCTTACCACACACATTTCAAGCAAGAGCTGGGAGATATATCCTGGCCAAATTAATAAAACATTACAGGGCAGCATGTGCACTGAAACATATGTTAAAAGAATCTGTCTAAAACACGATCTATCAGCACTAGCATGGCTAATATAATAAACGAGGCACTACGGACGGAGCGGTGCACAACCATTTTTTTTTCTTTTTAGAAATGTATGACAAGTGCCGCCTCTCATTAGGAAGGTAACACAGCGGTTACCGCTGAGCGGTAAAATGTTGTAAATACCTGTTGATTTTTAATTCTTTAAAAATCAACAGTTTGCTCTAAAATTCTTCCAATGTTATATATATATATATATATATATATATATATATATATATATATATATATATATATATATATATATTCAATTCAATTTTATTTATATAGCGCCAAATCATGAAACATGTAATCTCAAGGCACTTTACAAAATCAAGTTCAATCATATTATACAGATTGGGTCAGATTATACAGATTGGTCAAAATGTCCTATATAAGGAAACCAGTTGATTGCATCAAAGTCCCGACAAGCAGCATTCACTCCTGGGGAACCGTAGAGCCACAGGGAGCTTAAATATAAATATATATATTTAAGCTATATACACAGACACCGATCTACAGACAACAGCAATTATCAACAAAAAGAAATCAACAAAAAACCTAATCACCCTCAGCACGGGCTTCCCCCCCACCTCCCCACAAATCATGTTTATCCAGTAATTTAGGACCATTTTGTTTGTTTTTGGTGTTTAATGTACTTTTCTCTACTTCCATCGCTGTACCCATTAGCACATATTGTGTTTATGCCGGAAACACTGTAACTGTAAAGCATGAGGATTATCTATCATAAAATCTTACTTATGGAAGGTAATTCCCCAGGATCTGGTTCCTGGTGTCCTTTTATATGCGCACCCATAAGCGGAGTAAAAGTCTGGCTTCCTGGGACGTAGCTCTGGAAGTTTGCTTACTTTCAAGACAAAACCGAAATTATTTATTAAGTTAGACAATCGTTTAATTCAATCAATTGGTCCCATGTAGCCCCTAAAGGGGTGACGTTTTCAGTCAGTTGATTTAATGGAAATCGGGTGAGAATTCACCGGATTCAGAGTGTCTGAAACATAAAGTACATTTTCCTCAATTGACTTGTATTCTCTATGGTCTGACCTAAGATGGCAGCTTGGTCTGACCTAAGATGGCTGCTTTGACGTCACTTCCTGTGATGTGCCCAAATATGGGCAAAATGGCCGCCCTGTTCAAAGCTCTGCAGTCAGAGCTCTGGATGATGAAAGCTGTGAACTGATCACAAACTTCATAATTTCGTTAATAATCAACGGTTGGCTCTAAAATTCTGAAAATATTTATGGATCTCGAAGAGTGCTTTATCTAACCACAGGATTTTTTTATGGTCATTAAAAAAATGGATTCAGAGAAATAAAATATTAAACTTTATAGTCTTGTACCATTTATTTTCAAAGTCTTGTAAATTGGTCAAACTCGCCTGGATTTTTACCAAACTGAAATCCATGTTTATTCTGCATGTGCTTTACAAATAGAGGCCATATTTTGGGGGGTTGAACAATATTTGTGGAAAATACATTGATTTCTCCATTTTACAAACTTTTAAAAATTCAGAGTGTAGCACTTCAAAAAAAAACAATACATGCAGTGAGAGAATTGTTACACCTTATTCACAGAATACATCCTGAAAATCTGGGATCAAAAAATTGATTTTAAAGCATTTTTTATTCTTTACTTTATTGTTTTTATTATTCTCCAGGTTTTTTAACACTTTTGGAAATAGGCCCCGCCCACTTGTTTTAATCTTTACCATATTTAATACCTGAGTTCAGGGGTATGACTGGAAGGGGATGAAGAAGGTTTTGTAAAAATCCGATCAGCCATTCTTGCGTAGTAGATTTCTTGACATCACAGCGCCCCCTAGTGACGGACGATCCTCAAACGCGGGTCACATGTGCAAAATCTTATTTGGACTCTGGGTTATGAAGGACATGTCAAAATCTGTTATGGTTTTAGAATAATCAGCAATTACATTTAGAGCTAGCTAGATAACAATCACTTATTTTAGCGTTACTTTTCGAAAAAGTCAAAATTCAAAAATCCGGCGTGTTAACTTTTTTTATTTCTTCATTACGCGGTTATATATGGAGTTTTGCGCGGATTGCATAAAAAATGTAGGAGGAGATTAACAAGAAAGGTTTAACCTTTGTAGCCATGTAGCGCGAAAACTAGCTGGGAAACGAAGGGTGTGCCAATTCCCTTTATTTTGCAGAATCATCCAATAAACAAAGTGATGTGAAGTTTTTGAGTGTGGGACCAGTAGTTTGGTGGTTATAGGCCAAAACGCATTGTCCTTTGTTATAGCGCCCCCTAGTTGTTGAGGGGTCTGAATTTCTGGGTTTGAGTAGCGGTGCACATTCTGTACTTGGATACCTGATTCAATAGGTTCGTTACAAATCCGCATGGGCCGCCCAACGCGTTTTAGCGGAGAATAATAATTACCCGTAATAATAATAATAATAACTAGAACTGCAAGCAGTTATTAACGGGTTCCAAGCCCACCCACGCCCCGCCCCCTTGAGCATGTTCCTGGACTTCAGTTCAGCATTCAACACCATTATCTTACAGCATCTGATGGAAAAACTGAAACATCTGGGCTTCAGCACACCCCTTCGCAACTGCCTGCTAGACTTCCTCACCTCCTGACCTCATTTGGTCTGGGTCGGACAGAACACCTCTGATGTCATCACCCTCAGCACGGGCTCCCCTCAAGGCTGTGTCTTGAGCCCCCTGCTGTTCACCCTTATGACACACGACTGCGTCCCCAGACAACAGCCTGATCCTGAACGTGGAAAAGACGAAGGAGATCATGTTCGACTTCAGGATGAACCGGCCTTGCCACGCTCCACTGCTCATCAACAGCTCAGCTGTGGAGGTGGTCACCAGCACCAAATTCCTCAGGGTGCACATCACAGACAACCTCAGCTGGTCTGTGAACATCATGTCACTGGTCAAGAGGGCACAGAAGCACTTGTACTTCCTGCGGAGGATGAGGAGAGGCCACCTGTCCCCACCCATTCTCATGACCTTCTACAGACGCACCATAGAGAGCATTTTGACAAGCTGTCCCTCTGTGTGGTGTGGAGGCTGCAGCGCCTCCGACTGGAGGAACGTGAGGAGAGTGGTGAGGACAGCAGAAGGGATCATCGGGGCTCCTCTTCCCTCCATTAAGGACATTTTATCCCAGCGCTGCATGTCCTGAGCCCATAACATCATCAGAGACCCCTCACACCCCCACCATGGACTGTTCTCCCTGCTGCCCACTGGGAAAAAGTTCCACAGCATTCGCTGCAGGTCCACCAGGTTCTGAAACAGCTTTTTCCCCGTTGCCATCAGACTGTTGAACTCTAAACAGCAACAGTAAAAGTGCATATGTATACATATATACCATGGGTTAAAGCAAAAATAATCAGTTTGACTGAAAAAATTTTCAAGTCAGCCCATATATTCCCAGGGCGTGGACATCATGCCACATCAGTTACCTCACTTGCTTATTGTGCAAAGTCAACATTAACCAAATCTGGTAGGTCTAAAATATCCTTTGACCATTCCTGTATCTCTCCCACCTTTCAGCTTGAGGCTGCAGCGCCTCTGACTGGAGGCATGTGAGGAGAGTTGTGAGGACAGCAAGAGATCATCGGGGCTCCTCTTCCCTCCATTAAGGACATTTCATCCTAGCGCTGCGTGTCCCGAGCCCATAACATCATCAGAGACTGACACACACACACACACACACACACACACACACACACACACACACACACACACACACACACACACACACACACACACACACACACACACCTCAATCCGATGATTGGCATTTTATTTTTTTTGGTTTACCTGTTACCCGTGTGACAAAGCCTTTGGTAAATACATTTTGTAAGGAAATGTTATTGTGCACAGAATATCAATGGAGGACAAATTTGTGTATTTGTTTCACCACAATTTTATTGAAAACAAAAAATGTAAAGAAGCATCAACTGGATGGAGATGTAATTCAGAAATTCATTTTCCTGTATATCTTTGAATCTCAAGACAACTAAATTATATACATACTTATACACTCACACACAGATACACACTTAGTCCTCACAGATAACTTTGTGTCTTATAAATATTTAATAAGTGCTTTAACTTCCTGAGACCCAAGCTTTTATTTGGAGTTTGTTTTTTTAATTTCCAAGTTCCATGCGGATTAGTAGGACCTAATAAGTGTAATAAATAAACCCTGTCATGATAAAACAAATAGTTTTTGAAAAAAATTATGTCATCATATGAGGGCAATTACATAATCTTTGCATTTGATTGTTTTATTTGCAATTTGGGATTACAAGACCCCAATTACTATATACAAAAAATGTCAGCTTTCTACATTGAGTAATTCTCTAAAAAAGCTATGTGCCCATATGAGGACACTGGGTCTATATTCCCAAATGACACAATAAAGACACGGTTGGGTGAAACATATAAAATCAGTTGGGGCATACAACAAAAAACTAATAAGAAGGGAGTATTTCAGGCAACTAGGATGGCTACCAAACTGTATAGCAAAGTAATGAAAAACCTCTGCAAAAAAGCAATCTGCATATCTAAAACACCCCTACTGGTCATCACTGAAACTTTCAGAGATGCAAACAGGTGTGTGCCTCAGACCCTGAACATGGTTCTGCAACAAGCAATCTGTCCTTCCTGAACTGGCCTTCGTGAAATGCTGCAAAGCAGTTGTGTTCACTCTGCAAGCACAGGAACAAATAGTATTTTTGGAATACAGTAACAAATCTCGTTCAACTTTCTCTTCATTAGACAGTAAACGAAAAGAGTGTGCTTAAAAACACATCTTACTCTGATCTGATCTTGGATATGGGCCATCGGTAACTTTCTGTGGACCATTTTCAACCATGTACTGCCTAAATGTGTCCACTGTTTTGTGCGGTAAAGGCCATTCAGATGGATCTTCTGAATAAAGCCTTGTCTCAGCACTCTCCTCTGCAGCTCTCCCTCTTCACCATCTAACAGTGGGAATGTAGCAACCAAATGGGGGTTTACAGCTAGCTTCTAGCTTAATGCAAAACCAATGTTGCTGCGCTGACATAGTGGAAAATATAAGGTAGCATGTACAATAAATGACCAGAATCCAGAAAACATAACTTATGCAGTAACTCATGCATAAATAATACGCAATAAAGATGTTGTTTTACCATTAGCTGTTCATGTTAGCTGTGCTGTCAGACATGTAGGCTGCTTTACATTTGTTGGGTGACATGGAAGCTGTAATTACAGGGTCACTTCTCTCTCTCTAAAGGTCTGTGCTAAGGCTATCCATATTTCTACTTTTTAAAATCCAAAACGTGAATGTAATTTCAACAGCAGCAAAACCTTACTGCATAATAGTTGTCTTATCTGATGCCATCACTAGGCTGATTTAGAAAGGCTGCATTAAGTTGCATTGGTTATAATGATAATGTTAATGTTTGTCAATTTGCAACTGTTTATTATGTGTTAACATTGTTAATAATATACCATCTAATTATTATTATGGTAGGCTTACAGTGGCTGATATACTTTAAAATAAACCTTTATTATTTAAAGACCATACATGATGATGTCTGGCACTTATTTATTTATTTTAATCCGGGGGGGGGGGGGGGCGCCAAAACTGATGCTGCATACCCCTCTTATACTGGGTAGTTGCGCCCCTGCCTGTACCCATTAGCACATATTGTGTTAAAGCATGAGGATTATCTATCATAAAATCTTACTTATTGAAGGTAATTCCCCAGGATCTGGTTCCTGGTGTCCTTTTATATGCGCACCCATAAGCGGAGTAAAAGTCTGGCTCCTTGGGACGTAGCTCTGGAAGTTTGCTTACTTTCAATACAAAACCGAAATTATTTATTAAGTTAGACAATCATTTAATTCAATCAATTGGTCCCATGTAGCCCCTAAAGGGGTGACATTTTCAGTCAGTTGATTTAGCTGGAAATCGGGTTAGAATTCACCGGATTCAGAGTGTCTGAAACATAAAGTACATTTTCCTGAATTGACTTGTATTCTCTCTGAGCGCAGCTTTTTCTGACCTAAGATGGCCGCTGTGACATCACTTCCTGTGATGTGCCCAAATATGGGCAAAATGGCCGCCCTGTTCACAGCTGTGGAGTCAGAGCTCTGGATGAGAGCTGTGAACTGATCACAAACTTCAAAAATTCGTTAATAATCAACGGTTTGCTCTAAAATTCTGAAAATATTCATGGATCTCAAGGAGTGCTTTATCTAACCACAGGATTTTTTTTATGGTCATTAAAAAAATGGATTCAGAGAAATAAAATATTAAACTTTATAGTCTTGTACCATTTATTTTCAAAGTCTTGTAAATTGGTCAAACTCGCCTGGATTTTTACCAAACTGAAATCCATGTTTATTCTGCATGTGCTTTACAAATAGAGGCCATATTTTGGGGGGTTGAACAATATTTGTGGAAAATACATTGATTTCTCCATTTTACAAACTTTTAAAAATTCAGAGTGTAGCACTTCAAAAAAAACCAATACATGCAGTGAGAGAATTGTTACACCTTATTCACGGAATACATCCTCAAAATCTGGGATCAAAAAATTGATTTTAAAGCATTTTTTATTCTTTACTTTATTGCTTTTATTATTCTCCAGGTTTTTTAACACTTTTGGAAATAGGCCCCGCCCACTTGTTTTAATCATTACCATATTTAATACCTGAGTTCAGGGGTATGACTGGAAGGGGATGAAGAAGGTTTTGTAAAAATCCGATCAGCCATTCTTGCGTAGTAGATTTCTTGACATTACAGCGCCCCCTAGTGATGGACGATCCTCAAACGCGGGTCACATGTGCAAAATCTTATTTGGACTATGGGTTATGAAGGACATGTCAAAATCTGTTATGGTTTTAGAATAATCAGCAATTACATTTAGAGCTAGCTAGCTAACAATCACTTATTTTAGCGTTACTTTTCGAAAAAGTCAAAATTCAAAAATCCGGCATGTTCACTTTTTTTATTTGTCCATTACGCGGTTATATATGGAGTTTTGCACGGATTGCATAAAAAATGTAGGAGGAGTTTAACAAGAAAGGTTTAACCTTTGTAGCCATGTAGCGCGAAAACTAGCTGGGAAACGAAGGGTGTGCCAATTCCCTTTATTTTGCAGAATCATCCAATAAACAAAGTGATGTGAAGTTTTTGAGTGTGGGACCAGTAGTTTGGTGGTTATAGGCCAAAACGCATTGTCCTTTGTTATAGCGCCCCCTAGTTGTTGAGGGGTCTGAATTTCTGGGTTTGAGTAGCGGTGCACATTCTGTACTTGGATACCTGATTCAATAGGTTCGTTACAAATCCGCATGGGCCGCCCAACGCGTTTTAGCGGAGAATAATAATTACCCGTAATAATAATAATAAATAATTTAAAAACACTAGAAAAACAATAGGGTTCTCTGCTCACAGAGCAGACGAACGGCATAGCCGTTCGCCTGCGCTGCGGGCTTGGAACCCTAACTAGAACTGCAAGCAGTTATTAACGGGTTCCAAGCCCGTCTACGCTCCGCCCCCTTTGAGCATGTTCCTGGACTACAGCGTTCAACACCCTCATCCCACAGCATCTGGTTGAAAAACTGGAACATCTGGGCTTCAGCACACCCCTCATCACTTCCTCACCTCCTGACCACTGTCGGTCCGGGTCTGACAGACCACCTCTGATGTCATCACCCTCAGCACGGGCTCCCCTCAGGGCTGTGTCCGCAGCCCCCTGCTGTTTACTCTGATGACACACGACTGCACCCCCAGGTTCACCCCCAATCACATCATGAAGTTCGCA
Source organism: Fundulus diaphanus (assembly GCA_037039145.1). NCBI lineage: Eukaryota > Metazoa > Chordata > Actinopteri > Cyprinodontiformes > Fundulidae > Fundulus > Fundulus diaphanus. Next base: position 56,603,774 of record CM073127.1, read on the forward strand.
GTTGACACAAACTCATTAACAGCTCAGCTTTGGAGGTGGTTAGCAGCACCAAATTCCTCGGGGTGCACATCACGGACAACCTCACCTGGTCTGTAAACACCACATCTGGTGAGGAGGGCACAGAAGCGCTTGTACTTCTTGCGGAGGATGAGGAGAGCCCAACTGCCCCCGCCCATCCTCACAACCCTCTACACAAGTACCATAGAGAGCATTCTGACCATAGATATCCATAATAAAGGCTAGATGTCTTACGGCGGAGTCTCAAACGTCATCACCGGCGGCCATCTTGCCTCAGACAAGCTTTCTGGCGTACTCTGTGGTACCTAATGTAAGGTGAGTGATCAGCACGAACACAAATACTCTTATCTCATTGAATTCTTGACGGATTTACAAACAGTTTGGTTTCTTACAAACGTTATGAACGTGGCTATAATTCTTGATGCTTGAACATGTCGAAATTGCAGATTTTCTTGTCGAAAAATGACTTAATCATGCAGCATAGTTGTGCATCACGGCTACTTGCGCAAGTTATCAAGGCTGAGACCACTGGTCAATTATATAGGTTTTACTGACACCAATAACGATTGTATGACAATTAATCTTTGGTGTAAATTTGAGGGAAATCAATCTCACAATGGTCCAAAAAGATATATGTTCCCTTAATTTCCCCATGGTTATTATACATTATTTTAATATACCAACTCTTATTTCAGGATTTGTTGTGCGACAGGCTCTGAAAAAGCTGTCCTGTGATGTCTGCCGTGCCAGCTTGGTAACAGATGCTGCATCTGCCATCAAGGACCAGAGCTACCACCTGCTGAAGTTAAAAAACAATGGAGGTCTGGTTATTCCATCAGAAGGCACAGTGATGGTAGTCAGGGCAGCAGAGTGGGTCATTCGTCAGACCTCATGTACCAGACGATCACAGCCCATCAAAGTGCTAGAGGTCGTGTACATTGTAAGGAAGAGGATAGGGTCAGAGGATGTGTTTGTGCTCAGAGAGCACATCGGAGAAACACAGTATGGCATAGACAGCCACCACCATATGCTGTTAACGTTGGTTGTGTCCTTGTTTTTTAAGTTAAGGCTGCACCAAATTGCCAAAATAACTAACCTTAGCTTACAGAGCAACAACATGCAACAGAAGCTCAATAAAACCGTCCTTTTCAAAGGGCATTAGCCAAGCTATGTTTTTGGGTCATTTTTTAAATCTCTGTCTTCCATGTGTATACCATCACAGTAGTGTAGGTGGGGATTTCAACATGCTACATCTATATATACTTGTGAAGGGGACTATTGTACCAATTTTAATAGCAAATAAATTTCACTTTTATAATGGATTAGAAATAGGAACCTTTGTGTAATTACTCCTGATATATAATCCGAATAGTCTACATGAAACTTCAAAGTGTTACCTTTAATTTGAAACCTGGATTATGCTTCTACACCAAGAGGTTGCCACACAATAAGCCTTTTTTGTCAGTACTTCATATTTTATTATAACAGTAATATTCATATTATAAAAGTATGTATGTAAATATAAATAAATTAGGACTGTGAAATAATTAATCACACCCAAATAAAAGTGTTTATATATATATATATATATATAATGAATGTTCTTCATTTAGATTGACCTTTAAACCATTAATGCTATTACTCCTTTTCATATCTATCTATCTATCTATCTATCTATCTATCTATCTATCTATCTATCCATATTATATCATAGTGTTACTTTTGGAATAAGTCTGATCCATATCTGAACTATGGATCTTTGCAAATGTTCTTGCCATTACTTCTACTTTTTCCTCATTTGTTACTGCTGTTCATTCTTCATGTTTTAGAACTGGATATGTTCTCTCTGGTCTATTTCCCTTCATTTTCTTAATCATTCCCCATACCTTAGCTATAGGAGTTGTTCTGCCCATTGAATCACAAAAATCTCTCCATTTTGTCTTCTTTGCCTTCTAAATAACTTTCCTTGCTTCTGCTTGATCTTTTTTACATTCAATATTTTTTTTTAAAATTATATGTTCTTTTCAAAATTCTAAAAGCTATCCTCCCTCTTCAAGTTTCTGCTCCGCTTAGAAAATCACGGGATGTGACGTCACATCCTGTGATGTGCCCATATTTGGGCAAAATGGCTGCCCTGTTCACAGTTCTGGATGGTCAGAGCTCTGGATGGTGAAAGCTGTGACCAGATCATAAAATTCATTAAATCTGTAAAAATCAACGGTTTGCTCTAAAATTCTGAAAATATTCACGTATGTCCAAGAGTGCTTTATCTAACTATGTGATTTTTTAAACGCCCATTGAAAAAAGCGTTTCAGAGAAAAAAAATATTAACCTTTATAGTCTTGCACATGTGAATTTCAAAGTCTTATAAATAGTTCAAAATCGCCTGGATTTTTACCAAACTGAAGTACACATTAAGTCTGAATGTGCTTTACAAATAGTGGCCATTTTTATTGGGATTGAACAATATTTGTGGAAAATACATTGATTTCTCCATTTTACAAACTTTTAAAAAATCAGAGTGTGCAACTTTCAGAAACCTCAATACATGCAGTGAGAGAATTGTTACACCTTATTCAAGGAATACATCCTGAAAATCTGAGATCGTTACACCACAAAATGGATTTTTGGTAATTTTTTGAAGTTTTGAAGGTTTTTTTCACACTTTTGGAAATAGGCCCCGCCCACTTGTTTCAATCAGTACCATATTTAATTCCTGAGTTAAGGGTTATGACTGGAAGGGGATGAAGAAGGTTTTGTAAAAATCCGATCAGCCATTCTTGCGTAGTAGATTTCTTGACATCACAGCGCCCCCTAGTGATGGACGATCCTCAAACGCGGGTCACATGTGCAAAATCTTATTTGGACTATGTGTTATGAAGGACACGTCAAAATCTGTTATGGTTTTAGAATAATCAGCAATTACATTTAGAGCTAGCTAGCTAACAATCACTTATTTTAGTGTTACTTTCCGAAAAAGTAAAAATTAAAAAATCCGCCGCGTTAAATTTTTTTATTTGTCCATTACACGCTTATATATGAAGTTTTGCGCGGATCGCACAAAAAATGTAGGAGGAGTTTAACAAGAAAGGTTTAACCTTTGTAGCCATGTAGCGCGAAAAGTAGCTAGGAAACGAAAGGTGTGCCAATTCCCTTTTTGATGCAGAATCATCAAATAAACAAAGTCATATAAAGGTTTTGAGTGTGGGACCAGTAGTTTGGTGGTTACAGGCTGAAACGCATTGTCCTTTGTTATAGCGCCCCCTAGTTGTTGAGGGGTCTGAATTTCTAGGTTTGAGTAGGGGCGCACGTTCTGAACTTAGATACCTGATCCAATTGTTTCGTTACAAATCCGCGTGGGCTGCACAACGCGTTTTAATTCCGTAATAATAATAATAACTAGAACTGCAAGCAGTTATTAACGGGTTCCAAGCCCACGCACCGCCCCCTTTGAGCATGTTCCTGGACTTCAGCATTCAATCCCACAGCATCTGGTGGAAAAACTGGAACATCTGGGCTTCAGCACACCCCTTCACCACTTCCTCACCTCCTGAGCACTGTCGGTCCGGGGTCTGACAGACCACCTCTGATGTCATCACCCTCAGCACAGGCTCCCCTCAGGGCTGCATCCGGAGCCCCTTGCTGTTTACTCTGATGACACACGACTGCACCCCCAGGTTCACACCCAATCACATCATGAAGTTCGCAGATGACATAAACTCATCAACAGCTCAGCTGTGGAGGTGGTTAGCTGGTTAGTTCCTGGGGGTGCACATCACGGTCAACCTCACCTGGTCTGTGAACACCACGTCACTGGTAAAGAGGGCACATAAGCGCTTGTACTTCCTGCAGAGGATGAGGAGAGCCCACCTGTCCCCGCACATTCTCACAACCTTCTACAGAAGTACCATAGAGAGCATTCTAACCAGCTGTCTCTCTGTGTGGTTTGGAGGCGGCAGCACCTCCGACTGGTGGAAAATGAGGAGAGTGGTGGGGACAGCAGAAGGGATCATAGGGGCTCCTCTTTCCTCCATTAAGGACATTTCATCCCAGCGCTGCATGTCCCCAGCCCATAGCATCAGCGCTGCATGTCCCCAGCCCATAGCATCAACAAATAATATGATTGAACTTGACTTTGTAAAGTGCCTTGAGATGACATGTTTCATGATTTGGCGCTATATAAATAAAATTGAATTGAATTGAACAGAGACCCTCAAACCCCCACCATGAACTGTTCCCCATATATATATATATATATATATATATATATAAAATGAATGTTCTTCATTTACAGTGACCCTTTAAACCATTAATGCTATTACTCCTTTTCATGACAACTCATAATATATGAATTACATGTTTCCCGTAACTTATACCTTTTTATTCTAAGTTCAACCAAGATATTCTCTTCTTATCCTTGTAGCTTGTAGTGTTAAATAAGACTAAAATCGTTTCATTTGAATCAAGGTATGCAGATGTTGATAGATATATATATCTATCAGTGACGTGCGGTAGGGTTCATAGCTGGTGAAGCACTGACGTCATCAGTCAGATTTACAAATATATACACTCTACAGAGTAGACTCATTGCAAAGTGCTGAAGGGGACTGGTTGAGCCAAATCAATTAACCAAGAGACATGGAAAAAATATTGATTATTTGTTTAAAAAATAAATAAAACTAAATTATTTGTCATTTGATTGGTAGCAGTTTATGAGTTATGATGGATTTCTACATTTGTAACACATTCAAAAACTAACCTACATTACGCACATTTCATTACAAAAACAAAACATGAATAATTATTGCTGTCTTACTTCTACTTAGAAATGAAGTCCAGCTGCGCTCTTTCTGAACAAAAATATCGGTCACTTTCCGGTAAAAGTTCTTTTTATCTTCTTCAGTTTTAAAAGTTTCTCAGTCTCAGTGGAGCTCACTGCCAGGGAGGAAAGCCTTCCTTCATCAGTCCTGTTCCAGCTGTATGTTTAGAGTCTTTTTAGTGCTTTACTTGTTTAGCAAAACTCGCTAATAACACATCCATAACTTGCTTTGACTCTACTATTTTGGGATAAGAGCGGTGCCCCTTGAGCGCCCCCTGCCTAGAGGCCAAGGAACTGCCGGCCTCACATACAACCAGCTCTTTGGCTTTTATGATCGCCCAGCAGCACACGAAAACACATAGTTTAATGACCAAAACAGAATTCGTAATCCACATATATTAAATTGTGGAAAATCAGTTCATCAGTGTTTGAACAATTGAATTTATGATCTAGAGACAGGAAGATGCATTCACGGAATGGAAGTCAGCGCAGTTAACATGGGATTGCGCAATCCCTGGGGAGACCAAGATCGCTGGCTTGGTGGCGCTTCACTATCAAGCACCACCAAGGATTTACGTTTAAAATAGCCAAAAGTCTTCGATTTTAAAGAGAATATCATAAAAAAATAAGGAAATTAGATTAAAAAAACAATTATTATTACAAATGACTGAGTGAATCACAATATATATTGTTATCATTATTCTATATTTTCTTTCTTTCCATGATTGCCTCCCCTGAATGCATGTCACTGCTATCTATAACTATAACCCATAAACTTTGCACAACATTTGCATATTTGCTCATTTTGCATCATTGCATCTCCAACTAGCATTACAAATGCTGTCGAACTCTCAGTTTCTAAATGCATTCTCGCACAAATGCCCTTTGCACAATCAATTCAGTACATACAAATGGTTTTAAAAATCCTTACCTGTACACTGTGACTTTCTCATGCATTTACACTTCAATTGTTTACTTTTAAATCACTGCTGCACCTTATACTGTAATTTAAATTGACTGTAATTTACAAGCTGTATTTTTGCACAAATTGCCCTCTGCACAATCAATTCTGCATATACAAATGTTTTTTAAAAATACACACCTGTACACTGTGACTTCTCCTGATTTGTTTGCATTTCAATTGTTTACTTCAAATCACTGCTGCACCTTATACTGTAATTTATTTTACTGCAATTTACAAGCTGTATGCAACAGAATTTCGTTCTGTACGCACTCTGTGCATACAAAATGACAAATAAAGTTTTCTAATTCTCTCTAAGTCTATCTATCTATCTATCCATATTATATTATAGCGTTACTTTTTGAATAAGTCTGATCCATATCTGAACTATGGATCTTTGCAAATGTTCTTGCCATTACTTCTACTTTTTATTCATTTGTTAATGCTGTTCCTTCTTCATGTTTTAGAACTGGATATGTTCTCTCTGATCTATTTCCCTTCATTTTCTTCTTCATTCCCCATACCTCAGCTATAGAAGTTGTTCTGCCTATTGAATCACAAAGATCTCTCCATTTTGTCTTCTTTGCCTTCTAAATAACTTTCCTTGCTTCTGCTTGATCTTTTTTATATTCAATAAAAAATTTTAAATTATGTGTTCTTCTCAAAACTCTAAAAGCTATCCTCCCATTTCAAGTCTCTGCTCCGCTTAGAAAATACACAGGATGTGACGTCACTTCCGGTGATGTGCCCAAATATGGGCATAATGGCCGCCCTGTTCACAGTTCTGGATGGCAGAGCTCTCGATGATGAGAGCTGTAAATTGATCACAAACTTCATAAATGTCTTAAAATTCAACGGTTTGCTCTAAAATTCTGAAAATATTCATGAATGGCCAAGAGTGTTTTATCTAACCACACGATTTTTTTATGGTCATTAAAAAAATGGATTCAGAGAAAAAAAATATTAAACTTTATAATCTTGTATCATTAATTTTTAAAATCTTGTAAATTGGTCAAAATCGCCCGGATTTTTACCAAACTGAAAGACATGGTTATTCTGGCTGTGCTTTACAGATAGAGGCCATTTTTATTGGGATTGACCAATATTTGTGGAAAATACATTGATTTCTCCATTTTACAAACTTTTAAAAAATCAGAGTGTGCAACTTTCAAAAACTGGAATACATGCAGTGAGAGAATTGTTGCACCTTATTCAAGGAATGCATCCTGAAAATCCGAGCTTGTTACACCACACAAGTGATTTTTGGTGAATTTTTGAAGTTTTCCAGTTTTTTTCCACACTTTTGGAAATAGGCCCCGCCCACTTGTTTCAATAAATACTATATTTAATACTTTAGTTAAGGGCAATGTCTGGAAGGGAATGAAGAAGGTTTTGTAAAAATCCGATCAGCCATTCTTGCGTAGTAGATTTCTTGACATCACAGCGCCCCCTAGTGATGGACGATCCTCAAATGCGGGTCACATGTGCAAAATCTTATTTGGACTATGGGTTATGAAGGACATGTCAAAATCTGTTATGGTTTTACAATAATCAGCAATTACATTTAGAGCTAGCTAGCTAACAATCACTTATTTTAGCGTTACTTTTCGAAAAAGTCAAAATTCAAAAATCCGCCGCGTTAACTTTTTTTATTTGTCCATTACATGGTTATATATGGAGTTTTGCGCAGATTGCACAAAATATGTAGGAGGAGTTTAACTAGAAAGGTTTAAGCTTTGTAGCCATGTAGCGCGAAAAGTAGCTGGGAAACGAAGGGTGTTCCAAATTGCTTTATTTTGCAGAATCATCCAATAAACAAAGTGATGTAAAGTTTTTGAGTGTAGGACCAGTAGTTTGGTGGTTACAGGCGTAAACGCGTTGTCCTTTATTATAGCGCCCCCTAGTTGTTGAGGGGTCTGAATTTCTGGGTTTGAGTAGAGGCGCACATTCTGTACTTAGATACCTGATCCTATTGATTCGTTACAAATCCGCATGGGCCGCCCAACGCGTTTTAGCCGTAATAATAATAAATAATTTAAAAACACACGAAAAACAATAGGGTTCTCTGCTCACAGAGCAGACGAACGGCATAGCCGTTCGCCTGCGCTGCGGGCTTGGAACCCTAATAAATAATTTAAAAACACACGAAAAACAATAGGGTTCTCTGCTCACAGAGCAGACGAACGGCATAGCCGTTAGCCTGCGCTGCGGGCTTGGAACCCTAATAATAAATAATTTAAAAACAGACGAAAAACAATAGGGTTCTCTGCTCACAGAGCAGACGAACGGCATAGCCGTTCGCCTGCGCTGCGGGCTTGGAACCCTAATAATTTAAAAACACACGAAAAACAATAGGGTTCTCTGCTCACAGAGCAGACGAACGGCATAGCCGTTCGCCTGCGCTGCGGGCTTGGAACCCTAATAAATAATTTAAAAACACGAAAAACAATAGGGTTCTCTGCTCACAGAGCAGACAAACGGCATAGCCGTTCGCCTGCGCTGCGGGCTTGGAACCCTAATAAATAATTTAAAAACACGAAAAACAATAGGGTTCTCTGCTCACAGAGCAGACAAACGGCATAGCCGTTCGCCTGCGCTGCGGGCTTGGAACCCTAATAAATAATTTAAAAACACGAAAAACAATAGGGTTCTCTGCTCACAGAGCAGACAAACGGCATAGCCGTTCGCCTGCGCTGCGGGCTTGGAACCCTAATAATTTAAAAACAGACGAAAAACAATAGGGTTCTCTGCTCACAGAGCAGACGAACGGCATAGCCGTTAGCCTGCGCTGCGGGCTTGGAACCCTAATAATAAATAATTTAAAAACAGACGAAAAACAATAGGGTTCTCTGCTCACAGAGCAGACGAACGGCATAGCCGTTCGCCTGCGCTGCGGGCTTGGAACCCTAATAATTTAAAAACACACGAAAAACAATAGGGTTCTCTGCTCACAGAGCAGACGAACGGCATAGCCGTTCGCCTGCGCTGCGGGCTTGGAACCCTAATAAATAATTTAAAAACACGAAAAACAATAGGGTTCTCTGCTCACAGAGCAGACAAACGGCATAGCCGTTCGCCTGCGCTGCGGGCTTGGAACCCTAATAAATAATTTAAAAACACGAAAAACAATAGGGTTCTCTGCTCACAGAGCAGACAAACGGCATAGCCGTTCGCCTGCGCTGCGGGCTTGGAACCCTAATAAATAATTTAAAAACACGAAAAACAATAGGGTTCTCTGCTCACAGAGCAGACGAACGGCATAGCCGTTCGCCTGCGCTGCGGGGTTGGAACCCTAAAAAAGTATTTATACGTTTCTAAATTTAGTAAGAGTGTAATTAATTATGATAGGTTTGACACTTGAATATATTTCAATACCCTTAAAACCACAAAAGGGGATAATTATTACCCCCCCCCCCCCGCAACAGTATCAGTGATCCTAAGATGCAGTAAAGTTGTTCTAACCAATTAATTTTTTAAACATTTATATGAACAAACTGAGGAACACTAACAAAGAGTCTGTGAGAGAAGTGAGAGAAACCAGGGTTTTAGCAATTGCAAATCATAAGGGGGAAAAATAACCCCCCATGTGGCTCCAGTGTTAATGATATTTACTGAGGTTAGCCCTATCACTGCACTTTTTTCATAAACCAATTCTAATCTAGTCAAGTGCATAATAAAACTTGGTGTCACGATCTGATCACAATCCATTACTAAACACAGTCATTCGTCGTGTTGAAATACACATCTGTGCTCACTGCATAACAACATATAACACAATTTCTGGATGCTAGCCGGGGCCAGAGTTAGCAAGAGTGACGAAAAAAGTAATAAACTGGGTGGGGACACAAGCGCTGGCATCCTTCATGACGGGTTTGTTTACATTTAGTGAGTGACGTGACCACTACCAACCAGATAAACGTCAGATTGATAGTCTGATCTCTTCTCTGCTCTGGCTCCCATGGTGAATGAGCTGATGGGAGCTTTTGCGAGACGGGCTGCACTCGGGTCTCCAGTGTTGTCAAAGCAGCAATACTGGGTGCGCTGTGTGCGCAACTTAGGGACTGGACCCCTATACACTTGAGACAAGTTTAGGGGGTAAATACAGTGTGCGAGTGCCACTTTTTGTTACGGTTTGCACATATAGTAATAGAGAATGATCTTTCACCTCTAATAATAATTTGAAAAAATTACTCAAAAAAGATAAGGGGCTTTCGAAAAAACATTTCAGGCACTATTGTTTGTAATGACGGTTTGCATACTCTAGTTTCTCAGGGAATAGCTGGTTGGACAGCTCTGTAACTTGAAGATTTAACAATAGTGAAATTATCTTTATAGTTTTGATTTCGCACCGCCTCCCCCTGGCAGGCCCTGCCTTCTACCATACGTGTATCAACAATGGCGCATTCAGGTGATCAATTCATGTGGCTTCACAGGTAATGGACTAGAATTTGTAGACCAAATAATTCAGCCAACAAAGGAATGAACATTGCAAAATGTTTAAAGGAACTGGTGTTGTTGTAGCTGTAACTGATGGAAGCAATCTCTTTCAGTGGCCGAGAACAACTCAGTGACGATGTGAGAACACTGAATAAAAGCTATGAACCTCATCAGAATCCGGGATGTTGTACTGGTTCTGAGAGAGTCTGTCTAGGTAATTCAGATCACTGACTGACTGATCTGGTTAACATTGTCAGCTTGCAGGGCAGAGGCAGAAGGGGCTTGGGTCATACCTCATAGACTTGGCTGAGGTTTCCAGTAGGGCTGGGAAAAGAGGTGAATCCAGGTAAAAGAATAGGTAATGGAAAACACAATCCAGGCAGAGGTAACAAGATAGGGGGAGAGACAGGAAATAAATCCGAAACCTAGGCTTTGGGTCTCGGATTCACATTACAGGTAGAGGTATCAGTCAGAGGAAGAGGTAGGCAGACGAGGCCGAGTAACGGTTCAGGAAGTCGAGGTCCAGACACAGAAGCAAACAGGACAATACGACAGGGGCAAGACAGGCAGGAGAAATCACAGTAACAAAACATGTCGAGAACAGGCAGGCAATCAATGAATGCTGGTTTACTCACATAGTGGCTTTCATGAATCTAGCAGTTACACACTGGGAGAGCCTGGAATATATAGTGCTCATCCCAGGTGGCTCCTTAATTGGAGCCACCACAGGTGTGACTGCACAGACCTTGATTACTAAACATTTCCAAGGTCAATGTAACTGATGTTGCCCTATCTGATCACGTTCCTGTTACCTTTGAAAAAATCGTTTCCAATGACTAATTTAGCCAAAGGGACTTCATAAGAAAACACATCTTTAAGGATGATGCCAATGAAACCTTTAATCAAGCTTACTCTTCTACTTCCATTTCGTCCTGTAACTCAGTAGATGAACTAGTAGATAACTTGAAGTCTAAAGTTTCAGACATCATTGACTGCATTGCTCTAATTAAAATAAAGGTGTAATGATTTTCTACAGGTGAACCCGGTATTCAGCCAGACACAGAGTTAACGTTTTTAAAGGTTTATTGCAGGAGAGAATACTGGTGGACAAGGCCTTCCTTGTCCACCACTCCAAACAGTGGCGGTCTTAACTTATGAGTCCAGGTGGAGTTTAGCTTGGTTTGGTGGGAGTGCCAAGGCAGATGATGCAGGCAGCCAGAGAAGAGCCTGAGAACAGATGTGAACAGGCAGAGTGAAAACCAGACCAACAGAACTATGACTGGGATTCACATGAAACCGGCAGAACTGCGACACGCAGACAGGCAATCCTTAGCAGGAGAATCCAGCTGGCAGAGCACACATAATCTGAAGAGGTGCAGGTACATCACAAGGGGCAGTCTGACAAGTGAAGAGAGTGAGGATTGAGACGTTCTGGCAGGGAAGTGGCAGAGGAGGCAGGCTTAAATAGGCAGGAGAACAAAGGTGTGCAGAGTGAGCTAATTAGCCAGAACAGGTGGAGGTCATCAGGGGAAGGTAAGTGGCTGAAGGAGGAAACAAGCTGACAGAAAATAAGTGGAAGGGGACAGAAACTAAACTAAACCAATCCAGAACATAACTAACCACAAAGACCAAACCTGAGATAGAAACCCAAACTAAAACTAGACTAATACTAAGACCAATAACTCAAATCATGACAAAAGGTTGTTTCTTGAAAAAAAAAATCTCTATGGAGAAGTGCTCTAGCAGTTAGAAGAGAAAAAAGGGAGTGTCGAAAAGCTGAACGTAGGTGGAAAATTATTAGACTCCAGGTTCACTATGATGCCACTAGTGAACTAGTGATGTAAAGAGAGACTTTACAGATATGACTTAAAAGTGAAAAATGCAAGGGAATCTTTCTTCTCTGAGATCATCAACAAAATCATTATTAATGCTCGTGCCTTATTTGCCACGGTCTACAGGTTAGCAAATCCTCCTGTGTCCATGGCATCTGAACTCCACTCCACCAGGAACTGCAATGACCTTTCTAGTTTCTTTGCTGAGAAAATCCAAAAGATTAGATCAGTCTGGCCTCAGTCCAACAACAACCAGCTTGATTTCATTAGCGAAAAGTTTCTCTTTAATAGTGACATGTCTTGAGCTGCACCATCTCTTTTTAATAAAGCCATGTAAATGCTAGACTTCGTTATTAGGCGCCCGCCTATGCATTGAAAATGCATGGCGGAGGCCTTATGTTATGCACCTAATAAGGATTTCTTTATTATTATTATTGTTTATTAATATTCCGTCACCGTTAATACAGCCCGAACCGTAGGGTCTACCCCCACATACTATGTATCAAAACGTTCGTCTCGACGCCGCGATCAGGGCTTTTTGTACTTGACACCATTTCGACTTACGGTTGGAACAAAATTCGCAAAAAACCACCAAAAAATGGTCATTTTCAACCCTCTACTGTGTCGTCTTGCTTTCACCTACGAACATCGTTTAGCTTCCAGTTTGTAGATATATCTTTGAACTATTCAGAAGTGAAAACGGAATGTGCATATCTTTTATCATTTTCTCATCACGCAATTTTCAGTTACCATGGTGACAAAATTCTCCAAAAAACACCAAACTACTCGCTCAATTTTCACTCTATGTGCACAAATTATACATCAACACGTAGGTATTTCTGTCTGGATTCAGGAAATGTAACCCTCATTGGTGTAGGTCTTTTAGATTTCTTTCAAATCACCTCAGACCGGCAACAACCCCAAAGTGAAACTTATGCGAAAAAGACCGAACAACTTCAGCCTACTCGCTCAATTTTCACTCTACGTAGACAAATTATACATCAAAACGTAGGTCTTTTTGTCTGGATTCAGAAAATGTAAACCTCATTGGTGTAGGATTTATAGATTTTTTTCATCACGCCATTTTCACCTACCGTGGTGACAAAATTGTCTAAAAAACAACAAACAACTTTAGCATACTCGCTCAATTTTCGATCTACGTGCACAAATTATACATCAAAACGTAGGTATTTCTGTCTGGATTCAGGAAATGTAGCCCTCATTGGTGTACGATTTATAGATTTTTTGCAAATCACCTCAGACCGGCAACAACCCCAAACCCTCCCCAAATTGAGCTGTAGTTGTTGGGATTTTTCCATGCAGCAGAGAGCCAGCCAGGGCCGGTCAAAGCTATAGGCGTGCTAAGGGGCCGCTTGGGCCCTCTGGTGTAATGGGGGGGCCTCAAAATTTTTTTTTTTTTTTTTTTTTTTTTTTTTACAAGTAACAATTAAATAACTTGAACAATTGATATAAATGAATGATGATAAATGAATTTGTTTAATTTATTTAATTTATTTTGTATTCAGAAGTTTTAAGAAAACATTAAATTATTTATTTATTTCTGTATTTATTTTTAAATATGGAAAACTTGGTCCTCCATACTCCAGGGCTCAACAAGAGTTCATCTAAAGATGTTTTAGAACTGATTGGTGACCTTTAGTTTATATTTCAGAAAGTTAGTTATAAGTAGAGTTATGTGGTTTTATGTTTTTTGGATACAATCCGGGTTAGCACCCGAACATCCCTTTCAGACAGCTTCCTCGTGCGTCCACAGTTAATCCTGTTGGATGTGGTTCATCCTTCTTGGTGATATGCTGACATTACCCTGGACACCGTGGCTCTTGATACATCACAAAGACTTGCTGTCTTGGTCACAGATGCAAGGCAAGGCAAGGGAAATATATTTATATAGCACAATTCAGTACAGAGACAATACAAAGTGCTTTACATGATTAAAATATAGCAAAATAAACGCAAGTAGGAATAAAATGTAGCTACAAAATAGAATAAAAGCAAGTAGAGATAGAATGTAGAAACAAAGAAGAACATTAAAAACAGTAAAACAGTTTAACTAGAACAGTCAAAGGCAATTGTAAACAAATGTGTTTTCAATCTTGATTCAAAAGAACTCAGGCTTTCCGCACTTTTACAGTTTTCTGGAAGTTTGTTCCAGATAAGCGGAGCATAGGAACTAAATGCTGCTTCTCCTTGTTTAGTTGTGGTTCTAGGTATGCAGAGTAGACTGGAGCCAGAAGACCTGAGTGGTCTGGAGGGTTCATACACTGATAACAAGTCTGTGATGTATTTAGGTGCTAAGCCATTCAGGGATTTATAGACTAACAGAAGTATTTTAAAGTCTATTCTCTGAGATACAGGGAGCCAGTGTAAGGACTTTAGAACTGGGGGGATGTGCTCTACTTTCTTAGTCTTAGTGAGGACGCGGGCAGCAGCGTTCTGGATCAGCTGCAGCTGTCTGGTCCACTTTTTAGGCAGACCTGTGAAGACACCGTTGCAGTAATCAATTCTACTAAATATAAATGCATGGATTAGTTTTTCTAGATCCTGCTGAGACATCATTCCTTTAATCCTGGAAATGTTCTTCAGGTGATAAAAAGCCGACCTTGTAACTGTCTTTAGATGCTTTTGGAGGTTCAGGTCTGAGTCCATCACTACACCCAGGTTTCAGGCCTGATCAGTGGTTTCTAGCTGAAGTGACTGAAGCTGTGTGCTAACTTTTGATCTCTCCTCTATTGGTCCAAATATTATTACTTCAGTTTTGTTTTTATTCAATTGAAGAAAGTTTTGACACATCCAGCAAGATGTGCACCAACAATTTGTCCTCCTTTGAACTCACCCATGTCACCCATAATGTTGTGTGCATTGCAATATTTTGAGCAAAACTGTGCTCTTACCCTGCTAATTGGACCTTCACACTCTGCTCTTATTGGTTCAATGTGCAATTAATGATGATTGGCCACCAGGCTGGTCCAATTTAGCCATGAAACCTCCCACACTGAAATGAGAGGTGTTTCAGTTTCATTGTCCAACCCCTGTATTTAGTGTATTTCACTTACTGAATTGAGTTACTGAAATAATTGTCTATACTTTTATTTATTAAGATTTAATTCTAGTGTTTATGTAAGGCAGAGGTTACAAATGTAAACGTTATGACCTTTTGTTTGGACCGTTTTTGCCTTTTCTTCTTTCTATTAGAAACGGCTCTAAAAGAAGACGTGGAAACAACGCCCCCAAAATGACGCTTGTGGCCAAAAAGTGTATTACGTCATTAGTGGTTTAGGACTACCGTAGCAAATTAATGGGATGTTGCCAATTAGCTCATTAGCTGCATCTCAGATCGAAGTACGCAGTTTGCAGCTCTGCAGACGCAAAGTTTTCCTGGTCGGCAGGTTTTGATGAAGACAAATCCTTTTCACTCAGAAGGTTTGATTTAAAATCCCCAAGCGATGAGAGCCTACGACCAAGGAACTCAGAAGCTTTGCCTTTGACGGTCACGCCCACCACCAGGCGGGCGCCTTCTTCAACTTCTTCAGAAGTTGAACGATTCTAGTTTGCTCTGTTAGCCAGGTCTTGCTTAGGAATAGTAAACTTGCCTCTCTATACAGGCTCTGATATCTTAGTGGGTCGGAAAGCTTCCTCCACTCCCATGATGGATGGAAATGTAGGTCTATATGTTGTCCTCCAGGTATGTCAGCTTCTCCCTGTCCATCTCCCTTGATTCTTCTTCCTTATCTTCCCGTGGATTTCTGGCCAAGCCGCTGAAGGGAAAAAATAGCACAGGTCAGTGATGTAGAATTGACCCCATAGAAACACCCTTAGCAATGGTGGAAAGTCATTGTCATGTTTTTCTGAGAATTTAGTGAAATCTTCAGCAAGGGTAATAACAATAGATCATCTACATTCCCTGAATGAAGATTATGAAAACATTATGCATGCTTCTCACTAGAGATGTATATAAATGCAGATGCTTCCTGTAAATGTGTCATGATTTGGGTTTGGTTATGGTTTATGTTTGTTATTTGATTAATTAGTTCACTCTCCTGCCTTAAGTTCAGTTTCTGTTTTGGGTTCTTTCGTGTTTGGTTTCTATTATAGCTTGTGTACTGTTTTAGTTTCACCTGTCACTTTTTTAGTCAGCTCAGTTCTGCCTCCAGTCACTCCCCTTCCCCTAATTAGCTCCACCGAGTCTGGTACTTAGTTTCACTCCATTCACCTGCTCACTCCCCTACTTATACCTGCCTCTGCCCCCTGCAATCTGCCAGATCAATTCAAGCCTTTTGGTGAGTCTTATCCAGCGTATTCTGTTCTGCTTGCTCTGTTGATACCGACCCAATTTGCCTTTTGACTTCTGAGCCAGCCTGATCCCGATCCTGTTTTTCCTGCCTGTTCCTGCTTGTTAACCTGTATACCAGACCTAGACAGTTTTTGGATTTTCTGAGCTTGCCTGATCCCTGCCTGTTTTACCTGCCTGCCTGTGTACAGACCTGGATTTGTTATCTGACCACCGAGCCTGCTTGACCTCATTTAGCCAGTCTGCCCATTTGTGTACTGACCCTGGACTGTTTATCAACCACGAGCTTTGTCTTGCCCTGCCCGTCATTTCTGCCTGCTTGTTAAATCCCGGTTCCTGCTCCCGACCTTTTGTTTAAATAAACCTTCTTTAATTTTATCCTCTTGTGTGGCTGAATACTGGGTCCTATGTCTTCTGCTTATGACAAAATGCTGTGTTTTCCACATAAAGTATAGTGAATATAATCCATTTTATCTTTTACGACGGGAGAAACTTGCTACTCACATGACCAGGTTGCAGGGCAGTTGCAAGGTGACTGAATATTTAGGAGGGGAGACTGGAGGAACAGCAGGTGGAGCAAATTAACTCAGGTGAGAGGAGTAAAAGCCAGTTAAGCAGAAGGAAAGGAAGGCAGTGAGCTGGCAAGGGCAGAGAGAGAACTGAATCTAAAGGAAACACGAAGAATGGCCAGAGATGAAGGAATAACCTAACCAGGCAAATAGATCTGTTACTTTCTTTATTTGTTCCTGAATTTCTTTGGATCTTGGCATGATGTCTAGCTTTTGAGGACCTTATGGTGTACTTCTGGATCCCTTTGTCAGACACGTACTATTTAAGTGATATCTTGATTAAGAACAGGTGTGGCAGTAATCAGGCCTGATTACTGCCACACTAGCTAGATAAGGTGAACTTAGGTGTGATAAACCACAGTCATGTGTTAATGGGGGACCGCCCTTCATTTAAAAATTAGGTTGGAGGTCAGTCTCTGCCTCAAGCAGAGGAGTTTAAGTATCTTGGTGTCTTGTTCATGAGTGATGGAGTTCAAATATATATGAGAGATGCACAGATGGATTGGGGCTGCATCTACACTAATGTGGGTGATTCTTAGTTAAAAAACAAAGCTATCAATTTACCAATCTATCTAGGTTCTGACCCTAACCTATGGTCTTGAGGTTTGGATCATGAGAGAAAAAAGGAGAGCCAAGATTCAAGCCGCCAATATGAGCTTCCACCGGAAGGTGGCCGGGTTAAGCCTTAGAGATAATGTGAGGAGCTCTGTTATCCAGGGGCAACTCAAAATAGAGCATCTGCTTCTCTGTATCGAAAGGAAGCAGTTAAGATGGTTTTGGCTTCTAATCAGGAAGTCCCTATAGGCACCTCCCTTTTGGGGTTTTTCCAGGTAACCCCAGGAGACCCCAAGGAAGACCCAGAACTCGCTGGAGGGACTATATTTCTCATCATGCCTGGGAACATCTTGGGGTCCTGCAGAATGAGCTGGAGAATGTTGCTGCGGAAAGGGATGTTTGGGCTTCTCTCCTGGAACTGTTGCCCGTTGATCTGATCTTTTATAAGTAGAAGAAAATGGATGGATAGATTTTAAAACTGCATTTCATGTTCACTTGTGTTGTCTTTGACTAATTAAATTAGTCAAAGACAACATGTTCTGAAACATTTAATTGTGACAAACATGCAAAAACATATGAAAATCAGGAAGGGGGCAAACACTTTTTCACACCACTGTTCAGGACACAAAGCTAGATGTCTGTAATGAATGTTACTGTCTAACACAAGATGCAAGTACACAGGGTGAATTACAACAGCAGAGGTTGGAACACACAAGTCAAGTCAAGTTTATTTGTATAGCACATTTTAGCAGCAAGGCAGTTCAAAGTCCTTTACATCATGGAAACATAAACACATCAAAATGGTCACCAGTTGTGAGACCATTAACAAGCATTACATTTCATCAAGTGAAAAAGATTAATACACATCAAATATCAAGAATCAAAAAGTTTTATTTTCAGCACGAGTTACCGTGGTGAAATTCTTTCAAGACATACTCTGGCTTAGGACACACATGACAAACAATAAACAAAAAGCAGTGGGTGGAGCTAATAACATATTGAACAGTATATAGTCTTTGTGGGCTGCAAGTACTCTCAACGAGCTCCAAAGGTCAATCTCACCTAAACACGATCCATTGTGGTGGATGAATCAGTCACTTGAAGCTTCTTCGATGATACATTCAGCTTGTGGTGAATCTTGTGCAATGTTCTTGAACCTGGTATGCAGAACTGTGCAATATAACATTCCTGATAGTTAAGAGTGTGAAAGAGAAGTACAGGACTGTCTCAGAGAATTAGAATATTGTGATAAAGTTCTTTATTTTCTGTAATGCAATTAAAAAACATGAAATGTCATACATTCTGGATTCATTACAAATCAACTGAAATATCGCAAGCCTTTTATTGTTTTAATATCGCTGATTATGGGGTACAGCTGAAGAAAACTCAAAAATCCTATCTCAAAATATTAGAATATTTCCTCAGACCAAGTAAAAAAAAAATTATAACAGCAAAACAAAATCAAACATTTGAAAATGTCCATTAATGCACTCAGTACTTGGTTGGGAATCCTTTTGCACAGATTACCGCATCAATGCGGCGTGGCATGGAGGCAATCAGCCTGTGGCATTGCTGAGGTGTTATGGATGCCCAGGATGCTTCAATAGCGGCCTTTAGCTCATTTGCATTGTTGGGTCTGGTGTCTTTCAGCTTCTTCTTCACAATACCCCACAAATTCTCGATGGGGTTCAGGTCAGGGGAATTGGCAGGCCAATCAAGGACAGTAATGCCATGGTCAGTACACCAGTTACTGGTGGTTTTGGCACTGTGGGCAGGTGCCAGATCTTGGTTGTGCAGCGTTTCCTGCCACATTTCCCCCTTCCAACACACTTTTTGTGAATGTGCTTTGAAACTGCACTCTGTGAACAGCCTGCTCTTTTTGAAATTTCTTTTTGTATCTTATCCTCCTGATGTAGGGTGTCAATGATGGTCTTCTGGACAGCAGTCAGATCAGCAGTCTTCCCCATACTTGTGATTTAGTTTACTGAACCAAGCTGAGTGTTTTTCAAGGCTCAGGAAACCCTTGCAGATGTTTCGAGTTAATTAGACGATTCAAGTGATTAGTTGAATAGCCTACTAGTATACTTTTTCACGATATTCTAATTTTCTGAGTCCTGTATGTATTTACAGTAGTGATATTGTAACATGTAAAGCCTTCAGTAAATCTTGTGCAATATACTGAAACCTTAATATGCAGAACTGTGCAATGAAAACTGTGCAATAAAACCTTCCTGATGGTTAAGAGTGTACAAAAAAATATGCATTCACAGTGTTGATTCTGCAACATGTACAGAATCTGTCTTCTCAGCAGGCAGCAATAGCCCTTACAGCTTTAGCGCATAAGCAATTTCTAAGTCAGCTCGTACTGGATTTGATGCTCCTGAAATGTTTACCTGATGGGAGAGGGGCATCCTACAATTCCTTGTGCGGTCCTCACCACCTGAGGACAGCACAGGTGGCCGCCTTTCTTCTCCTTCACTGTGCAGCTCCCATACCACACATAAAAGACTTTGTATTTTAGCCATGTAAAAGTTTTTTTAGCAGCTTGGTGGAAAGTCCAGACCATTTCAGTTTCCTGAGGAAGAAGAGTCGTTGTTAAGCCTTATTCACCAAAGTTCTTCTTCTTTTCTTCCAAAGCTCTCATGGTGATGACATCAACAGCCTGACTGAATGTATCACTGCCTACATGACCTTCTGTGTGGAGAGCATTGTGCCTACACGATGGCTACGGTGCTTTCCAAACAACCCCCCCTGGGTGACCCCTGAGCTGAAAGTCCTCCTGAACCAGAAGAAGAAAGCTTTCTACTCAGGGGACAGAGATGAGCAGCGTAGAGCTCAGCGGGAGCTCCAATGGAAAATCAGGACGGCAAAGAAGGACTATGGGAGGAAGATGGAGGAGCAACTGGCACAGAACAACGTCAGAAATGTGTGGAGATGTCTGAAGAACATCTCCGACTTTGGGCAGAGGACCAGCAGGGCTGCAGATGGTGACACCAAGTTTGCAGATGAATTAAACAGGTTCTTCACCCGGTTTGACTCCCCTCAAACTCCCTGCCCTCAACTCTCCACACATTTCCAACCCCCAGAGACCTACCCTCCCCCCTGCCGCCACCCTCACCAACCCCCGACCCATCCACACCTTCGGTCCTGCCTTCCTCCCCCCTCACAGTCACACCAATGCAGGTGAGAGGGCAGCTGATGAGGCTGAAACAGAGGAAAGCCTCAGGACCGGACGGCATCCCCCCAAGGCTGCTGAGGACCTGTGCAGGTGAGCGCTGGGAGGTCCTCAGCTACAACTACAACATGAGCCGCAGCCTGGGGGTGGTCCCCACCCTGTGGAAGACCTCCCGTGTAGTACCGGTTCCCAAAACGCCGCACGCCTGGGAACCGGCCCACTTCAGACCAGTCACCCTGACCTCCCACCTGATGAAGACCATGGAGCGCCTCATCCTTGGTCACCTACGCATCGTGGTGGGCCCCACCCTGGACCCGCTGCAGTTTGCCTACCGGCCCAACATCAGAGTAGAGGACGCCATCATCTACCTGCTGCAGCGGGCACTCACCCACCTGGAGACCACTGGGAGCGCTGTGAGAGTCATGTTTTTTTACTTCTCCAGCACTTTCAGCACCATCAGACCAGCGCTGCTGAGGGGGAAGCTGGAGGACGCTGGGGTGGACAAACATCTTGCTGACTGGACCATCGACTACCTCACTGACCGCCCTCAGCACGTGTGGCTGCACGGCTGTCAGTCAGAGGTGGCAGTCTGCAACACGGGAGCTCCCCAGGGCACCGCCCTGTCTCCATTTTTCTTCATCCTCTACACTTCGGACTTCACCTACAACATGGACAGCTGCCACCTTCAGAAGTTCTCTGATGACTCGGCCATTGTGGGCTGTGTGTCTGAGCGGAACGAGCTGGAGTACCGGTCGGTCATCATGAACTTTGTGGACTGGTGTGAGGAAAACCATCTGTGTCTAAACACCAGTAAGACCAAGGAGATGGTGATCGACTTCAGGAGAAGACCCCCACCTCACTCCCCCGTGAACATCCAGGGGCAGGACATATAAACTATGAAGAGTTTCAAATACCTGGGTGTTCACGTCAATAATAAACTGGGCTGGACTCATAACACAGACGCTCTATACAAGAAGGGCCAGAGCCGCCTCCACCTCCTCAGGAGGCTGAGGTCCTTTGGAGTGAGCAGGCCCCTGCTTAAAACCTTCTATGACTGTGGTGCCTCCTCTACACTGTCGTCTGCTGGGCCCCTGGGAGCGCAGAGCGGGACAGAAAGAAGCTGAATAAGCTGGTGAGGAAGGCCACTTCTGTCCTGGGCTGCAATCTGGACTCGGTGGAGGAAGTGGCTGAGAGAAGGGTGTTGTCCAAGCTCACATCCATCATGGACAACACTTTCCACCCCCTGTACCAGACTGTAGAAGAGCTGAGCAGCTCCTTTAGTGACAGACTTAGACATCCTGTCTGTAAAAAGGAACGCTACCGCAGGTCATTCATCCCTGCCGCTATCGGACTATACAATGCTGCACTATAATTGTAATAACTAATGTGCAATAACTAATGTGCAATTCTATTTAATACACTGTGCAATAACCTGTGCAATAATCCTGTAAAGAAGTGACTGCTGCTGTTATTTATCTCACTACCTCACATCTGTTGATCCATCCATTCCCTTAGCTCTTAGTAGTAATGATTTTATGGGATTCTTCATAAATAAAATTGATGCCATTAAAAATAAAATAATTGGCATCCTCCCAAACATGATTACCTCATCCCCAGTAAGTAAGGCAGCGTTGGAGGAATCTTTAGAACCTGCGCTGTGTCTGAACTGTTTAGAAGCAGTAGAGCTTTCTGAGCTATCTAAAATCTTAGCTTCGTCTAAACCTTCTACCTGTATGTTAGACCCAATCCCAACCAAGTTGTTTAAGGAGGTATTCCCTTTGATCAGTGGTCCTATTTTAGACATGATTAATCTATCCTTAGTAAATGGATATGTACCACAGGTTTTTAAAGTAGCTGTTATTAAACCTTTACTTAAGAAACCTTCTCTTGATCAAGATGAGCTAGTAAACTACAGACCTATATCTAATCTTCTTTTCTTATCTAAAATTCTTGAGAAAGTAGTTGCTAATCAACTTTGTGAACATTTACAAAGCAATGACCTACTTGAGGAGTTTCAGTCAGGCTTCAGAGCTCATCATAGCACTGAAACGGCTCTGGTGAAGGTCACTAATGATATTCTCATGGCCTCAGATAATGGACTTGTGTCTGTACTTGTCCTGTTAGATCTTAGTGCTGCATTTGATACAGTTGATCACAATATTCTCCTACAAAGACTTGAACATACTGTAGGGATTAAGGGGAAAGCATTAGGCTGGTTTAAATCTTATCTGTCGGACAGATTCCAGTTTGTTCATGTTAATAATAAATCTACCTCAAACTCTAGGGTCACCTGTGGAGTACCACAGGGTTCAGTCCTTGGACCAATTCTCTTTACTATATATATGCTTCCGATCGGCAAAATTATCAGACAGCATGGGATTAATTTCCACTGTTATGCTGATGACACTCAGCTATATCTATCCATAAATCCTGATGAATCCAATCAATTACTTCAACTGCAGTCATGTCTTGATGACATCAAAAGCTGGATGACTTTAAATTTCCTGCATCTAAATTCTGACAAGACCGAAGTTGTAATCTTTGGGCCAGAGTCCTCAAAAAATAAACTTCTTAACCAATCACTTAATCTGGATGACATTAACTTGGCCTCTGGAAATAAAGTTAAAAATCTTGGTGTTGTTTTCGACCAAGACATGTCATTTAAATCCCATATTAAACAGGTTTCCAGAGTTTCCTTTTTTCACCTCCGGAATATCACCAAAATTAGAAACATTCTGTCCAGGAGTGATGCTGAAAAACTAGTCCATGCATTTGTTACTTCAAGGCTGGACTATTGTAATTCTTTACTATCAGGAAGTCCACAAAATGCAATTCAAAGTCTTCAGCTTATCCAAAATGCTGCAGCAAGAGTTCTGATGAAAATCAACAAGAGGGATCATATTTCTCCAATTTTAGCTTCCCTTCATTGGCTTCCTGTTAAATCAAGAATAGAATTTAAAATTCTTCTTCTAACGTATAAAGCCCTTAATAATCAAGCTCCATCATATATCAGAGCTCTGATTACTCCGTATGTTCCTAACAGAGCACTTCGCTTTCAGACTGCAGGTCTGCTGGTGGTTCCTAGAGTCTCTAAAAGTAGAATGGGAGGCAGATCCTTTAGCTATCAGGCTCCTCTCCTGTGGAACCAACTCCCAGTTTTGGTCCGTGAAGCAGACACCCTGTCTACTTTTAAGACTAATCTTAAAACCTTCCTTTTTGACAAAGCTTATAACTAGAGTGGCTCATGTTACTCTGAGCTACCTTTATAGTTTTGCTGCTATAGGCTTAGGCTACTGGAGGACATCAGGGCCTACTTTTCTCACTCTACTGATTTCTACTGTTCTCCAGTCTACTGTTCTCCAGATTTGCATTGCATTACATTGAAATGACTGTTGTCATTTCAGCTTTTAACTTTTTGTTCTCTCTCTTTTTTCTTCATAGTAGGTACACCTGGTCTGACGTTCTGTTGACTGTGAAATCATCCAGGGAGGACAGATCACCGACTATTACCATCTAATGTAGAACAGATTACTAGATCAATGTGTGCTTCTGTGCTTTTTGTCTGTCTTGTTGTGTCTCTGCTTTGTCTTCTGTAACCCCCAATCGGTCGAGGCAGATGACCGTTCATACTGAGCCCGGTTCTGCTAGAGGTTTTTCCTTCCCGCTAACGGGTGTTTTTTCTTTCCACTGTCGCTTCATGCTTGCTCAGTATGAGGGATTGCAGCAAAGCCATGTACAATGCAGACGACTCTCCCTGTGGCTCTACGCTTCTCCAGGAGTGAATGCTGCTTGTCGGGACTTTGATGCAATCAACTGGTTTTCTTATATAGGAACATTTTTGACCAATCTGTATAATCTGACCCAATCTGTATAATATGATTGAACTTAACTTTGTAAAGTGCCTTGAGACGACATGTTTCATGAATTGGCGCTATATAAATAAAATTGAATTGAATTGAATTGAATTGTTGCTCTTTACCTGGTACCATTTTAAGGTACATCAGTACATATGTATTTATTTCCTTTTCATATTTTTTATTTTATTTTTTTATCTTTTTTGATCCACTGTATATATGTGGATACACTGTATATACCTCATGCACCTTTTCCTCCTTTTGGCACCTTCTTTTGATTATTGATTATTGAACCGATGTGTGACATGTGAATTTCTCCACTGTGAGATCAATAAAGCTTATCTTATCTTATCTTTTATCTTGACCAGGTGAGATGTATTCACAGTCCAGGAGAGATCAGAGGACATGTGAATGCCCAGGAACTTTAGGCTTTCCACATATTCCACCACCTCTCCATGTATGCAGAGAGGAGTGTGTTAAGTCTTCCTGGACTTCCTGTAGTCCACTATGACCTGGTTTTGCCAGTGTTCAGCATCAGATTGTTCCTGGAGCACCACTGTGTCACATTGTGGACCTCATGTCTGCAGTGGGTCTCATCATTGTTGGAGATGAGACCCACCACAGTGGTGTCATCCACAAACTTCACCACCGTGTTTGTGGGATGGACAGCAGAGCAGTCCTGGGTGAAAAGGGTGAAGATAGCAGGGCTCAGGAAACAACCCTGCAGCATGCCAGTGTTAAGGATCAGTGGAGAAGATGTGTGTTCCCCTATCCTCACCACCTGGGGCCTATTGGTGAGGAAGTCACTGATCCAGGAGTAGGGTGGTGTGGATAATCCCAGGTTGTGGAGCTTCCGACCCAGCATGTCTGGGAGCATGGTGTTGAAAGCTGAGCCACAAATGGCATCCTAGCATAGGTTTTGGGATGCTGCAGGTGAGTCAGAGTTGAGTAAAGTACTAATGAGACAGCATCCCCCATGGAGCAGATCTCCCTGTAGGCAAACTGCAGACTGTGCAGGCCAGCTGGGATGGCGTCCCTGATGTGTTGCAGGATCATCCTCTCAAAGCACTTCATGATGACGGGGTCATGGCAACAGGACAATAATCATCGAGGCAGGTGATGGTTGGTGTTTTGGGGACATGCACAATGATTGATGTTTTCAGGCAGGCAGGAACCATATTATCCCTGTTCCCAAGAAGCCAAGGACCACAGGACTTAATGACTTTAGACCTGTCACCCTGACCTCTGTGGTTATGAAATCCTTTGAGCGCCTTGTGCTTTCACACCTGAAAGAGATCACTGACCCCCTCCTGGACCCCTTACAGTTTGCCTACAGAGCCAATAGGTCATCAGACGATGCTGTCAACTTGGCCCTTCACTACATCCTCCAGCACCTGGATTCCGCAGGTACCTACGCCAGGATCCTGTTTGTGGATTTCAGCTCTGCCTTCAACACAATCATTCCAGCTCTGCTTCAGGAGAAGCTTTCCCAGCTGAGTGTGCCTGACTCCACCTGCAGGTGAATTACAGACTTCCTGTCTGACAGGAAGCAGCACGTGAAGCTGGGAAAACATGTCTCCGACTCACAGCTCGTCAGCACTGGTTCCCCACAGGGCTGTGTCCTTTCTCCTCTGCTCTTCTCCCTGTACACCAACAGCTGCACCTCCAGTCTGTCAAGCTTCTGAAGTTCGCAGACGAACTTCAGAAGATTCATAAGCTCATTGGACTTATCTCTGATGGTGACGAGTCCGCCTACAGGTGGGAGGCTGAGCATCTGGCGACCTGGTGCAGGGATAACAACCTGGAGCTCAAAGCTCTAAAAACAGTGGAGTTGGTTGTGGACTTCATGAAGAACTCAGCCCCAGCTATCCCCATCACCGTCTGTGACTCCACAATTGACACTGTGGAGTCTTTCCGCTTCCTGGGAACTATCATCTCCCAGGACCTAAAGTGGGAGCTGAACATCAACTCCCTCACCAAGAAAGCCCAGCAAAGGATGTACTTCCTGCGGCAGCTGAAAAAATTCAACCTGCCAAGGACAATGATGGTGCACTTCTACTCCTCCGTCATTGAGTCCATCCTCACCTCCTCCATCACCATCTGGTACGCTGGTGCCACCACCAAGGACAAGGGCAGACTGCAGCGTGTCATCTGGTCTGCAGAGAAGGTGATTGGCTGCAATCTTCCATCTCTCCAGGACCTACACGCCTCCAGGACTCTGAGGCGTGCAGGGAACATTGTGGCTGATCCCTCGCAGCCCCAGTCACAAACTATTTCAGTCACTTCCCTCTGGCAGGAGGCAGCGGTCCATCAGGACCAAAACCTAACGCCACAATAACAGTTTTTTTCCCATCCGCTACCAGCCTTATCAACAAGGCCTAGAGCCCCCCTTGACACTTGACACTGCCTCTCTCCCTGCCCCGTTCAGGACCTACAAGTTACACCAACGTAGCATCTCCAGACCTTCTGCGTTACATTAACGCACAGTCTACTGTGTATATAGCTATAGATTCTGTATATGTATATATATTTTGTCTGCACCATCAACACCAAGTTAAATTCCTTGTAAGTGCAAACCTACTTGGCAATAAACTTGTTTCTGATTGTGATTCTGGAGAGCTGCAGGAAGAGATTGTCCAGAAAGACCCCTACTAGGTGGTTTTGACATGATTTAAGCATCCAACATGACACCATGTCTGGACCTGCAGCCTTGTTGATGTTGACCTTCTTCAAGGAGGAGGTCACTTGGTGCTGCTCCAGGACAAGATGCTGATGATGCTCCTCTGGCTTAGGAAGATGTCCAGTCTCCCTGCTGCTTGGAGAGTCAAAGTGTGCAAAGAAGCTGTTTCTAGGTGTCAGGGTGAGCTGGGTCATTGCTGGGTTGCTGCGCTTGTAGTCCATGACGTTTCTGATGCCTCTCCACATGTCACGTGGATTGTTGTTGCTGAAGTTGTCCTCGATGCGCTGCTTGTATCTGTGCTTTGCCTTTTGGATGCCTTTCTTCAGTTCACTCCTAGCCCTGCTGTAGGCCAGTTTGTCTCCTGATCTGGATGCTGCATCACGGGCCTTCAGCAGCTGTCCACCCATAGTTTCTGGTTAGGAAACACTTTTTCTTTAACATTATCTTCTTGGGTAGGACAGAATCAGTGCAGAAGTGGATATAAGAAAGCACAGATGATGTGTAAGTTTCCAAGTCAGCGTCCTCCCTGTTGCCATCAGACTGTTGAACTGTTGAACTCTGAACTGGACTCTGCATCACATTTGCATCCTTATTCGGCACTACAAATGTTGCTGAACTTTCATTATCCATTTGCTTTTTTGCACCATTATTGCCTTTTTGCACCATTATTTTTTGCACAAAAACAATGGCTAAACATTCTTCTGTATACTGTTCTGGCACACTTTTTTTCTCCTGTAGTGTTACATTCTGATCACTGCTGCACTTTATATTGTAATGCTGCCTTATTCCACCTGCAATCCTATTACACTGCCGTATGCTGTATGCAACGAAATTTCCTTCTGTATGCACTCTGTACATACAAAATGACAATAAAGTTGTCTAAGTCTCTTTAAACACATCCCAGTGTTTGTTTTCAAAACAGTCCTGTAGAGCTGAGCAGGCCTCCTCAATTCAAACCTGAACGTTTTTTTTATCACAGGTCTGTTTCTGCAGATCAATGGTTTGTAAGCAGGGAGCAGTTCCACAGATATATGGTCTGATGAACAGTAAACTTGATCTAATCTACTGTCTCTGGTCGGGAACTTAATGAATTTATGGAACTTGGGGAGCAGAGCCTTTAAATTAACATGGTTAAAGTCCCCAACAACTATCACAGCGGCATCTGGATTACTGTTCATTTGACTGTTGATGAAGCAGTAAAGCTCCTCAAGGGCTGACTTAGCATTAGCTTTCAGCTGAATGTAAACTGCAATTGTAACAGAGCTAAACTCTCTGGCAAGTTTGAATGGTCTGCACTTAACTGCTAGATATTCCAGGTCAGGGGAGCAGGAGGATCCGATTGTCATTTTATTTGTGCACCAGATGTTGTGAATATAAATTGCCAGGCCTCCTCGTTTCAACCTCTCCAAGGTAGCCATGCAATCTGATCTGACCAGAGTGCTCAGCTAGCTGCACTGCTTCATCGGATATATTCCCATCAAGCACCGTTTCTGTAAAAAACACTACACAGCTGTCCATCTTAAGTGCGGCGATTCTTAACCGTATCTCGTCAAGTTTGTTGGTGAGGGATCTTGCATTGGCCAGGACGAGGCTTGGTAGCGATGGTCTGTGTGGGTTAGCTTTCAGCCGGTTGTGCAGCCCCACACGTATGCCTCACTTCTTTTGTGCTTACTCCGGCGCCTGCAGCTCGAGGGTGGGGAAAGGGGATCTTCTGTTATCCGTTGCAGACTGGGATGGATAAAGTACAGTTTCTGCAGTTGGGGCAGAGCCTTAGATCCAACAGCTCTTCCTTCCCATATTGGATCAAAGCTTGGAGAGAAAAACACGAAAATAAAAACAAAAAAGCCGGAGCATTCTGACGGCTGCAGGCACCCGCGCCGCTATATATATGTTGGTCAATGTGGATTACATCTTGTGTAGACGTTGCAACCTGAAGGAACTCAGTGACTACAATGTAGTGCTTGTTGAGTGTTGCCAGACAATACTAGATAGAGCTCCAGACACATTTCTCAAATTATGTCAAAATACTAAACTTAAAACAGCCCAGTGTGCATGTGCCGCGGCCCTATTAGAGTCATACAAACAGTGATAAAGCTTGAATAGTTTACTTGTTTGAGTCAACTAGTGAACATATCTCTCCTGAATATAGCATCAACAGACATATTATGGCAACAACAAAACACCGCTGCATTGGTAACTGCCGGAGTGACTTGGGATATGATGATCGTTACCATATGAAAGGGAGTTTTATCCATTCATTTTCCAAAACCCAGAAGGATTGGTGAGAAATGTCAGTGTTGGACACAAGCTTATAACTGAGAAGACTTTGCTGTGGAAACTGACCAAAGACACCTATGTGGTCTCTATATTTCCTCGGCCGTATGGAGCCAACACTTGAATGTTCGGGCCTAATACCAACGACTGCAGCATCTGTGCATGTAGGCTCTGTTTATTTGGCTTTTTTTTCAGTGGAATGAAAACATCATCATACAATCGATGAGACATATTTATGTGAGCTTCAATGTTGCATACTCCACTAATTATAAGCGACTTTGGACTTGTTTTTCTCTAAAGTCACTTGCAACGTGGATCCTGCAGCCTGTTTATGTCTAGTTACGTGGGGATCCTGCAGCCTGTTTATCTCGTGCACTTCTAATATCGTTTATCCTTAGATCCTTGTTTCTGTCATTAGTTTGTTTTCTGTTCAGTATTTATATTAGTGGGTTATTCTTGTATCTGTTAGATTTGGTTCCTGTGTTAGTCACCTTCTATTAATTATGATTTTAGTAGTTCTGCTAGATTTTCCTGCCAGCTTGTCCTTAGTTTAGATAGGAACAATTTTTTTGACTACTATCAGCATTAGGTAGAGATTTGCATAAAAACGAGGGCCTTTTTTCTTTTGGAGAATAAACATATTTGTAGATATGCTACAAATGAAAGCATTTGCTCATTGTTCATGTAGACCATGTAGATCATATTTCAGCTGTTTTTCAGCCTGTTCATTGGTGTTTGATGTATGTTTATCAATAAAACTTTGTAAGGATATATTCCGGCAAAAAAGATATTTGTATTTCTGAGTCTATATCTTTTATCACATTCTTATGAGCACTCCACAGTTTTTATTGTCATGGTTGAGTTTTGGTTTGGCTTCGTTTTTCTGTTATTTTCATTTTTTCAGACCCTTGTTCCACCTGTTAAGTGCTCTATTTAAACCTCCCGCTGCCTTCAGTTCAGCACTGGGCCGTCTTCTGTTATCCACCTCTCCATGCCAGTCCCCGTTTTGCCTTGGAAGATTTGTTTTTTGCTCTCTTGTTTAAGGTTAGTCCTGCCAGTCTCTCTAAAGACTCTTTACTCTACTGTTTGTTCCTGGAGAAGTTCTGCTCTGTGTCCTGGTGTCTCCAGAGAACTGCTAACCTGACTAGCCGTCCTGGAGAAGCTCTGCCCTGTGCCCTGGTGTCTCCAGAGAACTGCTAACCTGACTAGCCGCCCTGGAGAAGCTCTGCCATGTGCCCCGGTATCTCCACAGAACTGCTAACCTGACTAGCCGCCCTGGAGAAGCTCTGCTCTGTGCCCTGGTGTCTTCAGAGAACTGCTAACCTGACTAGCCGCCCTGGAGAAGTTCTGATCTGTGCCCTGGTGTTGCTACGG
Source organism: Fundulus diaphanus (assembly GCA_037039145.1). Lineage (NCBI taxonomy): Eukaryota > Metazoa > Chordata > Actinopteri > Cyprinodontiformes > Fundulidae > Fundulus > Fundulus diaphanus. Next base: position 56,634,631 of record CM073127.1, read on the forward strand.
GGTCAGCTAGCCGAGCAGCACTGAGCTTTCCAGGCTACCTGGTTATTATGGACTCTCGTTCCGGGCTGTCAGCTCCTGCCATCACCTACATCCCTGACCTTCTGCAGCCCTGAACCTCCGTCTTCATCATCCGCCATCCAGCACACTTCCTCTAAATAAAAACTCTTAAACTTTAGTCCCGTGTGCGCTTCCTGAGTTCTTCGGTAAACAAACCTTGACAGTACGGCCCAGTCAAAAGATGAACTCAGGAACCACATGGGGCTTACCTGCAGGGGTTGACGACCCGGAGATCCTCGCATATGTGCAGATGTGCGAACGCCGGATGAAAGAAAGATATGCCAAGATGGCTTCTGCCCGGGACCCTGCGCCACCGATCCGGGCCGACTCCACTCCCCAGGTGGTTCACGTGGGCGTTGTTACAGCTACCCCGGAGCCCAGGGAGAGAAGCCGCTCAGCCTCTCATCGTCTCGGTCATCACCTCCATGACTCGCAGCTGGCCCCCCGAGTGAGGCTCATCGTTCCACCTAGCAGAGCCCCACGCATCAAGGAGAGCCAGCTGTGGGATTTCTACTACGGTGACCGAGACGACCTTCTGCCCTGCTGGCCAGCTGCCACCCCCGAGACTGCCCCGGATTCCTCATCTGGACCCTCCCGGAGAGGATTGCAGAACCACCGGTGCGGAAGGTCTGTCAAGGACGCGCTTCTGCCTCCATCCAAGCCTCAAGAGGAGGTCCAGGAGGACCTGCCTCTGTCCAAGTCCCATGAGCGGGTCCAGGAGGATCCGCCTCCGCCCGAGCCTCACGAGAAGGTCCAGAAGGACCTGCCTCAGTCCAAGTCCCACGAAGAGGTCCAGGAGGACCTGCCTCTGCCCAAGCCTCACGAGGAGGTCCAGGAGGACCTGCCTCTGCCCATGTCCCACGAGGAGGTCCAGGAGGACCTGCCTCTGCCCATGTCCCACGAGGGGGTTCAGGAGGACCTGCCTTTGCCCAAGCCTCTTGAGGGGATCCAGGAGGATCCGCCTCTAGCCTCGGTTTCCGCCGAGACCTGTAGCCTGGCACCGCCTCCGACTGATCTGTTTGGCCGGAGCCGCGGACTGCGGTCTCCGCGCATCCAGACTCTGCCTCGTCGTGGTCGACCTCCTCGACGTCCACCTCAGACTTCTCTGTTCGGCCGGAGCCGCAGACTGCGGACTTCGAGCCGCAGACTGCGGACTTCGAGCCGCAGACTGCGGACTTCGAGCCGCTCGACTTTGCCTCGTCTGGGCCGTCCACCACGGCACCCGCCTCCGACTTTTATGTTCGTCCGGAGCCGCGGACTGCAGACTTCGAGCCGCTCGACTCTGCCTCATCGGGGCCGTCCACCACGGCGCCCGCCTCTGACTTTTCTGTTCGGCCGGAGCCGCCGACCGCGGTCTCCGGGCCGCTTGACTTTGCCTCGTCGGGGCTGACCTCCTAGAGACTTTAGTCGGGCGTTGTTGCTCCGCCGCCTGCCTCGTCCAGGACGACCTCCACGAGGACTCTTTGTTGCTTAGCAGCCGTCTTTGCCTGCGCCCTTAAGGCCAGCGCTTGTTTGTGGTTTTGTTAGAGCTTGGCCTTAGTTCTGGTTTAATTAGCATTCTTCAGTTTGAGAGTTATTTCAGAAGGTTCCTTGTTTGTCTTAGTTTTTTAGTTTCTGTTCGTTTGGGTTTTTCTTTTTTCCTGCTCAGTTTCAGGATTCTAGACTTTGCCTTTAGCTATTTTCCAGGTTTTGCTTTGTGTTCTTATTCTAGCCTTAGTTATCTGGTGCTACATTAGTTTACCTGTCTTTGCCCTAGTCTCTTTGTTTTGGTTTAGATTTTCTAGTTTTCTTCGGTTTTTCTTTTGTTATCCCTACCCTAGCTTTCGGGTTTTTGCTTTCGTTTAGTTTCTGCCTGGTTTTCTAGTTTTTGGGTGTTTAGACGCCCTTAGTTCCTGGCATTTTGGTTTCCCGGCGTGTTAGGACGACCTCTGATCCCTGTGGGTTTCGTGTTTCTCGGCGTCTTGGAACGCCCTCAGTCTCCTGGTGTATAGATTTCGTGTTTTCCCGGCGTGTTAGGACGCCCTCTGACTCCTGGTGTTTAGTTTTCGTGTTTCTCGGCGTGTTAGCACGCCCTCTGACCCCTGTAGATTTCGTGTTTACCGGCGTGTGAGAACGCCCTCAGATCCCTGGTGTTTAGATTTCTTGGTTCCCTGGTGTTTAGATTCCTGGCGTTTAGATTTAGTGTCTCCGGCGTGTTAGGACGCCCTCAGACTCCTGGTGTTTAGATTTCTTGGTTCCCTGGTGTTTAGATTTTTGGCATTTAGATCTAGTTTTCTCAGCGTGTTTAGACGCCTTCAGGTACCTATATTGTTAGGTTCTCCGGTTCCCCGATATCTTCCCTTGCGCCCCGGCGTTTCCCTCATGCGCCGGCGGGTTATCCCTTTAGCGTTTCCGCACGTCCGTTCCTTCCCCCCTGGCGATCCGCGCGTTAGTTGTGCTCCAGCTATCTTTACACCTGTTCTTCCCTCTGGCGTTGGTGCACGCCTGGTCTTCCCTCTGGATTTGTCGTACGCCTGTTCTTCCCTCTGGCGTTGTCGTACGCCTGTTCTTCCCTCTGGCGTTGTCGTACGCCTGTTCTTCCCTCTGGCGTTGTCTTACGCCTGTTTCTTCCCTCTGGCGTTGTCGTACGCCTGTTCCTTCCCTCTGGCGTTAGAACGCCTGTTCCTTCCCTCTGGTGTTAGAACGCCTGTTCCTTCCCTCTGGCGTTAGCGCGCCTATTCGATCCCTCTGGCGTTAATACGTCTGGTCTTGCCCGTTAGCCTTGTGGCAATGTTCGCCTGTCATGCCTGTTTTGCCTTGTGGCAATGTTCGCCTGTCAGCGTCAGTTAGACGCCTTTTGTTTTGCCTACCAGCATCTGTTAGACGCTCTTTGTTTTGTTTAGCAGAGGTTGTTAGAAACCCCTTTTGGTTCGCCCTGAGTGGGTAGTTTTTGTTTGATTTTAGCCCACCATCCTACCTTCCCTCCACCCACCCAGCTTGATTTTAATTAATTAAGTAATATTAATGAAAATAATACCCTTTCTTGTGGTTGAGCAGCGGTACTTGACCGGAGCTTCCCATAAGTTCAATGCAGGTAGATGAAGAGTACCAGAAAAACGAAAGGCCCGTGAAGGGGCCTTCAATTTAGCCCCGCCAGAGATGGCAAAACGGTGCCAGCTTGTAGTGACATTGTAGCTGAAGAAAGTGACACTGAAAACATCTCTTATAGAAAAGAAATTGCAGTATAAAATGAGAATATTGTCATGGTTTAAGTTTTGTCTGGCTTCTTTGTTATTTTTTAGTTCACTCAGCTCTCCCTCACTCTGCTATTAGTCACACCTGTCAGGACACTAATTAGTCTTTATTCCAGTCACCTGTCAAGCTCCCTTTATAAACTCACCTCAGTTGTGTTCTCGTCGCCGGTCCATAGCGTTCACTCCCGCTCCGTCTCTGCCAGAATCCTTGTCAGCTCCGTTTTTGTTACAGTCAGCCAGAAGACTTACTTCAACTTTGTTTTTTGTTCCAGTCAGTCATTAGAGTTTCCGTTAGCTTTGTTGTTGTTCCAGTCTCTGCCTAGATCCAGCTCAGTTCTGTTCCCACTCCAGTTCTCACTCCATGAGAGCCGTTCTGGTCTCAAGTCCACGGCGCCGACGTTCTGGTCTCAAGTCCACGGCTCCGACGTTCTGGTCTCAAGTCCACGACTCCGACGTTCGGCTCTCCAGTGCACGGCTCAGACGTTCTGCTCTCCAGTGCACGGCTCAGACATTCTGCTCTCAAGTCCACGGCTCAGACGTTCTGCTCTCAGGTCCACGGCTCAGATGTTCTGCTCTCAAGTCCACGGCTCAGATGTTCTGCTCTCGAGTCCATGGCTCAGATGTTCTGCTCTCAAGTCCAAGGCTCAGATATTCTGCTCTCAGGTCCACGGCTCAGATGTTCTGCTCTCAAGTCCACGGATCAGATGTTCTGCTCTCAAGTCCACGGATCAGATGTTCTGCTCTCAAGTCCACGGCTCAGATGTTCTGCTCTCAAGTCCACTGCTCAGATGTTCTGCTCTCAAGTCCTCTGCTCAGATGTTCCGTCCTGGTCACTAGTCTTTGGCTTCAGAGTTCCTCCCGGTCAGTCTCTCCACACGCCACCTGCCGGCCAGCTTCTGCACCCTACACCTCCGTCTGTTGAAATACTCTGGGTTCCATCATCATCCATCTTCCACTCTATTCAATAAACTCACTCCTAAGAACTAGCTCTGTGTGTGCGTGCTGTGTCCGGGTTCATCCTCGAAAAAATATCATAACATTATGGACCGGCCAAGGGATGAACCCGAGCACGCACAGAGCCTGGTGCAGAAGCTGGTAGGATCTGCCTTGCCTCCGGTTCATCTCGCCTGGGTCGCCGTGTGGCGACACCCTGCCTCTGCTTCATCTTGCCTGGGTCGGCGTGCGGCGACGCCTTGCCTCTGTTTTCGTCTCGCCATGGTCGCTGGATTGCGACGTCACGCTTCCGGTTCGTCTGCCGGGGTCGCATCCGCGACGCCCCGCCTCTGACTCTGTTCCCGGATCGCCTTTAGCGAAGTCCGCCTCCCACGCTGCTCAGCCTTTAAAGACGGCGCTCCTCGTCATCGCTGCCCAGCGTTGACTTTTGCCGCTGCCCAGCATACTGAGACTTTGCTGCCTAGCGCCTCCTGGTTTCTGTTTTGTTTTAAGTTATTTTTGGGTCCTTGTTTTTTGAGTTATTTTTGAATTACTTAACGTTCCTCAGATTCTCAGTGCTCCTTAGATTTCTTAAAGTTATTCAGGTTTGGTTTTGTTGTGTTCTAGTTCTGCTTTAGTTTCTAGTCTTGCTTTTGTATATATTTTTTACTGTTTTAGAAGAATTATTTCCGCCTTCTGTTCTTTTGTTTAGGCTCAACCTTAGTTTTTGGTTACTTAGGATTTTTTGGGATTTATGTTGCTTTTGAGTAATTGGGTTTTATTTTGTTGTTTTGTCCGGGTTTTTGTGTCCCAGGTTTATTCTAGTCATTCGGGTTTTTCTTTAGTATTCTAGTTTTTGGTTTTCTTAGTCAGCTAGTTTGGTTTTTGTGTCTTTTTCTAGCTTTATTTACTAGGTTGCAGTAGTTAATATTTTACTAGAGTGTTTTTTGTTTCCTTTTATTCTTTAGGTTTTGTTTTTATTTTCTAGTTCGGGCTTGTTCTCCGTCTTCTTGTTTTAGCCATAGCCCTGATTTAGTGTTCTAGGATCGCCTTTAGTCTTCTGAGTTTTGTTTTTGAGTTCCAGTTTTTTACCTTAGACTTCCTGTTTTGGTTTGTGTTCTTATTTCTAGCTCTAGTTATCTAGTTTTTCATTAGTTTAGTTGTACTTGCCCTCATCTCCCTGTTCTGTTTCATTTCATAGTTTTGCTTTAGCGTTTGGTTCCTTTCCTAGTTGCCAGTCTTGTTTTGATTTGTCAGTAGATCCGGTTTTAGCCCTGTAGTTTCGTCAGCCCTGTAGTTTTGTCAGCCCTGTAGCTTCGTCAGCCCTGTAGTTTCGTCAGCCCTGTAGTCCCTATCCTAGCCTCTGTAGTTCCTGTCTAGCCTCTGTAGTTCTAGTCTTAGTTCTGTATTTGTTTTTTTATTTAGCTTTGTTTGTCTTTTTTTTTTCCCCCTTAGTATCTATGTGTCTGGGTTCCTGCGCCGTCTGGGTTCCTGCGCTGTATGGGTTCCTGCGTTGGATGGATTCCAGCGCTCTTAAAGGTCCCTGCGCTCTCTAAGGTCCCTGAGCTTTCTAGGTCCCTACGCCCTTCTTCTCCTGTTTTCTTTGTTTGTTTTCCCCTTTTTAGGTTAGTTTAGTTCCCTTCAGTAGTTTTTTTGTTCTGCCTTGCCCTAGTGTCTCTGTTCTGTTCCCCTAGCCCTCTTTGTTCTTGTTGTTCCCCTGTTTAGGCGCCGCCAGAGCCCTCCGGCGTTCTACAGTAGCGGGCTGAGCCCTCTGGTGCGCCAACCTGTCGCTGCCCAGCGCATGCAGGTCGCCGCCAGAGCCCTCCGGCGCTCCTATGTCAACGGCTGAGCCTTCTGGTGCGCCAACCTGTCGCTGCCCAGCGCACGCAGGTCGCCGCCAGAGCCCTCCGGTGCTTTAGTCGCTGTCTGTGCCCTCTGGCGCGCCTGGCCTGTTGCTGCCTAGCTCACCCTCTAGTTCCTGGTGTTTACGTTTATCTTGGTTCCCCGGCGTGTTTAGACGCCCTCAGTTCTCGGTTCCCCGGCGTGTTTAGACGCCCTCTGTTCTCGGTTCCCCGGCGTGTTAGACGCCCTCTGTTCTCGGTTCCCCGGCGTGTTTAGACGCCCTCTGTTCTCGGTTCCCCGGCGTGTTAGACGCCCTCTGTTCTCAGTTCCCCGGTGTGTTTAGACGCCCTCAGTTCCCTGGTGTTTAGATTCCTGGCGTTTTAGAAGTTCCTGTTTCCCTTGTGCCCCGGCGTTTCCCTTGCGCCTCGGCGATCTCTTTCCTTGCGCTCCGGCGTTTCCCTTGCGCCCCGGCGATCTCTTTCCTCACGCCCCGGCGATTCCCCACGCCCCGGCGTTCTCTTCCCCAAGCCCCGGCGTTTCCCTCACGCCCCGGCGGGTATCCCCTGGCGTTTCTGTACGCCAGTCGTGCTCCAGCGTTTGTTGTTGAGCCCTGGTGTTTTTAGTACGCCTGTTCTTCCCTCTGGCGTTGTCGTACGCCTGTTCTTCTCTCTGGCGTTGTCGTACGCCTGTTCTTCCCTCTGGCGTTGTCGTACGCCTGTTCTTCCCTCTGGCGTTAAGTACGCCCGTTCCTTCCCTTTGGCGTTAAGTACGCCCGTTCCTTCCCTTTGGCGTTAAGTGCGCCCGTTCCTTCCCTTTGGTGCTGTCGTGCGCCCGTTCCTTCCCTTTGGCGCTGTCGTGCGCCCGTTCCTTCCCTCTGGCACTGTCGTGCGTCCGTTCCTTCCCTCTGGCGCTGTCGTGCGTCCGTTCTTCCCCCCTGGCGTTGGTGCACGCCTGTCTTGTCTCCCTAGTGTTCTCTGGCCCCTTTGGTTCCCTAGTGTTCTCTAGCCCCTTTGGTTCCCTGTGTTCTTGACCTTTTGGTTTTCCGTTTTCTCTAGTTTCGTTGGTTCCCCAGTGTTTCTGCTAGGTTTTTGGTTCCCTGTGTTCTTTTTTTTCCCGCTCCGTCTCTGCCAGAATCCTTGTCAGCTCCGTTTTTGTTACAGTCAGCCAGAAGACTTACTTCAACTTTGTTTTTTGTTCCAGTCAGTCATTAGAGTTTCCGTTAGCTTTGTTGTTGTTCCAGTCTCTGCCTAGATCCAGCTCAGTTCTGTTCCCACTCCAGTTCTCACTCCTGGAGAGCCGTTCTGGTCTCAAGTCCACGGCGCCGACGTTCTGGTCTCAAGTCCACGACTCAGACGTTCGGCTCTCCAGTGCACGGCTCAGACGTTCTGCTCTCCAGTGCACAGCTCAGACGTTCTGCTCTCAAGTCCACGGCTCAGACGTTCTGCTCTCAGGTCCACGGCTCAGACGTTCTGCTCTCAGGTCCACGGCTCAGATGTTCTGCTCTCAAGTCCACGGCTCAGATGTTCTGCTCTCAAGTCCACGGCTCAGATGTTCTGCCCTCAAGTCCACGGCTCAGATGTTCTGCCCTCAAGTCCACGGCTCAGATGTTCTGCTCTCATGTCCTCTGCTCAGATGTTCCGTCCTGGTCACTAGTCTTCGGCTTCAGAGTTCCTCCCGGTCAGTCTCTCCACACGCCTCCTGCCGGCCAGCTTCTGCACCCTACACCTCCGTCTGTTGAAATACTCTGGGTTCCATCATCATCCATCTTCCACTCTATTCAATAAACTCACTCCTAAGAACTAGCTCTGTGTGTGCGTGCTGTGTCCGGGTTCATCCTCGAAAAAATATCATAACAAATATCATCAGAAGTTTTTCTTTCTAACAATGTGCAACTTTTCAGTGTCTATTTTTTCAATGCCAAATCTCTTTTTTGATTACATTGCAAGTGTTTTTTCAATATTTAATTTTTCAATGTTTGATGTTACAATGCCAAATCTCTTTTCAATGTTGCTGCAAGCCGATTAATCCCCACATTTTAGACATGATTAATCTATTCTTAGTAAATGGATATCAACCACAGGCTTTTAAAGTAGCTGTTATTAAACCTTAAGAAACCCTCTCTTGATCTAGATGACTTAATAAATTACAGACCTATATCTAATCTTCTTTGCTTATCTAAAATTCTTGAGAAAGTAGTATCTAATCAAACATGTGAAAATTGCCAAAATAGTGACCTATTTGAAGAGTTTCAGTCAGGCTTGAGAGGTCATCATAGCACCAAAACAGCTCTGATGAAGGTCACTGATGATATTCTCATGGCCTCAGCTAATGGACTTGTGTCAGTACTTGTCCTGTTAGGTCTCAGTGCTGCATTTGATACAGATGAGCATAATATTCTCCGAGAAATTTAATGATCACAGCTTTGGCTGTGATTATTTTTCCCTGTTGGCTGTCTCAGCCTTCCGTGTGGTGCCTGCTCTGTCTCCTGATTACTGGCCCCTGCGTTTGGCACTATTTAAGCCTGCCTCAGTCAGTGTGCCAGTGCCAGATTCTCGAAAAACCCACGTGTGAGTAGACCTTCCAGCATTCTTAGCCTGCCTGCCTGTGTTTGACGTTTTGATTGTTTTGGATTCCTGCCTGTTGCCTTGCCCTTGTCGGATACTCCTGTGGTTCTCAGTTTCTGGACATCGATCTCTGCCTTCCTCTCGACTCTACCTCTCTGCTCTGCCCTCTCTGTACCTCTGCCTAACGGACTTGGACTGGACCTGCTGGATTTCCCCTGTTGTGCCTCAGCCCCTTCTAGTTCTACTGTGTATGACTCTGGACTGCTTCTGTATTATCCCTCATAGCCTGCCCCTTTCTGGAGAGTGGATTCAGCATCGGATTCAACGTCCCTTATGGTTAAGGTTAGTGGCTTTCTCAGCACAGTTAATATTTCTCCGTGCAAACTCCCAGCAACTAACCTGCCTCTCTTCCCTGCAGTGCTGCCAGTCCCGCTCCCAGAAGTTCGTCAGTTCGTCTACACTTTCTCTTTTAATAATATAATTGAAATGTACTCTGGGTGTTGCGTGATTTACCTGAGATTCAGTACAAGAAAGGCTTGAACGTACTATAGGAATAAGGGAAAAGTATTAGGCTGGTTTAAATCTTATCTGTCTGACAGATTCTTCTTCAAACTCTAGGGTTACTCGTAGAGTACCACAGGGTTCAGTCCTTAGGCCAATTCTCTTTACTATATATACGCTTCCGATTGGTAAAATTATCAGACAGCATGGGATTCATTTCCAATGTTATGCTGATGACACTCAGCTATATTTATCCTGATAATTATCATGATGAATCCAATCAATTACTTTAACTACAGCCATGCCTTTATGACATCAAAGCCTGGATGACTTTAAATGTTCTGCTTTTAAAATCTGACAGGACCAGGACATTTTATTTAAATCCCATATTAAACAGGTTTCCAGAGTTTCCTTTTTTCACCTCCAGAATATTGCCAAAATTAGAATTATATTCAAGAGTGATGCTGGGAAACTAGTATTCTGTCCAGGGGTGATGTTGAAAAACTAGTCCATGCATTTGTTACTTCAAGGCTGGACTATTGCAATTCTTTACTATCAGGTAGTCCACAAAATGCAATTCAAAGGCTTCGGTTGACCAAAAATGCTGCAGCAAGAGTTCTGATGAAAATCAACAAGAGAGATCATATTTCTCCAATTTTAGATTCCCTTCATTATCTTCCTGTTAAATCAACAATATAATTTAAAATTCTCCATCTCACATATAAAGCCCTTAATAATCATGCTCCATCATATGTCAGAGAACTGATTACCCTATACAGTATGTTCCTAATAGAGCACTTCGCTGTCAGACTACAGGTCTACTGGTGGTTCTAAGAGTCTCTGAAAGTAGAATGGGAGGCAGATATTTTAATTATCAACGCCCTTTCCTTCAACTGTCTTTTTTGACAAAGCTCTTATAGTTAGGGTGGCTTAGGTTATCCTGGGACATCTCTGAGGTTATGCTATAGGCTTAGGCTGCTGGAGGATACCAAGATCTATTCTTCTCACTGCTGAGTCCTGCTGTTCCCCAATTTTTCATTGTTTTTTACTTACAACTTTTAAACTTTTTGTTCTCTGTCTTTCTGCTCTTTATAGTAGGTATACCTGGTCTGGCATTCTGTTAACTGTGACACCACCACCATCTGGTCACCAAATGTTTTGAAACTGAGAGCTTCTTCATTCAGGTGATCCTGATCAGGCTGCGCTGGGAAGGAGGAGGCAGGAACTGCTAGAAATGCAGCCACCAGGCTGCATCATGACAATCACGAGACAGCAAGACAACAGACGCGATTCTAGTGAAGCAAAAAGCACAATTTTGCCGATTAAAGTGAAGCCAGACTGACACAACACCTGCAATGGATGCGAAGCAACAGTTGCTGGAGTTGAAAATCTGAACTGTTGTGTCATGTTGCAACAACCAATCAGGAACTGGATGTGGTTGTGACATGGGGTGAAGCACTGCTGTGGAGACAAAGTTGTTTTCATTCAACATGGAAGAAAAGCTGATATTGGTGGTCTGTGGTCAGCCTGAGTTGAATGACTCAACCAATTTTTACTACTGAGACAAGTCCAAAAAGGTCCAAGCCTGCAGAAGAGTAAGTGAGGAGACTGGAGTACCAGGTAAGTGAAAGCATCACTAGATAGCGCCAATGTACTACTCTATTTCTTGCTTGTTGCCCGCTGTGCAATTGCCAGCAATATGTCAGGTGAGCGACAGCATGCACAAGTGGTGACATTGTTGCCACTTAAACACTCCTTTAGTCCTCCACATAGAACTGTAATGTGACAGAAGCTATGTTTACATGCACAAAATGTTGCGATCGGATTGAAATATATTTGGATTAAAAAAACAAAAATAATTGGATTGTACGATTCATATTGGCACACAATTAATTATTCTGAACATAATGTGCATGTATATGCACCTGGTTTTATTCAGATTAGAACCACTCGACATGCACCGTTATGAAATTTCCCTTAATAAAAAACTCAGAAAAAGAAGAACTTCCGTTTTTGATTAACAAAAAATAGTAAACAAAGCAATATTATACAAGTCTTCTGAGCACCCAGGCTGGACTTGCACTAGTCTCTAATTACAGTTGAAATGTTACTGAACATATAACAATTTTGTGCTCATTTAAGGTTTTTGACGAGGCGGCCTGTTAGTTCTTCCTGTCTCATTCAGTAAGGCCCGCCTCACCCGATTTGTACATTTGGCAGCTGAGGAAGAAAACAATTAACAGAGACAAAATACTTATAATACGCATATATTTATTACAATTGGAATTCCAAAAGGAGACACACACTTACAATCTGTCCTAAATCCCATTTTAGAAGATCACGGAATCCATTATTTCCTGCGATTGCGAGCGTGTATCTGAAGAATCCCGCCCAGAGGCACACATGTAATTGCCTGACCAGCCCCTCATGGAGTGTTCGGGGAGAGGTAAAAGTCCCCGCACAAATTCAGTATCCAGGTGATTATCTACTCACAAGCAAGACAGATCCGTACTCCCGTGTCAACTTCAGGAACTAACTTTTAATTTATTGCCCAGGTGTTTTTAGGATTCTACCAGGAAAAACATTTAGAACAATAAAAAAAGCTTTCAATCTGTGTACCATTTTGAAAGGTCCCCCATAAAACCTCCGGTGACTCTTAGTGCCTGGTATCTACGAGAGCTTGAATGAATTTATTGCTTTGAGTGAGTGAGTCTGCAAACCCCCATCCCATTTTGGGGCCAAGCCATAGTTTAGTGATTAGAATTTAGGTAACTTTTACTGCTTTAAGAAAAATACATAATTAACACAAAAATGATTATACATTTTCATAACATTTTGAATAGAAAGGTTGTATTGGGAGCCCCAACAGTTTTGCCTCCCGACTTATTTCCGCCACTCATCAACATGGAAATGTGTCATGTTTACATCGGGCACACATGCGTACTCGGGTCAGTTTGCCACATCCGGAATAACTTGATTCTGACAAGTGTTTACAAGCATGTTGTTTATAACTTTCCCCTTAAAAACTGTCTGGTAATCTCACTTTCACCAACTCAAAGAAAAACTTTACTACACAATGAAATTGATGAGGAAAAAACTCAAACATGCATATGAGTAGGTAATTCATTTATTTAAGTGTTGTATGCATCCCATCAAGTAAAATATTGGGCACGTTCCTGAAGTTTCACAATAAAAACTTATTTCTCAAATGCATGTAATTTTTATGTCTTTCTCTATATATTGTAAATACCTAACAATGTTTCATGCTGTTTTATGTTGATAGATGACAGTGCTTGATTTATCTCCCTGTATGCATAGAGTATAAAAGAAGTGTAAGTCAGAGCATACTGCTCAAGCATTTTCTTTGTTGGAAAATATAATTGTTGAAAAAGTGAGTTTTAGTTGCAAAAACTAAATCTGACTCTGATTAAACACAAAAACATACTGCACTATGTCTTTGTGAATGTGCAAAACAGGAAAGAGTGCTGGTGTTACAAAACAAATCAAGTACGGCTCTAAAGCACTCAACGTGATGTGCTGTCTGCTAACCTTCATCCTCTGCCACTACCATAGGATTCCTCTGAGTGAAAATGATAACACACTTGGCTTTAAAGCACTCAGAATAGCACAACACCTAAGAGTTTTGACCTTCAGTGTTTCATCGGCTGTAGTTGAATGCACAGGGTCACCACTGAAATTGGCACAAACACACGTGAAACCAAAACAAGCTTGACTGGAAAATCATTGAAAAGGCTCTTACCTGGTATGCATATCACACGTGGAAATTGACTCTGCTCACCACCCCCTTTGTAGAGGTGATTTTTTTCTGTATTTCAGCTATTATGAACAAAAACTATAAACTAGGGTTTACAAATTTCATGTGAAAGGTAAGTTTTAAGTAAGTGTTCTTTGTTGTCAAATATAATAATAAAAACAATAGTTGAGTTTGATTTTTTTAAGTGAAAGGTAAATCATATCACTTTGGGTTAAAGTGACTCATATATAAGCGAATTTGTCATCTAATGTGAACATCAGTTAATAGTAAATTCATACAATCAATATAAAAAGTTAAGAAGAATTAATTTCTAATTTATTTCTAAAGAAATATATGCTACTCCATCAGACACATCACTCTTGAGAATAAAGAAAAAGTCTTGGCAAACAGAATTATGATGAGTTAAGACTTCTGACAGGGCTTTTAGACAAAGAGTACTTCACATTATACACCACACTGTAAGGAATAGTGCTCACAGAAGGACCTCATTGGATGATTGTAGAGACGAGGCCAAGGCTCTTGGTGAGCCACTTCCCTCAAGCTCTTCAATGATGAATGGGCTCCTCTATTAGCAGATATGCAATGAGCCATTCGCAGCCATGACAACTCAAATCTGCAAAGGTCGGGAGAGTAAAACAGAGAGGAACAGCTCTATCATACACACACACACACACACACACACACACACACACACACACACACACACACACACACACACTAAAGATGAATTAAGTGAGAAACATAAACATAAGAACATTAAATCTTTTAGTTTACCTACATGCAGAAGTGCAAACATACTGTAGATTACAGGAACAAATTATTAAACCATTCTTGTTCTTTTGAAAGCCAACTAAACATAGAGCAACGAGATCCAGTTTTCTAAAATCTATTCTGTGACATTTTTTCTGTCTAGTTTAACGGCAAGAGAGGACAACAAACAAGAAAGGTATTTTTCTCCTAGTTATGAGTCTGCCCCTTGTGACTGTAGAACGGTGGGTGGTGGTTGCCTGTTTGTCAAAGGCCCACCAGCCCTGTCCATTTTGACAGTCACATGGGAGCAGTAATGATCCTAAAAGCTGCAATTAAGCTGACTGTTGTGTTCCAGGGAAGTGCCTGGTGCCAGCACTGTGCTGCACCTATTATTTCCAGTGGGAATATTCCCCATAGTACAGCATTTTTCTCCTGCTTCCATTTCACCAATACATATAACTTTCTCTCGTTTAAAGTATCAAAGCATTTGAGCATTTTTTTTTACTCAAGTAGCTTGAATAGTTTTTTTCCTTTTTGGAAATCAGTGCTGTCTTTTGTGTTATTTCAGCAATAAAGAAGTAATGCCTTGCTTTACAATGAAGTCCTCATTGACTATACATGGCCAGTCCAGTATATTATTTGTATTTTTACTACCTACAGTAATGTTAGATTATATCTCTGTTTTTATTTCTCTTAATCTTAAATACATTAAATTACATTTTACTGAATCATAATTTTTTAAGAATCATTCAGTTGTGCTGTGAGCTGCTGACTGGGGTTCTCAAAAAATAGTCAAGATTTAAATTTAACTGATATCAAAAATATTTTTTACGCTACTCATTTGATACAAAGAGAACTCTTTCATGCTCCCAGGTTTGTGCACAATTTCACAGGTTGGGTCGCATGCGCAGACATGCCAGTGTGTAGCCTGTTATATGGAGGGGGGTAAGTGGTTTCAGACTTGTCCACTCTGGGACCAGGCTTCAAATTGGTTTTGTGGCCACTTCGTCTGGATGGGACCTTAAATACACCCGAGAACAGAGGCAAATGAGGGGCTGTGGGGCAACAATAACGAGGAATTCAGACCAAAGAATTGCAGTTCCCTTTATATAGACCTAAGTTCAATGATTTAAATGTGGAAAAAAATGCATTAAAAACCATTATATGTCCCCCTTAAAACACCTTTGTGTTTTTAAGGCTGAAACTAAAGCCACCTGAAACTGGTCGGAACCAATCTCAAACTACCCTGCTGACTCTTGATGATCACAAAATAAAGTCTGAAAAAAATATCCATAAATAAATAAAGTTAACAAGACTGCCCCTGAGTACATTTGGATGGAGCAGACCCTTGTGTTCAGGTTTTGGTCTGTAAAAATCAGTACAAAAAATAGGTTTATTTAGGAGTATTCATCTTGGTATCTGTAACAAGTTTAAAAGACAGACATGAGTGGTGTGCAGCTTTGTGTAAGGCAGTCATCAGAAAGTTAAAATATGGACAACATTTAACATGATTTATTAGACATATTGGCTCAAACCCACCTGACAGGTTTGTTAAAGCCCTTAATTCTAATTGAATATGTTTAGACATCAGTATCACAAAAAACATCAAAATTAAATAAAGTTGTTGACTATGTTTGTGGAAAACAGTAATCAAATGATCCCATTAGTTTTTAGATGTTTGTAATAATTGTCCAGATAAGGCTTCGTGCAGGTCATATTTTTGAGAATGTGTTATCACCATCTAAACAGTGAAAATTTAATTTATTAATTGTTTACTGTGTAACTGATACAGTATACAGTTCAACAGCAATCATGCATGTCAGCCAAGGAAAAGCAGAACCATACAGTGTGGGAGAGGCCACAACTGAGGAAAGAGTAGGAAAATGAGATGTACAGTAAAATAGCAGGTGGGGAAATCTATCAAAGCCTTTTGGCAAACACAGACAAAAAGAAGGGAAAAATCATTTTAATTAGCTGAGTGAATGTGATTTGCTGAATGTGAGGGGAGCCAAGCTCTCTGCTCTGCACATTAAATTGTCTAATTTTCTGTGCAGAATAAGTCCCATCGGAGCAGCCCTGGCTGCAGTCAATCATGTTAAAAGCTGTGGGTGCTTAATTTGATTTACCAATATAAAATGCAAATGAGGTGATCAAGTGGAGTGGAAGCCAGGAGTAGGAGGCTCTTTTAAGCCATCAAGTTAAATGGGAAAAGACAGTAGACTGGCAACATAAAGAATGTTTCAATGTATTTGTTTGATTAGTGCAACCAAATGTAATATTGCAACTGAGAATTGCTAATTGTTTGACAAATTTCTCCATAGCAAGAAAAAGCATCAAGTATTTTCAATACCCAAAGAGAACTCCCAAGTCTACATTTTTTCATACCATATGTCACATTTTCATCCTTAACTGCCCACATCCAACATGTGAAAAGACTAATTAAATAAGTGGAAGATGGCACAACAGTCCCTTACAATAGTAAATGAGATAATGCCTGTAATTAGGCCCGCACAAGTCTGGCCATATGCCTCTGCACAGCACTTAGACAGGACTAAGCTGTAGCTGCAAGACCAAATCAAATAACTGTGTGTAGTGAACACCCCTGGGACCCAGCCTTCTTATGTCAAGCCACCTAACCCTTATGTTATGTTTATAACTGAGACACAATTTTTTACAAAAGAAAACGGATGAGCTGTAACTGCCAAGCAGTCTTGCTTTAAAATTGAGCTAAGGCTACTTTATGCAGAAAGGTAAAGCCGTTATGGGCAAAACCTAATCTTCAAGCATCTATTTTAAGACTAAAATAATAGTCAGTTGCCTGGAGACAGATCTTAAAATGACAGTCACCATAGTGCAGTCACACTGAGACTTATTACATTTGACATTTTGTGTTTCCATCCAGTGCCCTTACCTTTCTTTATCCTTGCTTTGCCATCGAAAATTATTAAAGTTACGATAATGTGCACAGATCCCAGGTTAAAAAAACTCTGTTTGCCGCTGTTGAGATTGCAGTAAGGCTTCCTGTTTTGTTTTGCTGCGTGTGGATTGTGGTTTGATGTTCCAGACTCTCTCGGTTTTATCTTAAATTTATTTGCTGTGACATCTCTCTGTTTCTAACACATAAGCACATTTAAAACACATCCTCTGTTGCTGCAATTCACGTTTGTGAACTCCTTGTGTTTCACATGGTTTGCTTTTCTCGGCGTGGTAAGAGGTCGCTAGCATAGCTTTAGCCTTAGAATGGCTTCCTCCCCTATCCTTCCATCAGCAAGTCCCCCTCTCTCCTTCTCTATGTGACTGTTGTTTACCAATATCACCTCTGTCTCCTTTAGTGACAGCTGTACGTGTAATAATCTCGGCAGTCTGCCAGCAGTACCCATACAGCCGGGCAACCAGGCCGGCTGGGTGATAGTACGTAGGAAGCATAGCTCTAGATTCCAGCCCCAAGGTCTGCGTTTCTAACAGATTTTCCCCACACAGCGACACACCCCCTGAGAAACCGACTGGTAATTGGAAGCTCCATAGTAAGAAATGTGGCACTACATACTCCAGGGACCATAGTCAAATGCCTGCCAGGGGCCAGAACGGGCGACATCAAATCTTACCAGAAACTGCTGGCTAAGGATAAGCGTAAATACAGTAAGATTGTTATTCACGCTGGCGGTAATGACACCCGGTCACGCCGATCGGAGGTCACTAAAGTTGGTGTTGCTTCGGTGTGTGAGTTTGCTAAAACAATGTCGGACTCCCTCATTTTATCTGGTCCCCTGCCTGGTCTGACCAGCAATTACATGTTTAGCAATATGTCATCATTCAACCGTTGTTTAGGTGGTGTCCTGAAAACAACGTTCGCTACATTGATAACTGGCAAATGTTCTGTGGAAAACCTAATCTGATCCAGAGAGAGGGCATCCATCCCACTTTGGATGGTGCAGCTCTTCTTCCTAGGAATCTGGCCAGATTGATCAGTTCTCCAAAATGCTGACAACCCAGGGTTCAGACCAGGTAGCAGAGCCGTAGTTTAACACACCACTCTGCAGCTACTCTACTGTTACCCACTCATTACCCGATTGAGACAGTGTCTTTCCTACTGCCAAAACTAAACAGATTAAAAACTGATCTAAAAGGAGCAAATCATAAAAATCAATACGACTCAACTTGAACCAAAGAAAAAACAATTAAATGTGGTTTATTAAATATAAGGTATCTCCCTCAAAATACTTTGTTATTTAATTAATTGATTTCTGATAACCAGATTGATTGATTTTGTCTCACAGAAACTTGGCTGCAAGAGGACTATGTCAGTATAAATGAGTCAACTCCCTCTAATTCATAAAATCTCCACATTCCCAGAACTACGGGATGAGGAGGAGGAGCATAAACCATCTTTCAGTCTGATTTATTAATTAGTCCCAGGCCAATTATTGACTAGAATTCTTTTGAACATTTAACATTTAATTTCCCTCATCCAAACTGCAAAGCAATAAAACCTCTTCTGCTTGTTGTTTTGTATCGTCCAACAGGCCCTTACTCTCACTTTTTAGATCAGTTCTCAGACTTCTCATCTGATTTAGTGATAAACATCATTTAACATTCATGTTGAAATGGAATGTGATAACCTTAATGTAGCCTTTAATACTAACCTAGTGTCAGGGTGCTGCGGTGATGTCTGGCCGGCGCAGTTCGGCTTTTTTTCTCCCTTTCTCCAACAGGTGGCTGCTGACAAGCGGGGAGGTGCTGAATGCAGTTGTTCAGTGTTTTGGGGCTGCGGGGACGGCTTAAAAGGAAACGGCTGTCAGCACTGCAGCGCCAGAGTGTTACCCTTACCTGGTAGGAGCTCTAACGGCCAGCATCTCAAGACGTCTTCCCTCTCGCTAAAAATCCTCTCTTGTGTCCTAAGTTGTCGGCTCCAAATCCCTCTTCGGAGACCTTTCCGGGAAACACAAGCCTCTGCCGAGCTGATCCGTCTCAGGTCCGCTCAGCAGCCCCAAGGTTCCCAAGCTAAGCTGACTGTCCCCTGGAGATCCCAGCGCTATTCCAGCGCAAAGCCAGCTGACAGCCGCCTGCTGCGTCCCACGGCTCATTCTGCTGAACCCTTTCCTCCCTCGACCAATAGGCCCCCCCTGCCGTGCAACCGACTCTCCCGCTTCAAGCACCAACAATACCGGCCTGCGGCCACCGCAGCACCCACTCGCTCTCCCCGGTGGATCCTTCTCATCTTGCGCGGTAAGCCAGTCTCTAACTACCTCTCCGTTTCCCGTGACCCTGAATAAACTCTCTCTCTCTCTGCCCCTAGTGTGATCCTGCGCCTCCATCACTCTCTGACGTCCCGTTGAGGCTCGCGCCCCTTCGTTATTGTCGTTATTGTCATTATTTAAATAAATATCGTAAACCTGCCAGATCTGTCTCCTCAGCGTGTTCTGCATGTGGGTCAAGAAACTCAGCACCATGACACCTAGATTCAATTGTTTTTGCTCAAAATGTGCATAAACTGATGCACCCTTGCCTCCATACTTTGGACCTTGTATTGTATCACAACCCTCAAACTTTAAAGAGTCTGTCCCCCTTTTAATTTCCTCAGTATCACATAAATGCCCAGCAGATGGCAGCAACGTTGTTTCTTCCCATTCACAAATTGACACTTTTGTTGACAGTGTCACTTCCTCATTGCATTTTGCATTAGACAACGTAGCCCCCTTGAAAAAGAAGGTGATTATTAACAGGAAGCAGGCTCCCTGGTTTAATTTAGAGCTGCGTTCATTCAGCACAACATTAGGAAATTGTAAAAATAGTCTACTGTTTTATAAAAAAGAACTCTTCGCAGAGTTAGAGCAGCATATTTTTCATCATTAATAGAGGAGAATAAAAATAATCCTAGGTTTCTCTTTAGTACAGTTGCCAAACTCACCCAGAGTCATCGGTCTGTTGATCCATCCATTCCCTCAGCGCTCAGCATTAATGACTTTATGGGATTCTTCATAAATAAAATTTATTCTATTAAAAATAAAATCATTGGCATCCTCAGAAACATGATTACCTCATCCTCAGTAAGTGAGGCAGCATTGGAGGAATCTTTAAAGCCAGATCGGTGTTTAAACTGTTTAGACGCATTTGAGCTTTCTGAGTTATCTAAAATTTTTGCTCCATCTAAACCTTCAACTTGTATATTAGACCCAATCCCAACCAAGTTGTTTAAGGAAGTATTCCCTTTGATTAATGCCTCCATTTTAGACATGATTAATCTATCCTTGGGCCTGTGATACGTACCACAGGCTTTTAAAGTAGCTGTTATTAAACCTTCACTTAAGAAACCCTCTCATGATCAAGATGACAATAAATTACAGACCTAATCTAATCTTCTTTTCCTATCTAAAATTCTTGAGAAATTAGTTGCTAATCAAGTATGTGAACTTCATAAAGTAATGACCTATTTGAAGAGTTTCAGTCAGGCTTCAGAGCTCGTCATAGCACCGAAACAGCTCTGGTGAAGGTCACTAATGATATCCTGATGGCCTCAGATTATAGACTTGTGTCTGTACTTGTCCTGTTAGATTTCAGTGCTGCATTCGATACGATTGATCAAAGTATTCTACTAGAAATACTTGGGCTGGTTTAAATATTATCTTTCTGACAGATTCCAGTTTGCATATGTTAATAACACATCTTCAAACTCTAGAGTCACTTGTGGACTGCTGCTGTAGGGTGGATGACTGTTACAGCAGATCACACAAATTGCAAGGTCTCAAAGGAGAGTGAGGGAGCAGACACCTGGGCTAGAAGCATGACAACTGGCAATAGTTAATATCTATTTCTTTAGCAAGGACCACCCCACAGATGCATGAGTTTAAAGATTTATTGAAGGAAGGGGTTGAAGGGTAGCATGATTTTGGAAGTGAGGTTATCTGAGGAGATGGTTCAGAAGGCTTGGGAGAATGAGCGTGGTTGTGCAATGTTCTGGATAGGGTTTCCAATGCCCACTTAGAGACCCCCTGATGGAACCTGCAATGACGAATGAGGAAGTAGGTGTGGCGATGAAGGGCAATGAAAGGGGATAAGGATGATGGGTTGAAGGAAAGGGATGAGGATGAAGAGATGAAGGGAAGGAAAGGGAATGAGGATGAAGGGATGAAGGGGAGGAAAGTGAATGGGGATGTAGGGTTGAAGGTGAAGAAAAGGAATGAGGATGGTGTGTTGATGGTATGGGAGGGTGGGGTCAAAAGAACTGAGAGGGATGAGTGAGCTGGGTATAGGTAGGCTATTAGGTAATTAAAGGTGTGGTTGAGGCATGGCCCTGCTCCTGAAACTAAGTTAACATATTAACTTCCCTTGTCATTAGGTTGGAGACTGCTTTTTTAACATAATTTTCCACAAATATCAAAATCTCATATCCATCCTTTTTGCAGAAATTTTTACATCTCTTTATTTTAAAAATAAAAGCAAAAAGTTTCTTTAAAAAGGAAAATACATTTCCTACAATGGATGTTTATTAAAAAAGTAAAAATTTTCACCAAAAGGTCATGCAACATTAACGGCTCTAAACAAGTTTTATTTACTGTAGATGGAGTGGGGGCAAATCGCAACAGTTTATTTACTCTAGTGTTCAAAAGTTACAAGTGGAACAAAGAGAGGCATAGTTCAAGAGCAGGCCCTCCTTGCCACCGATTGCGGTCCACTCTGAAAGCCTCATTCAGTGGGGCTGTGATATATGAAAGAATTATTTTTGCTCTTTAACAATGTATTATGGGAAAACCTGCTCAGTTTTATAACTTGTTTTAACTTTTGATATTATGGGAAGACTGGTCAGTTAAATAAATAGTTTTTGCTCTTTAAGAGAGAGGACTGGCCAGTTCACACATTGATTATGGCTGTTGTGGTGTTCGCACCTGGGTTCACATGAAACTAAGATAACTTGTGGTGGGAACTTATGACAATGTGTTGTGGGAAAGACTGATTCTGTATTCCTTATTTTGCTTTATTATCTATTATTTTGCTTCACACAATGCTGAGATGCTGGGAACGGGTTCTGTTTGGGAACATGTTTTGGAAAGGAGGGCGGCTGTGGAGGGAGAGATGGCCACTCTCGCTCCACACCTGACTCTTTATTTACAAGTATATAGAGAGGAGACTGCCCTTAGCCCGGAGAGTCTGCCGTGAGTTCGTGTGTGGAATACCGGCATCGTGAACGCTGATCTTAACCTAGGACTGAGGGCTCCCAGTTCGTGTCAATGGTAAGGGCTGATTCTGAGAATCTGTTGAGCGTCACGTTTGTTTGAAAGCTTGTTGCTTTAATGCTTGCTACTTTGTGTGTGTGAAGTGCTTGTTGTTTTGATGTGCTGTATTCTGTGGGGAATAATAATAAATGTGTGCCTTATATTCTAACAGAAACAGTGTTTGAGTCCTTATTTGTGTTTGCCGATCTCTCCCGATCCTGAAATAAAAATTTCATAAAACATTTTGGCGTAGTCGGCAGGATTGGAGGAGAGACTACAATACACAAATATGTTTAGAAATATGTTTAAAAGGAGAAATAAGAACTCTGATGAGAAAATTCACAGGGAAGAGGTAGTTCCCGGATGGGAGTTTCCTCATTCTAAGCAGATAGCGCTGTGTTTGCGCGATGGTGGGGCAGACCGGAGCCGTGGAGCGGCCCGCTGGAGGCAGCGGGACCCGAAGAATTATTGAAAGTGTTGCAGAAAATTGAGGTGCAAAAAAAGGCTCCGGTGGACGGATTACAGAGGCGCTTGTGGATCTGTGCTACGGCGTGGAAAATGCAGTATGAAGCTGGCCAACAATTGAAAACTCAGCAGTTAAAAGACAGACAGGCAATGACTGAGCTGCAGTCTGCTGAGTCGCTGTACCGGCAGCATGTGCAAATGCTGACTAATCAGCTGGAACAGATAACCAGTGTTGCAGAAAAAGCTGTGGCCCAGGTGTCTGTGTTAACAAGGAAAAAACAGGGGAAAAAACCCCGCCGTTTTCCTCTGAAAAAAGTCCGTTCGTTTGTAGCTGGATTGGGGTCTGGGTGGGATCCCGAGAGCTGGGACGGTAATATGTGGGACGATGAGGAGGACAGTGATTCTGGAGGTCCTCCAGATCCACGTCCTTTCCCTCCATTGGGGGTTAAACCCGTCGTCCGAAGGAGGAGAGAGCAGCAGCATATACCCGCAGCCTTCCGGCAGCGGATAGATGCTCAAGGTAATGATGTACTTGATGCTGCGGGACAAAATGTTATGGAATGGGTGGAACAGCCGCAGCCGCCGGCGGTGTCACGGACCATAACAGAAAATTACTCGCAGGATGAAGTTGCTCATATCACTAAAAAATTAAGGCAGCATCCAGGCGAACCCACTGATCTATGGGTGGCTCGACTGCTGGATGAAGGTGCAGAACAGATTGAAATAGATCACGGAGATGGCTTGGCATTTTGTGGTCTGAGCACTGATGGGAATGTAAATGCTAATTATAGGCAAGAAGCGAGAAATTTGGGGGATCAGGCGAGATCATTGTTTGACGTGTGGTCTGAGGCAGTACAAGCAACATGTCCCAATGTATCTGATTGGCCCGAAATCTCTGGACCATGGTTAACATTAAAGGAGTGTGTGCAGAGGCTGACGAGGCTGTGTGTGCGTGATCTGTTAACAGTGGGGATGGTGGCTGGATATCAGCAAGTGGCTGTTCCGAAGGTGGTGAGAGATCAGTTGATTAAAACTGCCCCACAGCATTATCGGGCAGCTATGCTTACTGTGATGCTGAGAGCTCCAGATGCCCCGATGGAAACCATTAAGGCTCGAATCATGGAGCTGGGGAATCTGGGAGAATGGGGCAAGCAGGAGGAATGCAGACCACGAGTTCAACAAACTCCGGTCCGCAGGCCGCAAAGGGAGCGGGGGAGAAATGAACAGGGTCCACCACGTAACATGTTGTGGAGGGCACTGATTAATGCTGGGGTGCCTGCTTCAGAGATACACGCATTACCTACTGATGAGTTGAGACAGATGTGTCAAAGGAGAGGCTTAAAAGTTAACTGTGCAGGATTTGGTGCTGAGCTGGACCCATTAAATTCTTTGGTTCAGCTGTTGTGTGAGGCGATTCATCCCACACCATCGGCTCTACCTGCTGAAGAATCTGAGTCTGTTGTGGGCAGAAAACCTGCTAAAGTGGTTGAGACTGAGGTGTCAGAGTCTGAGGAATCCTCGGGCAAAGATGTGAAAGTAAGGAGAGTGAAAAAAAGGAAAAGAAAGAACAAAGATAGAAGGAGGAGCAACATGTACCCTGATCTGACAGATCTGATGGAGTTTAACTAGGATTGTGCAGCATGGAAATTTGTGGGAGGACAGATTGAAGTTTTTATGTTTGTATGTTGTTGTTTTTTTTCCGCGCAGGAGAGCGTCCTGCGTACAAACAACAGCTGGTCAAGGCAGTTATATTGAAAAAAAATGTGTCTGATAATCATGACTTAACAGATTGGAAGCCTAAATTGATGCAAGCAGTGGCCCAATTGAATAATAGGCCAATTGCTCCAGGGGCAGTCTTACTGTCTCTGCATTTAACAAACTGAGAAACCGCTCAGGATTATATGTGTGTATAAGAGAGTAAAAATAAATGAACAATCAAACTTGTGATTTTATCTGAATGGAAAATGTATTAATGTATATGTGAATGCTTAATACAGGAGTTAAAAATATTTCAGCATTATTGACTAGAATTTAACATTTTATGGCACAAGGATGTGGTCATTCCAATTTTGAAAAGTGTCTGCAAAAGAAAATTTTATGTGGGAAGAAGCACAGCAAAGAGCATTAGATTTGGCTAAGAAAGTCATACAACAAGCTGTGTCAAAGGGAAAGATGATGTCCGGGCCTGTGCAGTTGCAGGCCTCAGCTGTTAATGACAATACAAGCTGAAGTGATTGATGGGGATTATCAAGGAGAAAATCCCTGGTAATTGAGAAAGAAGAAGAAAAACTAGCATAACTGCTAGTGAAACCCTGTGAAATGACAGAGGTTCAAGGGGTGGCTGCCCCCACTAACATCACTGTAAGAGGAACAGGGGGGTTTGGCTCAACAGATAAACCAGGAGCCAAAGTTTAGGTGAGACAAGAAAATGGTCCACCTAGACCAGCTGAAATCATTTCACAAGGCAGTGATGCAACAGTGTCAGTATTTTACTCAGGAAAAAAATGGATAAATGTTATGTAAGAGAAAACTAATCAAATTCTTTTGTCTTATAGCAGTACTAATTTTGATTTCAGATCCATGTTTCCGTGGGATCTGCTGATTGGACGACCCAAGGGACAGCGCGATGGCGGATGTCCCAAACCGTGGGAGGCACCACAGGGCTGGTGCAGGACTTGGGACCATCATCCTCCGTGTCCTCGGTGCCATGGTCCTGCTGGCACACCTCTGTTGAGCAGAAGCACCAGGCCGGATCCTAAAAGAAGTGGTTCAGCCGTATCAACTGTGATGGGGAGACAGCATGCGCAACGGAACCCAGGATGACTACACATTCTCTCGGTGGCATGTAAGAAGCATGCCAGTAGTCTTCAAGGGATGTAACTTTAAAGTGGTTTCAAGGAGAGGATTGTGCCAATATGAATCATCTAACGAGCGTGTAAGAAGACACACACTCAAATTGCACCTGCTGCACACACTTGTCAACAAATGGCACAATCGACGATAACAATTAAAGTTCACTGGAAAGTTTTTTTTGTTTTGTTTTTTTTTCTCCTCTGCCAACATGCACTAGGACGAAACGTGCATGGTGGGACACTTTGCTTGGTGGAACAGGTACTGTGTTAAGTGTTTCCAACGCTTTTGACAATAACATAACAAGAACTATGTTATTAAACACTGGACAGCATGCATCAAGAGCTGTTCATCAGGTTGGATTATGGATGCCTACTGTTGTAACATCACAGGAGGAAACTGCAAAGATCTTCCTTAAAGAACTGAACTGGCAATTAAAAATGTGGAACACAACAGCAGAAGTGTTAACGAACATTTCTATAGCTTTGAACTGGACGGTATGTAACGTACAAATGATACACGCTCACATGCAACAAGAACGATTCAAGCATGTGGTTATTATCGGAAATTTCCAGGAATGGAGACAACTATGGAACATTAGTAGTAAAAGTTGGTTACAACTAGAACCACAGAAGACCTATTGTAATGCTACTATGTGTGAAGGACATTGGACACAATATGATGTTACCGATAGTACTACTGTCTGTCATTATTATATATTGCCCGTAGTGACTGTACAGGGGTATTGGTTTTTGAAACTGAATGTTGATTGGTTTGGCCCACAGACAAACTACACCTATGACCTGGATCTATGCGAGACTGCTGATAAAGGGATGGTATGTATGCTACAACAAGGACATCTTAACCCATGTTTAACTGGAGACGAGGTGTTATGTGATTGGACTCATGAACCAGCTAGAGAAACAAAGAGTCATCCTCAATTACCTCAGGTGCCTTTCGTTGGGTGTTTTGATGTATACATCTGGAGTTGGAATAACGTGACCTATCAATTAACCAATTTCGCTATCTCCCTGGATCGGTTCAAATGCGCATTGAATCAGTCTACGGAACTAAATCGCTTAATTGAATCACACAGGTCCAACATTTCCAGCCTAAAGGTGTGTACATTTATGGCCCAAAGACAGGTTTTGCATGCGGCTACGTTAATGGTGCAATCATCTGCACATCATTGGTGGGACATTTTTAATGGAATGTCTGTTACTGCTCGAAAATATGTAGTACCTCCCTTGCTTTTGCTCATTATTGTTATTATAGTGTTAACCTTATGTAATGTTTGCACCTGTATAATCAAAAGTGGTTTTGGGACGGAAAGAATAACTTTAAAATAGACCTTGGGGACAGTTTTTCCAAAATTAGGTTTTCCCTAAATTAGGATTGTCAAAGACCAAGGGGTGGAGTGATATATGAAAGAATTATTTTTGCTCTTTAACAATGTATTATGGGAAAACCTGCTCAGTTTTATAACTTGTTTTAACTTTTGATATTATGGGAAGACTGGTCAGTTAAATAAATAGTTTTTGCTCTTTAAGAGAGAGGACTGGCCAGTTCACACATTGATTATGGCTGTTGTGGTGTTCGCACCTGGGTTCACATGAAACTAAGATAACTTGTTTTAACTTGTGGTGGGAACTTATGACAATGTGTTGTGGGAAAGACTGATTCTGTATTCCTTATTTTGCTTTATTATCTATTATTTTGCTTCACACAATGCTGAGATGCTGGGAACGGGTTCTGTTTGGGAACATGTTTTGGAAAGGAGGGCGGCTGTGGAGGGAGAGATGGCCACTCTCGCTCCACACCTGACTCTTTATTTACAAGTATATAGAGAGGAGACTGCCCTTAGCCCGGAGAGTCTGCCGTGAGTTCGTGTGTGGAATACCGGCATCGTGAACGCTGATCTTAACCTAGGACTGAGGGCTCCCAGTTTGTGTCAATGGTAAGGGCTGATTCTGAGAATCTGTTGAGCGTCACGTTTGTTTGAAAGCTTGTTGCTTTAATGCTTGCTACTTTGTGTGTGTGAAGTGCTTGTTGTTTTGATGTGCTGTATTCTGTGGGGAATAATAATAAATGTGTGCCTTATATTCTAACAGAAACAGTGTTTGAGTCCTTATTTGTGTTTGCCGATCTCTCCCGATCCTGAAATAAAAATTTCATAAAACAGGCTGCAGTGAACATTGTTTGCCCCCCCTAGTGCTGCTTGCAGTTTGTGAATAATTATTGGCTTGGGAACCTCATGAAAGCTTAGTTACTTTGTGCAACATCACTGGTTGTTTGGTTTTCAGCTTGGTAAATCTGAAAAGCTCAATTTAGATATTAGTTTTGCTAGGTTACTTTCTGTAAAGCTGAAAACATTGAGTTTAGTGCTCCCTTTTTGTGTATTTTGTTGTTGTTGGGTTTGTTTTTGCTGCGAAGCTGTTTTTATTATAAGACAGTTACTTCCCTGTTTTCTTTTGTTTGTTTGAACTGGTTTAACTGGTAGGACATAAAAATCTTATAAAAAAACCCTTTTAATCAATTTGACTACCCAGACACTTTGATTTTATGTTACCCCGTTCTTCCAGTCAAATGTGGGCGTAACACCTACCTTTTAAATAAGATACAGTGATACAGCACATTTCTGTGCCATCTGTGGTGATGAAATAATCCCATTGCGTAACTGAGCTCACAGAACTCTCAATCCCTGCTGCTCTATGCACAGTGACGCAGAGACAGTTTCTCACAAACTGCAGCAGTAAGAACAATTCACTTTCTGCAGCACAGTTTTTTCCCCTTCCCCTCAATGTCTATACCTATTGCAATTCAGAGGAGTGAACAGGTCATTCTAGAAGTTTGTTAAAAAGATATGGATCATGATTTATGGGGTTTCTTTAAATTTTATTGATTTATGCTGTGCACAATGCTACATGTTAATGAAACACAGGGTAAATCTTACCAAAGGCTTTGTCATGTGCAGAAGGAGTCAATGGAAATCAGCACTTTTATTTGACCTGCTGTCGTTTTATAAGGTGAACAGTTTTGGCTTGTTTGGATAAACTGTGTCAAAATCAGAGGTCCGCCTGTCACACCGACTACTTAAACTTTTGTGATACAAATATGCTTCCGCTGATTCAGTTCAAATTTGCTGTAGGTATAGTCGATATGTGGATATACAAAGTCTGAGGCTTCTCCTATATTTAAAAAAGGGTTTTCTGTGACGATCTTGGCACTGGAGCTGGTCTGATCAACAATTCAGCACACCTGCTCAACTCCACTCTAACTGCAATTAGCTCTCACTGGTTCCACCTGTTTTCACCTCCATATAATCCTCGTGCAGATCAGCTGCCAGTGCCAGATTGTCTCAAGCCACACGACGCAAACTTTCCAGCATTTTCTGATCCTGCCTGCCAGTCTGTTATTTGACCTGTTCTGCCTAATCGTTTCTGAGCCTGCCTGACCCTGTCTGAATTCTGTCTGCCTGCCTGGATACCTGACCTGATATGTCCTTGGACCTGCCAACCTGCCTGACCTGTGCCGCCTGCCCGTTTACCCGACCCTGCCTGTCTGTGAGTACCGGATTCTGCCTAACCCTTCTGAAATCTCTGAGCCAGTTATCAGACCTGGACCGGACCTGGACCTTCCCCCTCGGATCTCCCTACCTGTACTGCCGCTGGATATCTGCCTCTCTGTGTACGGACCCGGATCTCTCTGGATAACGCCCCTGGAAAACCCTAAACAGATTATCTGCCTGCCATTCGGCGGCCCAACGGCTTCTGCCCCAAAGCCCGGTCCGACGTCGGATTCCTGCCCCGGACCAGTTCGCCAACATCAAAGCCGGTTCCCCAGGCTCTGAAGTCCTGCAATCAGGTTAGTGATCCAGCTTCCCTCACTCTTGCCCGTTACCATCAGCTGATCACTCACCTGTTGTCTCTGCCGCAGGGGATTTCCAGTATAAGAGCGAGCAGCGCGCCCCGACTCCCCGTGCCTGTGTGTTCTTTAAATAAAGCTTGTTGAAAACGTCACTGACCTGTCCTGGTTGAATTCTGGGTCCAGTTTCCATACATTACATTTTCAAGTAGTTTTGTGGTGTTTATTTTGAAAAATATTTATGCCAGGCTCAGAAAATGTTATGTTTTCTTTTTTAATCACCTGTAAATCCAACATACTGACATGTGTAAAAGTGGTTCCACTTTAAAAATAATATAAAATGCCTTAATGTCACACAAATACTAAAATTTACATTTACACTTTATAACTTTGGAGCTGTACTTGATTTATATTATCATGATTTGTCTTTGGATGAACCCGGACACAGCACGCACGCACAGAGCTTGTTATTGAAGTGAGTTTTATTGTACAGAATGGAGGGTTAATGACGAGAGGAACCAGAGTCTTTATGGACGGAGATGAAGGGTGCAGAAGCTGGCTGACAGGAGGAGCGCGGGGAGACTGACCGGGAGGAAACTCAGGAGCGGAGGACTTCAGACCGTGGAACGGCTGCGGGACCGGAGAGCGTGGAACTGTTGCAGAACTTGAGAGCGTGGAACCGAGTTGCAGAACTTGAGAGCGTGGAACCGAGTTGCAGAACTTGAGAGCGTGGAACCGAGTTGCAGAACTTGAGAGCGTGGAACCGAGTTGCAGAACTTGAGAGCGTGGAACCGAGTTGCAGAACTTGAGAGCGTGGAACTGAGTTGCAGAACTTGAGAGCGTCCGATGGAGCAGAGCTGAGCAGAGTCTGAGAGAAGTGACTTGAACAAAAACCAAGTAGAAGCAACGTTCTTCAGGCTGACTGCAACAAAACAAAGCTGACATCGAATACTGGCTGAGACTGAGCAGGAGTGAACACTACGGACCGGCGACGAGAGCAGAATGAGGTGAGTTTTAAATAAGGGTGGAACCAGGTGAGAGCAGTGAGGGTTGATTGCAGCCTGACAGGTGGAACCAATTATTCTGAGCAGGGAAGGGAGAGAGGCAGCGAGGCTCAGACTGCAGCCTACAAGCTGCATCCTGATAGTACCCCCCCCACAAGGCCGGACACCGGACGGCCCAGAACCTCCCACACTGGGTGGGCGGAGGGGGCCCAGGAAGGTGGGCAAGAATCAGGCTGAACACTGGGGACCAAAGAGCCAGCGAACATGGGGAACCGAAGGCTAGAGAACAAGGGGAACCAAGGAGCTAAAGAACACTGGGGAACCAAGGAGCCAGGAAACACGGAGGAACCAAAGGGGCCAGGAAACACGGAGGAACCAAAGGGGCCAGGAAACACGGAGGAACCAAAGGGGCCAGGAAACACGGAGGAACCAAAGGGGCCAAGAGACACGGAGGAACCAAAGGGGACAAGAGACACGGAGGAACCAAAGGGGACAAGAGAACACAGATGTGCCAAAGCACAACCAGGGCGCGGCACATCAGGGAAAGGTACGGGTGCTTCACAGCGCCAGGGGAAAGAACGAGCGCAATACAGCGCCAAAGGGAAGGAACGGGCGCAACACAGCGCCAGAGGGAAGGAACGGGCGCACGACAGCGCCAAAGGGAAGGAACGGGCGCAACACAGCGCCAAAGGGAAGAAACGGGCGCACGACAGCGCCAAAGGGAAGAAACGGGCGCACGACAGCGCCAAAGGGAAGGAACGGGCGCAACACAGCGCCAAAGGGAAGAAACGGGCGCACGACAGCGCCAAAGGGAAGAAACGGGCGCACGACAGCGCCAAAGGGAAGGAACGGGCGCAACACAGCCCCAAAGGGAAGGAACGGGCGCAACACAGCGCCAAAGGGAAGGAACGGGCGCAACACAGCGCCAAAGGGAAGGAACGGGCGTACACAATGCCAAAGGGAAGGAACGGGCGTACACGACGCCAAAGGGAAGGAACGGGCGTACACGACGCCAAAGGGAAGGAACGGGCGTACACGACGCCAAAGGGAAGGAACGGGCGTACACGACGCCAAAGGGAAGGAACGGGCGTACACGACGCCAAAGGGAAGGAACGGGCGTACACGACGGCAAAGGGAAGGAATGGGCGTACACAACGGCAAAGGGAAGGAACGGGTGTACCCAACGCCAAAGGGAAGGAACGGGCGTACACAACGCCAAAGGGAAGGAACGGGCGTACACAACGCCAAAGGGAAGGAATGGGCGTATGGAAACACCAAAGGGAAGGAACGGGCGTATGGAAACGCCAAGGGGGAAAGGACAGGCGGACTGACACGTCAGGGCTCAACAGCGCAAGGAAACGCTGGGGCACAACTAATGTACAGAAACGCCGGGGGGAAGAACGGGCGGGTGGAAACGCCAAGGGCAAGGAACGGGCTTACACAACGCCAAAGGGAAGGAACGGGCTTACACAACGCCAAAGGGAAGGAACAGGTGTACACAACGCCAAAGGGAAGGAACAGGCGTACACAACGCCAAAGAGAAGGCACCGCCGGAGTGTGAGGGAACCGCTGGGGCCCAAGGGACGAGATCGCCGGGGCGTGAGGGAACCGCCGGGGCGCAAGGGAGAAGTTCGCCAGGGCGTGAGGGAACCGCCGGGGCGCAAGGGAGAAGTTCGCCGGGGCGTGAGGTAAACGCCGGGGCGCTAGGAAAAGATCGCCAGGGCGTGAGGGAAACGCCGGGGCGCAAGGGAAGAAAACAGGAAAAGGTGATCGGAAACCAGAGACCTTGGGATGCCCAACTAAACGGAAACAGAGGACTAACCGAACTAAACCAGGGTACAACAAGGAAATAAAAGAAACAGGGAAGTCTAAAATGAAACTAATGGGGCTCGGAAACAACAAACTAACTAAACAGGGGAACTAAGAGTGTAGAGACTCTTAAGAGCGCAGGGAACCTTTAACAGCGCAGGGAACCCAGACAGCGCAGGAACCCAGACACAGACATTAAGGGGATAAAACAACAAAACTAAGAACAGGTTCGGAACTAAGACCAGAATTGACAAACTAGACAGGGATCCACAGGACTAAACAGGTAACAGGGACATAGGCTAGAAAACCGAAAACAAACCAGAACACTAGGATGGGGACCAAAACCTAAAGAATAACTATAACTAAGCAAAACAGGGAGACGAGGGCAGGTGCAGCTAAACTAACGAAAAACTAGATAACCTAAGCTAGAAAATAGAACACAAACAACAGAAGATCTAAGGGAAAAAACTAGAATTTAGAAGCACAACGCATAAGACTAAAGGCAAACTAGAACAATAGAACTGAGCTGAAAGAAATTAAACCCAAAGCAAACAGAAACTCAACTACTCTATAGAAAACGAAAAACTCCTAAATAATTCTAAAGCACAAAAATTCCTAGGTAAACCAAAACTAAGGTTAAGCCTATATAAATTATCAGAAAGCAGAACAACAAACCAAACTAAAGAACTCTAAAGGAACACTGGAAAACCGTAAAACCAAAGAATGTTAAGTAACTCAAAACCTCGGGGCCAAAATAACTCAAAAACAACAACTGAAACTAGAGAACTAGATGTCTAACTAGAAAACGAGAATCAGGAAAATAAATCTGGAAAAATAAAGCTAAACTAGGAAACTAAAGATCTAAGGCAGGAACTTGAGCATGCAGACAGGAACTAGAGATCGCAGGCAGGAACTTGAGACACAGACAGGAAGTCGAGAGCGGGGATCTTGAGACGCGGACAGGAACTGAGACGCTGACAGGAACTTGAGACGCTGGGCTGCCTCGGAGGCGGGCTCCGCGGAGAACGATCCCTCCAGCGGAACTCATCAGCGACGAAGGCACCCACGAAGACATTAACTGAGGCGGAGCAGATCCTGCCAGCTTCCGCACCTAACTCTGTGCGTGCTCGGGTTCATCCTTTGGCCGGTCCGTAATTGTCATGATTTGTCTTTGGATGAACCCGGACACAGCACGCACGCACAGAGCTTGTTCTTGAAGTGAGTTTTATTGTACAGAATGGAGTGGAAGAAATTATGTTACTTCATTAATAAATCTGCTGTAGAATCAGCGACGAGAGCAGAATGAGGTGAGTTTTAAATAAGGGTGGAACCAGGTGAGAGCAGTGAGGGTTGATTGCAGCCTGACAGGTGGAACCAATTATTCTGCATCCTGACAGTACCCCCCCCCCCCCCCACAAGGCCGGACACCGGACGGCCCAGAACCTCCCACACTGGGTGGGCGGAGGGGGCCCAGGAAGGTGGGCAAGAATCAGGCTGAACACTGGGGACCAAAGAGCCAGCGAACATGGGGAACCGAAGGCTAGAGAACAAGGGGGAGGGCAGCCTACAAGCTGCATCCTGACATATATCAGATATATCATTTCAGACAGAAATTGGTCCTAAAACCCTCTGGGCTAAAGAGGTTAAGAGAGAGCTATAAAGCTAATTCCCTTGTGGTTTAGGCACATGATCAGGTATGCCTCCAACATAATTTCTGGTCGTCTGTTGTTTTGAAAGCTTCCCTTGATCATCTTAAGTTATCAATTCAAATCTAACTATTTCTTGAAAAATAATTACAATAATAAAAAATCTAGTTATTGATTTTTACTTTAGAAAATCATTCTTTAAAATACTTTCTCAAATGTTTTATTTGGCTTCTCTAAATTAAAGATCCTCAGTTAACTAAAAAACATTAAAGTATTTTTATGGTGATGGTTCTCTATCATTTTTGTTTGTCATTTTGTTCTTTTGTGTGTACATTGTTCATTTTCGCATAGTAGTTTTAGTTAAATTTCACTAGTCTAGTAAAGAAAAGTTGTTGTTTGAAATATGTTTGACTTAAAGTTCAGTTATTTCTGTCTATAAATTATTATACTTATAGAGAAGTTAAAAATTCCATATGTGAGTTTTTGGATACAGAAACCTAGATCTCGAATCCCTCTTTCACATATTGTCCTAATATGAAACCAAATTTGGCTCATATTCTCAGCACAATACAGACAGACCAAGGGTTATTTGATTAAATATAAAATAATGCAAAGGCATGTAATTGCACAACAATTGCTTCCACAGTTGTCTCAGATTTTGAAAAGACTAGGTCTTCACATTAACAGACTAGGTTTTGTTTCATGAATGAAAGCTTGAGGATCACCTGTTGATTGGTCATAGGCCACAGGATTAAAGCTAATGGAGCGCATCAAAATGTTACAGAAACTCTGGTGATTGTGAGAGTGTGAAGAAATGTACAAGTGGTGGTAAGGGTTGTACACCCACCCACCCCATTGAAAAAATCAGAAGGACTAAACTAAAAGAGTTGTAATTTAAAATATTTTTCACCGATAAGGAAATATGGCATGGATGGCGTTGACTGTACTCTTTGTTATTCTCATTTTGTAAGTTGGGAACATTTGAGGTTGTGGGTTTGGAATGACTGTTGATTATGGTTGTATACTAAATATTGTATTGTTTCTAATTTAAAAGAAGGTATAATGTTTGAGTCATGTTTGTAAACAGTTTTCTGACCCACATTGAAAATCACTCAGAGGATTCAGAATGGAAATGTCATTTTGTGTAGTAAATATTTGGCCCACTGGTAGAATCAGACACTGGGCAAGTGGTAATCCGTTCACTGAGTTTATTATTAAAAATAGGTTGAAAGGAAGGGTTCTGAAGAAGGGTGTCAGTCCCGACTGTAGGGAAGGCAGAATTATTAATGGAAACCAGGACTTGAACTGAAAGGCGCTTACTGTGATCTGATTGGTTTAACTTTAGGAGGAGTATGTTAGTCTCTTGGAGGTTAGTTGCTGGCGTGAGAAACTTCAGATGTGGGTAAAGGATTTTCAGATTTGTGTCTGTAGGAGGAGTCTCCTGGATCTTGAGTGGAGCAAATGATGAGGGCAGGCAGTCAACTGCTGGAAAAAACCGATCTATACATTGGATGACTATGGATTAGATGGGTTTCCAGGAACAATCTGTCATTGAGAGGAAAGACGTGAACACCTACGTGAGCTTCAAAGTGGGAGGCACAGGCAGGGCATACTTAACCTGATGGTGGGCCCCTGGGCTAAGAGGTCTGGCAAGCCCTCCCATAAAAACCTTCCCCATTTACTGCATTACAAACTGTGATGATGGCAGCAAACTATCAGTGCCATAATTTAAATCATTTAATGAACTAACCAATAAAACAGAACCTGCAAAGAAAACCATAAACAGCTAAAAGTGGAGGATTTTTCTCCACATACCCTGAGATCTATTTAGAAGATTACATGCATGTGCAAAGACATAAACCATTTGAACAGCACAGCTATAGTGACATGACCTGAATACCAGATATCACAGATCCATTTTTTACAGCACTAGCGGTCCTTTTATCAAAAGTAGGCTGATAGGAAAGGGGTGCTGAGAGAGGGGGAAAATGTGAATCACAAACCGGATTCAAACCTGGGTCAGCTATGTCAAGGACTACGACCTCTGTACATGGGCTGTGTCTGCTATCCCTGTGCTACCAGCACATCAAATTTTTTTTTTTTTTTTTTTTACAAGATTTGCAGTATATTCTAGGTAAAGTAACAAACAAATGCATATTCCTTTTAAATCATTGAAATAAATAAATAAAGCACTATCATACCTATTTAGAAGTGTTTCTTTCTAGTCTTCTTTGCAGAAAAAGCCATGACTGTATACTTTCAATGAAAAACACAAAGGATGCATGTTCAGTTGACATCGGTTGGAGGTTCCTCCTGATTCTTTCTTGATGCATTACGGCCAATTTGTGGCTTTGTTTTGACACAAACCAAATCTTGTGTGAAATTTAGTTCCCCTGAAATAATCTGTTCTCCTGCAGTCAGGACACCACAGTTGAAAAGCTGGAGAGGCTGATTCTACAGCAGATTTATTAATGAAGTAACATAATTTCTTCCACTCATCACACACACAACTATTTATCTACATTTGAAGCCCTTTCCTTACAAAAGCTACCTAAGTAAACAGGGTGGAGAACTCTGATCTTTTGAGCAAGCTGTAATTGTTGTGTCCAGTGATATAAAAAACAAACAAAATCAAGACTAAATGCATGTAAACAAGACTCAAGTTGGAAAAGGTTGGGGTTATTTCGACACAAAAAGACACAAAACTGTGTCAAAAACAAGAACACATTTAATTTTTTATTTTTTTCTGGAAACCACAGGTTCAACGAGAAAATAGCCTTGACATCTGTGGGCTGAAGAATCTGCTTATCGGGCTGTATTTTTTTTAAAAAATAAAGCCATAATGCCGCAGAGTGGACTTTTTCAGAGGAATAGAATTTCGCACAACACCGGGTCATTGTTATAAAGGCCAAGCTAGATGCCTCCTCTTGTCTGATCCTCCCGCTGCTCCTGTCCCTTCCGACCTGCGTTGGCTGCATTTCATCCTTCTCTCCCCCAGATGGTCTCAGAGAATCCTTCAACAGGGTCATCTTCACTTCACTTGTTATAAAAAAATGTCATCTTTGATATAGTTTCTAGTAATTCTTGAAACTCCTAAACAAGTTTATTTTTTTTCTTTTCAGAGCACCACTCTCAAATTTCTTTCCGGACGTGTTGACAACTGTCAATCATTTACAGCGGGAGTAAAAAGCCAAAACTAGCTCTTCATGTTCTGAAACAAACCCTGGTTCAGGCAGGCCATATCCAGAGAGGAGCTGAAAGCAAGCTAGGCAGACAGAAGGGCAGAAGACTGCAGACTGGTCCAAAGGGCTGGGCGAGAATCAAGGTTGAAAAACAGTCCAGGTTGAGTCCAGTAATCTTTGAGCCAAATGAGGTGTCCAAGCGAGGGCAGAGCAAAACATATGTGAATGTCCAGTATTCGCACCAATTTCGTACTTTCCACAGACTAACATCATTGCTTTGCTATAAGCAGCATGTCCTGTGACACATGACAGGGAGCGTTATTGTTCATTTGTTGAGTTAGATCTCATAATGAAGCTAGCTAGTGTAGTCACTAAAAGCTAATGTTACCTTGAGTCAGTCAATGTTACCTTAAAGCCTCTCAAACCGGTCCCTTCAACATCTAGCAAGATCCAAGCATACAAATCGCTGAGTCTTAACTGTTGTCTACTCTTGGGTCAGCTTGCGACTCCTGCTCTGATCAGTAAAGTCCAATCAGGTAGCAGTATTTGGGCTAGTGGTTCAACGCTGTAGCTCTAGTAGGGAAATGTCTCATTAAAATCAAGGTTCCCTTCATGCGAGCGCACGTGTTCAAAGCTCACTATCAGAGTCGCTTTTCGTGCCGCTTTTCGTGGCGTTCTCATGTAGTCATAATGAAACTCTTTGTGGGATAACTCCCCTTTTTTCATCGGATCTACATGATTCACGTAGATGAACAATTTGGGACTGAAATTGGCGAATTTGGCTGAAAGTTGAGTGATTTTCATGTCTGGAGAATACAAGTAAGGATCTGTTTAAAAAAAGTTTTGGAACCTTTTTGGAAGAGGAGTAGACAGGAAAGCCAAGTTTTAGGTAGAAGGGTAATTAAGTAGTAGCCTAAATATCAGTGTAAATATCAGTGTGGGGACAGGCATTGAGAATTAGCCTTAGCTAAAATGTTGTAGTGTGTGACATGATTCATGAAACATACTTGTCCCTATCAAATAAACGAATAAATAAATAAAATAAAGTAAGAATTAATCGTATCCTGTTGCAGTTCTCCCAGGTTCTGAACTCCTAAAAGTGGTCTTCTCTATTGTAGAATTCTTTAGTAATAAAAACAGAAACCATACACTAACATATTTAATCTAAGAAGTCAGAGAAAGGGTACAGTTTCAGTACAGGACTCTCATACATAAAACAATGCAAGCAGTATCAGCACTATTGCCAATGTTATTTTAGGCTTCTTTTTTTCTAAAGTCTTTTGTAA
Source organism: Fundulus diaphanus (assembly GCA_037039145.1). Taxonomy (NCBI): domain Eukaryota; kingdom Metazoa; phylum Chordata; class Actinopteri; order Cyprinodontiformes; family Fundulidae; genus Fundulus; species Fundulus diaphanus. Next base: position 56,672,602 of record CM073127.1, read on the forward strand.
ATTCTGTGAGTTGCGGGTTGCAGTTTTTTGGGCTTGTTTCTGATAGGGAAGTTGCTTATTTGGGCTCTAAAATAAGTGACGATACACATCATTTACAAAGAGACTCACTTGCACTGCCATGCTACAGACACCATGAGTATAACCGGCTGAAATATCCCTCCGTCTCTCCACGTTCACACACTCCTACCCATAGACAAAATATTCTAGATGCCTCATAACATTCATCCTGTGTCGCTGCCATATTGGCTGGGTCTTTTCTACTCTATGCTGGCAAAGGAACCCACGGGAGTAAATACAGAGCATACGGAGCATACGGAGCAATGTTGCCCGTATTTCTTTGCAGTTTAGGTTGCAATAGCGATAACTGTTGAATATGCAGTGTAGATCACCATTTTGAGCAGAGATTGTTCCTGAATATTCATTTTTATGTGCTGATAATATTGCAGAAACCCAACCCACAAACCATACTTTAATGCTTATTAATTTGTTGTCTCTGTATCTGACAAACTAACAATGAATCATGTTGCCAAATGAAGTACACTGGAGTGTCAGCATATACACGAGGCTGTGCAAAACCGTTCTCGTTCTCTTTCAAGAGTATTAAGCTCCTACCCCTTTTGCAAGCAAAGTGAAAGACACAAATGACCTGGAAATTGTAAACTCTTTTCCAGGCTTTTAAAAAACTGTGTGTATGCACGTAGATATAAACAGCATGTAACGAACGGGATTTGCAGGACCCAGTATTCAGCCAGACAAGCAGTGGTAAAGTAAAAGGAAATTTATTAAACAAATAACGAACAGTCAGAACTTAAATGGGCATCTAGCCAAAAACGGAACAACAGAGTCCAAAAAACCAAAATAGTCCAAAGCTGATAAATGGTAAAACTAAATAATCAAGAACAGGCAGTCAGAACAGACAGGTAAATCAGGGGTCAGGCTGGCTCAGAAATCCGGAGGTTAATCGGGTCAGGTCAACAGGCAAATGAACAGAGAACAGGGAATGCTGGCTAGACTCACCAATAGGCACGGATAATCTGGCAATGAACAAAGGAGTGACGTAGGTATAAATAGGGGAGTGAGCAGGTGAACGGAGTAGAAACTAATTACAGGAAAACAGGTGGAACTAATGAAAGGAAGGGAAGAGACTGACAGAGAACTGAACTGATAGGTTGGTGACTGGAGACTGACAGGGGAACAGATCTGACTGGCTGGTGACTGCTGACAGAGGAGTAACAAACAAACTGGATGGGTGGAAACAGAGAAGTGAGCTGGCAGATTGCTGGCAGGTGAACAGAGCTGAACTAAATGCTGGCTGAAAACAGACTGATAAACTAATAAAGTAAAGAAAAGTGCAAAACTAAACTAACACAAAATCCAAATCATGACACATCATGCAAAAAATATGAAGAAATGATTGCTGTTGGTCTGTACAGAAGGCTACACAATGCCATGTTTTTCTTTGTTTAAAAGGAAAAAAAGAATTTCGGCATGAAAATACATATTCATTTACACATTGTGTAAACATCATGGAGTTATGATTAACAATTTAGCTTCCTTGGCACAAATAAATGTATTCGGGGCATGTGAGAGTGTCACGATATCTAAGTGCTTTTGATCAATTGTTAGTTTAGTTCCTGGGATCGTAGAGTTTCCTGTTATTGTTTTTCACATCCGCCTAGTTGCTCTTCCTAAGTTGCCGTTTGATTACCTCACATTTGTGTCTGTCATGATTTGGGTTTTGTTATGGTTTATGTTTGTTCTTTGATTAATTAGTTCACTCTCCTGCCTTAAGTTCAGTTTCTGTTTTGGGTTTTTTCTTGTTTGGTTTCTATTATAGCTTGTGTTCTGTTAAGTCTTAGTTTTAGGTTCTGTATCAGTTTTGGAATAGTTTGAGTTTTATTGTGGTTTGATTTTGTTTTATAAGTTTATCTGGCCTGCTCCGATCATTTCTGTCACAAGTCTTAATTCAGTTCACCTGCCAGCATTCTTTCACCCTGTCACTCCCCTTCTCCAGTCACCATCGTATCAGCTTCAGTTTACTCCCAAGCACTTCCCTGTTCCTGATTAGCTCCACCCATGCCAGTAATTAGTTTCACTCCATTCACCTGATCACTCCCTTACTTATACCTGCCTCTGCCCCCTGCAATCTGCCACATCATTGTTATTTGGTGCCAAGCGGTGAGTCTTGTCCAGCTTTCTTTGCCTGTTTATCTGACCCTATTTGCCTCTGGATTTCTAAGTTAGCCTGTCACCTGTTTTTGTAAATAGTTTTGTCTGTGACTGCTTTTTGTTATTTTTGGGTTATTGGATGCAGTCTACCTGTTTTTGGCTTGATGCCCTTTTTGGTTTTTGGATTTTGTTAATAAATATTCTTTTACCTAACCTCTGCTTGTCTGGCTGAATACTGGGTCCATCTGTCCCTGTTCATGGCAGAATGATGTGGCCTTAACCGGACCCATCGCCAGACAAGTACGTTGTATTTTTTTATTTTTTCTCTCTCAACATGAGCCCGCCGCCGGTCTGGAGCTCACTCTCCAGCATAACCGTGTTGCTGAGAGAATCACTGGAAGGTTCCAGGCTGGCGATCTGTCCACCCGGCGTCGGTCCCATGCGCCACCTCCTTAGCAGCAGCACTCCCCCACAGCTGCCCCGCCGTCGTAAACACCGACAAGTGGACAGTTGTGTTGTCACCTCGGATCCTCCTTCTGCTTCCAAGGTTGCGACGCAGCCTGTCTCTCCCGTGGTCCGGGGGGTGGGCACCATGGTGGTTCCACCTCTTGTCACTGCTCCGGACATCTGTAAGGAGGGTCAGCAGCCGGCCAGTGACGCTGCGACCCAGGAGGATTCACCGTTGTTCCGCAACGCTTGGACCCAGGTGGGTCTGCCACCGGTCTGTGATGCGGGGACCCAGGAGGGTCTGCCGCCGGCCTACGACGTGGGGACCAAGGAGGGTCTGCCACTGGTCCATGAGGAGGGGGTACAGACGAGTCCTTTTCCAGGCCGCAACCCTGGATCTCGTCGGGACCCTGGGCATCGTGGTCCTCGTCCAGATGACAAGCGGCGTCGTGGTCCTCGTCCAGATGACAAGCGGCGTCGTGGTCCTCGTCCAGATGACAAGCGGCGTCGTGGTCCTCGTCCAGATGACAAGCGGCGTCGTGGTCCTCGTCCAGATGACAAGCGGCGTCGTGGTCTTCGTCCAGATGACAAGCGGCGTCGTGGTCTTCGTCCAGATGACAAGCGGCGTCATGGTCCTCGTCCAGACGACGAGCATCGGGGGTCTCGGCGAGAAGACAAGCACCCAGAGCCCCATGGAGACTTGGAGATCCCTGGGCCTTTTCTAAGGCTCTTGCCCCTGCACCTTCGGCTAGACAGACAATTTTCCAAGTGGCTGAACGGGCTGTCTTTGTCGGAGGTGATGGAGGGGCTCCTGCTGAGGTTCCTGGTTTCTAAGAGTCTGCCTAAACCTGAAGCCTTTAGCCCGGGGCCTCCTGAACCTGAAGCCTGTAGCCCGGGGCCTCCTGAAGCCTGTAGCCCGGAGCCTCCTGAACCTGAAGCCTGTAGCCCGGGGCCTCCTGAACCTGAAGCCTGTAGCCCGGGGCCTCCTGAACCTGAAGCCTGTAGCCCGGGGCCTCCTGAACCTGAAGCCTGTAGCCCGGGGCCTCCTGAACCTGAAGCCTGTAGCCCGGGGCCTCCTGAACCTGAAGCCTGTAGCCCGGGGCCTCCTGAACCTGAAGCCTGTAGCCCGGGGCCTCCTGAACCTGAAGCCTGTAGCCCGGGGCCTCCGGAACCTGAAGCCTGTAGCCCGGGGCCTCCTGAACCTGAAGCCTGTAGCCCGGGCCCCTGAGAGTCAGGTTCTCCGGCGGACGTCTCTGCGGACGACTCCGTTGTGACAGATTGTCCGGCGGCTGGCAACAGAGTATGGCCCTTCGAGGCCGGAGTCGACGACGGTGCAGGACCCTTCGAGGGCAAAGTCGACGACGGTGCATGCCCCTTCGAGGGCGTCGACGGTGCAGGCCCCGTGGTGGCTGAGTCAGGCCACTCAGCGGTGGAAGAAGGGGCAAACCTAAGGTGTCTGAGGATGGTGCCCAGGCCTCAGCGGCAGCCTCTGTTCTGCCAGTTTCCGGGAGGTCGGTCCGACACTTCCACTCTACTGGCACTACCGGCCTCTCGCAGCCACAAGACACTTCCCCCTGTGCCAGCTCCTTGCAGCCACAAGACACTTCCCCCCCATGCAAATGGTGATTCCGCCCGGACTGAAGTGGTGTTTTGAATTTTGAGCCGCAGAGGAGATGACAACACAGCAGCAGCTGCAAAGAAGGGCAGAGGAATGATTCAGGATGATTGATTTTGTACGGGTCCAAGTTTGTGCGTGATCACTTGACGTTGTAAAGTCCTGAAGAGCCTGGCTAGCTCTCAAAAGAAGACAGGGGTCTAGGAGAGCGGGTTTCGAGTCCCACTGCTATATGAAGAGGAAAACATATATTTTTCTTTTTTTTCTTTTCGTCTTCACACAATAGAAACCCTATGAAAAACAGGCGCACAATGCCTTTGGTTTAGAGTCCATGGACTCCTTATGATGTCCTTAAAGCTACCAGCCAAGTCGGAAATTGGGTTTAGATCTCTCCCTAGCAATCTCATAAAGATATCTTAAAAGCTGCCTTTACGATTAAAGACACCGTATGGATAAAGTTAAGGAAACTGGCCAAAGGAAAATTAGGAAAAAGATAAAGGGGAAACCGGAAACTGGTACCAGAGCTTAAAAGAGGCGTAGCGTTGCATGGGGGACACGTTTTAGTGAGGACCGGATAAATTTTGAAGAGCGTCAAAATATCAGAAGGCCACATTAAACACGTCATCGGTTACAGATCATTTGATGTTATCCAGTTACGCTAAGGTGAGCCAAACCTCAGAGGGACAGTTTAACCTGAAAAAAGGACTAAAGATATAATAAAACAAATCTGACCATGATGTAAACATCTCAATGTGATTGTGAGGCTGGGTCAGTGTGTCTTGGCCTGGAGCACGAAAAGAATATCAGCAAAGATGAGGGCAGTTTCAGATCTGAAGGGTTAAAATTCTGTTTTTATTTTTTCTGTATAGCTCGTTATTGGTCTTGGTTTTGCCTTGGGCAGTGTTCTCGATGCTGAATTATGGGGGAAAACTCTTATCAATCGAGAGAAACGCTAGAAGCTTGCTTCTGCTGCTGAATAGAATAATTGTAAATCAGTTCACTTTAAAGTTTCACCCTAGACCAATTGAGATTTGGAAAGTTATATATAAATAGAAGTATTACTAACAGTAAATTCACATGGTCAAAAGGACCAGAAAGAAATCAAAAGTTTGAAATAAGTCAATAACCTATGTCATATTGGAACAGACATAATTGTGCTCCTTGGGAGACATTTAGTTTTTTTTGTTTTCTTGTATTTTGATTATTTCTTTGTCAAATTTTTATTTTCTTTTATTTTTGGCATTTCCAGTGACAAAGTAACTACATTCAAATTAGTGCTGCAGATAATCTGACAGGAGATGTTTTAAAACAAAATTTTAAAAGAAAAGGAGAGAAAGATGCTTACCTGGATCAGCCAAGAACTATAAAATAACAAATCAATTTTATTTATATAGCGCCAATTCATGAAACATGTTATCTCAAGGCACTTTACAAAGTCAAATTCAATCATATTATACAGATTGGGTCAGATTATACACATTGGTCAAAAATTTCCTATATAAGGGAACCAGTTGATTGCATCAAAGTCCCGACAAGCAGCATTCACTCCTGGAGAAGCGTAGAGCCACAGGGAGAGTCGTCTGCATTGTCCATGGCTTTGCAGCAATCCCTCATACCGAGCAAGCATGAAGCAACAGCGGAAAGAAAAACCTCCAGCAGAACCGGGCTCAGTATGAACGGTCATCTGCCTCGACCGACTGGGGGTTACAGAAGACAGAGCAGAGACACAACAAGACAGACAAAAAAGCACAGAAGCACACATTGATCCAGTAATCTGTTCTACATTAGATGGTAATAGTGGGTGATCTGTCTTCCCCGAATGATGTCACAGCTAACAGAATGCCAGACCAGGTGTACCTACTATGAAGAAAAAAGAGAGAGCAAAAAGTTAAAAGCTGAAATGACAACAGTCATTTCAATGCAATACAATGCAAAACTGGAGAACAGTAGACTGGAGAACAGTAGAAATCAGTAGAGTGAGAAAAATAGGCCCTGATGTCCTCCAGTAGCCTAAGCCTATAGCAGCATAAATATAGAGGTAGCTCAGGGTGACATGAGCCACTCTAACTATAAGCTTTGTCAAAAAGGCAAGTTTTAAGATTAGTCTTAAAAGTAGACAGGGTGTCTGCCTCACGGACCAAAACTGGGAGTTGGTTCCACAGGAGAGGAGCCTGATAGCTAAAGGATCTGCCTCCCATTCTACTTTTAGAGACTCTAGGAACCACCAGCAGACCTGCAGTCTGAGAGCGAAGTGCTCTGTTAGGAACGGTAACGGTAACTAAGAAGACCAGGTTTTTGACTGCATTCCTTACCTAAATACTAACATAATTGTTTTTCTCTTAGTTATTGCTTTCAGATGAAGGACAGAGATCCTTGCCACCTTTCTTATAACAGAAGACTCTGTGAAGTGAGCTCTTTCAGGTCGTGTGGTAAGAAGTTATGATCAAAAATGGGCATCCAGAGATAAACAAATGTGACTAAATTATGCTAAATTTTAACCAACTTATGCCAGGTAACATTGAGATCTTCCAGCGGAGAAAGGTGGTGGCTTTATCATTTTTGATGTTTACCTTTCTACTGACTGGTAATAAAACTTCTATCCTGCTTTCAGCTCTTTTCTTTGCAAAGAAACCTGGTCAATATAATTGGAATGTGCTAACAGAGAGATCTTAGTCTCTTTTTAGAAATTCGGTGCAGCAGCGGTCATGAAGGACTGATCCAGGTGACACAGAACAAAGGTGATGTCATTGACTTCTGCCTAATCCAGTTTTTGATTAAAATTTAGAACAAATATTAAGAATGTTTGCAGAAGCTGCATAAAGGTTTACGGGGGAAATGTGAAGTGACTAGGGTTAAGAGAAATCTGTGTTATTTTTGATTGCATTTAAACAAAGAGGATGAATTCACCGTAAAATATTTAGCTTATTTTAATTTTGAAGGGATTCACACCTGGGGAAAGGTGATGTTCTAAGCCACCCGCCTTTTCGTCCTGAGCTGGTTCTGGGCTTCCTAGCTGGGGTCCTGTGGGAGTCTCTTCATGGTCTTCGGCCGCCTCCAACGGCTCCTCCTGATCAACAGTCGCCTCCGGTGGCTCCTCCTGGTCTCCAGTCGTCTCCTGAGCTTCTTCCTGGTCTCCAGTGGTCTCCTGAGCTCCTTTCTGGTCTCCAGTGGTCTCCTGAACTTCTTCCTGTTCTTCAGTCATTGTCTCCTGAGCTTCTTCCTGGTCTTCAGCCATCGTCCCCTGAGCTTCTTTCTGGTCTACGGATCAGCAAGGACCTGCTCCAGAATTGGTCAATCCTTCCTATGTCATCTTTAGGATACGTGTCACTGATAGACTGTGAAATAGCCTGGGTCCAGGGATATCCCCGTTTGCATTTTGCCCTAAGATAACTGTCCATTTGTTTATGCATGGCACATCTGTGGAGTTTATGGTGTCCGTGAGTGTTCTACTGTATCCCTGTCAACTACGTTCTGCAGCTTCAGCCTCTGTGATCCCATAATCCTTAACAGCCCCCCTGCTGATGTGCCCTAACGGCACATCACAAGAAAATAGTCCAAATGTCCATTAGCCCCCCCCCCCCTCCATTAGCAAAAGCAAAGACGTGAGCAATTATCCCATGTTCAGAGTGTTACATCTGTTACATCTCAGCCTCGCTGCCCGAGTACAACAATCTCCCTTCACAAGATCGTGTGGTAAGAAGTTATGATCAAAAATGGGCATCCAGAGATAAACAAATGTGACTAAATTATGCTAAGTTTTAACCAACTTATGCCAGGTAATATTGAGATCTTCCAGCGGAGAAAGGTGGTGGCTTTATCATTTTTGATGTTTACCTTTCTACTGACTGGTATTAAAACTTCTATCCTGCTTTCAGCTCTTTTCTTTGCAAAGAAACCTGGTCAATATAATTGGAATGTGCTAACAGAGATCTTAGTCTCTTTTTAGAAATTCGGTGCAGCAGCGGTCATGAGGGGCTGATCCAGGTGACACAGAAAAAAGGTGATGTCATTGATTTCTGCCTAATCCAGTTTTTCATTAAAATTTAGAACAAATATTAAGAATGTTTGCAGAAGCTGCATAAAGGTTTAAGGGGAAATGTGAAGCGACTAGGGTTAAGAGAAATCTGTGTTATTTTTGATTGCATTTAAACAAAGAGGATGAATTCACTTTAAAATATTTAGCTTATTTTAATTTTGAAGGGATTCACACCTGGGGGAAAGGTGATGTCCAAAGCCACCCGCCTTTTCGTCCTGAGATGGTTTTGGGCTTCCTAGCTGGGGTCCTGTGGGAGTCTCTTCATGGTCTTCGGCCGCCTTCGACGGCTCCTCCCGATCATCAGTCGCCTCCGGTGGCTCCTCCTGGTCTCCAATCATCTCCTGAGCTTCTTCCTGGTCTTCAGTGGTCTCCTGAGCTCCTTCCTGGTCTCCAGTGGTCTCCTGAGCTTCTTCCTGTTCTTCAGTCGTTGTCTTCTGAGCTTCTTCCTGGTCTTCAGCCATCGTCCCCTGAGCTTCTTTCTGGTCTACGGATCAGCAAGGACCTGCTCCAGGATTGGTCAATCCTTCCTATGTCATCTTTAGGATACGTGTCACTGTTAGACTGTGAAATAGCCTGGGTCCAGGGATATCCCCGTGTGCATTTTGCCCTAAGATAACTGTCCATTTGTTTATGCATGGCACATCTGTGGAGTTTATGGTGTACGTGAGTGTTCTACTGTATCCCTGTCAACTACGTTCTGCAGCTTCAGCCTCTGTGATCCCATAATCCTTAACAGCCCCCCTGCTGACGTGCCCTAACGGCACATCACAAGAAAATAGTCCAAATGTCCATTAGCCCCCCCCATTAGCAAAAGCAAAGACGTGAGCAATTATCCCATCTCAGCCTCGCTGCCCGAGTACAACTATCTCACATCTGTAAAATTTTGTAGTTCTTATCCTGGTTTTTCGTCCAGTCTTTTCTGGGACTAAAACCGAATCTCCCTTAACAACATCACTACGCACCCTGCTAATTAGTTTCCTTTCTACAGACCAAGATCCATAATATAATTCTAACTCCTCCTGTATTTCTATTGTTATTTTCTGCGATTTTCTGCGATTTTCCTGGAAGTTTCCCCAGGTCTGTTTTTGAATAACAGTGCATGCGCAAGACCGGCTTACCTGGCTCTTTCTGTCAGGGTTTAGTTTTGATCGGGCTTTTATTTACTATTTTTCAGTTCTTCCTCCTTGTCTGGGTTTAGTTAGGTTCTGGCTTTATTTATGGTTAGTTTTCAGTTTCCTCCTACCCCTCTCACTCAGCCTTCCCTTCACTCCCGCTGCAGTTAGTCACACCTGTCAGTCACTAATTAGCCAGACTCACTTCACCTGCCTGCCTCCCAACTTAAGCCTTCCTCTGCCTTCACTTCTCTGCCGGTCCGTCTTCAGACTCCACTTACTCCTCGCCTGTCTACCTGATTCTGCCCTGCTCTCTGTTGGAACCCTGCCACCTCTGCATCTCAAGTTAAGTTTTTGCCTGTTGCTGGATTCTTCCTGTCTCACCTCAGTCTGTAGTTTTGCCTCTGCCTGTTTACTTGACTATTTGGACTCCTCTCTGTCGCAAGCCTCAACTTCTGTTGCTACTGTGGAATTATCATGCCTCATCTGTTCAGCTAAGCCTGTTGTGACTCTGACCTGCAAGTATTTCATCCAGCCTAGCTATTAATCCTGTTGTGACTCTGATCTGCAAGTTTTCACCCTGCCGAGCTGCTAAATCCTGCTGTGCTCCGGATCTTGCTGCTGTGCTCTGGTCTCCTAGTACTCTCTCGACCGTGCTCTGGATCCTGCTGCTGTGCTCTGGTCTCCAAGTACCCTCTCTGTCGTGCTGTGGATCCTGTTGCTGCTCTGGTCTCCAAGTACTCACTCTGCCGAGCTTCTGGTCCTGCTTGCCAGCTCCTGCACACATCTACACCTCTGCTCCAGTTCAGTCCTGCATCTCTGGTTCCACCTGCCATTGTTCATCTTCCTTACAATAAACTCTCTATTTTTAGCTCTGTGTGTGCGTGCACTTTCACTCTTCAGGGGGATTCAATTAAATTTTATTTATATAGCGCCAATTCATGAAACATGTCATCTCAAGGCACTTTCCAAAATCAAATTCCATCAGGTTATACAGATTGGGTGAGATTATACAGATTGGTCAAAAAATGTCCTATATAAGGGAACCCAGTTGATTGCATCAAAGTCTTGACAAGCAGCATTCACTCCTCCTGAAGAAGCGTAGAGCCACAGGGGGAGTCGTCAGCTTTGTCCATGCCTTTGTAGCAATCCCTCATACCGAGCAAGCATGAAGCGACAGTGGAAAGAAAAACTCCATTAATGGGAAGGAAAACCTCCAGCAGAACCAGGCTCAGTATGAACGGTCATCTGCCTCGACCGACTGGGGGTTAGAGAAGACAGAGCAGAGACACAACAAGAGAGACAAACAAGCACAGAAGCACACATTGATCCAGTAATCTGTTCTACATTGGATGGTAATAGCGGGTGATCTGTCTTCCCTGGATGATGTCACAGCTAACAGAACGCCAGACCAGGTGTATCTACTATGAAGAAAAAAAGAGAGAGAACAAAAAGTTAAAAGCTGAAATGACGACAAGCAATGCAAATTGGAGAACAGTAGAACTCAGTAGAGTGAGAAAAATAGACCCTGCTGTCCTCCAGTAGCCTAAGCCTATAGCAGCATAACTAAAGAGATAGCTCAGGGTAACATAAGCCACTCTAACTATAAGCTTTGACAAAAAGGAAAGTCTGAAGCTTAGTCTTAAAAGTAGACACGGTGTCTGCCTCATGGACCAAAACTGTGAGTTGGTTCCATAGGAGAGGAGCCTGATAACTAAAGGATCTACCTCCCATTCTACTTTTAGAGACTCTAGGAACCACCAGTAGACCTGCAGTCTGAGAGCAAAGTGCTCTTTTAGGAACATAAGGGGTAATTAGAGCTCTGATATATGATAGAGCTTGATTATTAAGGGCTTTATACATGAGAGGAATAAATTTAAATTCTATTTTTGATTTAACAGGAAGCCAATGAAGGGAAGCTAAAATTGAAGAAATATGATCCCTGTTCTTGATTTTCATCAGAACTCTTGCTGCAGCATTTTGGATCAGCTGAAGTCTTTGAACTGCATTTTGTGGACTTCCTGATAGTAAAGAATTACAATAGTCCAGCCTTGAAGTAACAAATGCATGGACTAGTTTTTCAACATCACCCCTGGACAGAATATTTCTAATTTTGGAAATTTTCCAGAGGTAAAAAAGGAAACCCTGGAAACCTGTTTAATATGGGATTTAAATGATATGTCTTGGTGAAAAATAACAACAAGATTTTTTACTGTATTACCAGAGGCCAAGTTAATGCCATCCAGATTAAGTGATTGATTAAGAAGTTTATTTTTTGAAGACTCTGGACCAAAGATTACAACTTCTGTCTTGTCAGAATTTAAATGCAGGAAATTTAAAGTCATCCAGCTTTTGATGTCATCAAGACATGCCTGTAGCCGAGGTAATTGATTGGATTCATCAGGATTTATGGATAAATATAGCTGAGTGTCATCAGCATAACAGTGGAAATTAATCCCATGCTGTCTGATAATATTGCCAATCGGAAGCATATATATAGTAAAGAGAATTGGTCCAATGACTGAACCCTATGGTACTCCACAAGTGACCCAAGAGTTTGAAGATTTATTATTAACATGAACAAACTGGAATCTGTCCGACAGATAAGATTTATACCAGCCTAATGTTTTCCCCTTAATCCCTACAATATGTTCAAGTCTTTGTAGGAGAATCTTGTGATCAACTGTATCAAATGCAGCACTAAGATCTAACAACACAAGTACAGACACAAGTCCATTATCTGAGGCCATGAGAATATCATTAGTGGCCTTCACCAGAGCTGTGTCAGTGCTATGATGAGCTCTGAAGCCTGACTGAAACTCTTCAAATAGGTCATTACTTTGTAAATGGTCACATAGTTGATTAGCAACTACTTTCTCAAGAATTTTAGATAGGAAAAGAAGATTAGATATAGGTCTGTAATTTATCAACTCATCTTGATCAAGAGAAGGTTTCTTAAGTAAAGGTTTGATAACAGGTACTTTAAACGCCTGTGGTACATATCCATGTACTAAGGATAGATTAATCATGTCGAAAATAGGGCCACTGATCAAAGGGAATAACTCCTTAAACAACTTGGTTGGGATTGGGTCTAACATACAGGTAGAAGGTTTAGATGAAGCTAAAATTTTAGATAGCTCAGAAAGCTCTACTGCTTCTAAACAGTTCAAACACCGTGCAGGTTCTAAAGATTCCTCCAACGCTGGCTCACTTACTGAGGACGAGGTAATCATGTTTGGGAGGATGCCAATTATTTTATCTTTAATGGAATCAATTTTATTTATGAAGAATCCCATAAAATCATTACTGCTAAGAGCTAAGGGAATGGATGGATCAACGGAGCTGTGACTCTGGGTAAGTTTGGCAACTGTACTGAAGAGAAATCTAGGATTATTTTTATTCTCCTCAATTAATGATGAAAAATATGCTGCTCTTACTCTGCGAAGGGTCTTTTTATACAACAGTAAACTGTTTTTCCAGATTAGGTAGGATTCCTCTTGGTGTATAGAGCACCATTTTCTCTCCAATTTCCTATCATTGTGCTTCAAGGAACGCAGCTCTAAATTAAACCAGGGAGCCAGCTTCCTGTCAATAATCACCTTATTTTTCAAGGGAGCTACGTTGTCTAATGCAGAACCCAATGAGGAAGTCACACTGTTAACAAAGTAGTCTATTTGTGAATGGGAAGAAACAACATTAACCATCTGCAGGGCATTTCTGCAATACTGAGGATATTAAAAGGATGACAGACTCTTTAAAGTTATATACAGATCTGATAAAGGTCTACTATAATGGAACCCTCTTTTAGGGGTGGAACTCAGTTAAATTAAACTCAAATGTTATTAAAAAATGGTCAGATACGATAGGGTTGTGAGGAAATACTGTTAATTCTTCACAATCAATGCCATATTTCAGCACAAAGTCTAAAGTATGAAGTATGAAGGGATTGTGTATTAAAAATCACCGAAATACACTCTGGTCTTATTACTTTCTACTGAGGCCTTCCTCTTTTCATAAACATGAACACGGTTCGCTTCATGCGACTCTCAGCCATGTTCAAAGTCTAAGGTGAGAGCAGTGGAGCTACAATGAATGGCTAACTGCTAAGCTGATCACTAACCTAGCCGCTAACCTAACCGGACACATATACACTAGAAGTGCGCAAACGCAGCCAGCAAGCAGAAACTATGAAAGAACGAGCACAGATATTGGCGTTACGTGAGCATGTCAGAATGATTGGCATGTGGGACAACCAATAGATATGGAAATTTCCCCGGAAATTGAGGGACAGAGGCCGGTGAGTATATAACGTCTAGGGGTGAGAGTAGGAACAAAATTCTGTAATTTGATCCATGTTTCCTACAGTGCCGCTCGCAAACCTCCCAGTGTTTCAGCGACACAGCTTGAAATAAAGAAAAGACAAGTGTCTATTCTGATGTAACCAAGGTTGGAAAGTCTTTAGAATATGGTGAAATTTCATTTTTCAATTTCATATTTCAGAAATTAAGTATGGGTCTGTGTCTGTGTTTGGACATTTCCTGGTTCCTTAATAAAATGAAAGACCTTAACTAAACACAGATTAACTACTGTTGGGAATTGTCCAGATTTTGACCCCTGATGTGATCCTACAGCTCTCTTCACCAAATAAAACGGCCTAAAAAAAAAGAAAAAAGAAAGATGGAAGGACCATTTTACCCAGTATTACAAAACGTGTTTCTGATTAGGATTACCAACTATAGCTTTGACTCTCAATTTACCATTGTTAATATAATAAGTCATTATGTTAATTTTGCAGCTTTATCCATCCGAGCCTGTAACATCTCCCTTCTGCCCCCAAGATAACAGTCCATTTGTTTATGCATGCCACAGCTGTGAAGTCCTTGGTTTGTGGGTGATGAGCTTGTTTCCCTGGTAACTGACTTTCACAGCCACAGCCTCTGTTATCTTATATTCCATAACGCGATTGTCATATTATTTATGAAGTTGCTCTATACTTCCATCACATAAAGGAATATTGCAGTGGGAAATGATTATCTTAGTAGTTTCCTCCTTTTTTTCATGCAAATGTTTTGTTTAAATGACACATATTTTTATGTCACACCTCTGAAAGGTTTGTGTCTAGCTGTTTTGTTAATTGTGTACAAGAAAATCTGAAGTGATTCCTTAAGGTCTGTTTGTGCTGAACTCATATTTTTTGTGGCTGACAAGTCAGTTTTTGAAATAAAAGTCCTTCATCCCCTTGTGTTAGCCTTGGCCATTTCTGTCCATTTTCAGTGTCCGTGACGTGGCCTCCTCCATGTCTGTATTCTGGTCAGCTGCAGACCATCCTTCCATTGAAGGGCAGTTGTCATAAAACCCCGGTCTGTGGATGCAGAATGCAAGTGGTCAGTATATTTTGTAAAAAAATCTAGGCCTTTCCATATCACTTTGTCTAATTTAAATATTGTCCAACTTTCCCATCCATAGTATAGATTAGTCCAAACAAAATGAAAGTAAAACAGTCACAAACAAACATTTTCTCCATAGTTTTTTATACCATTTCCAGGGTGAACCCCTGGTCAGTGACGTTTTACAAGCTTTATTTAAATGGAGAAAGGCACGAACAATCTGGGCTCGCTGCTTGCGCTCAGGCTGGAACCCCTGAATGAGAGGGGACCAGGGCTCGGTGTCCCGACTTGAGGCGGGAGAGCGGGACAGAGGCTGAGGTCCGCTCACAGGCAGAGTCAGCTAGGGTGCGGGCCAGATGGGGCCGACAGAAAGGCGGACAGTTCCTGTGGGGATTTCCGGAGACGTGATCCAGGGGCGGTCCGGGGTCGGCAACAGAGGGCAGGGGTCCGGCAGGAGTACAGAAAAGGAAACAATCCAGAGATGGGTCCAGGTCCGGTCCAAGTTCGTTAACTGACGGGTTCAGAGATCCACAAGGGTTAGAAAGGTTCCAGTACTCACAGGTAGGCAGGGTCAGGTGTTCCGACGAGCAATCCAGGGTTGACAGGTTCCAAGGTCCAAAAGCCGAACTGATCAGATCTCAGGCAGGCAAACAGAATCAGAATGGGGTCAGGCAGGCTCGGAAACAGGGCAGAGACAGGTCGGGCAACAGACAGGGAGACAGGCTTGTAATCAGACTCGTTGGAAAGTTCTCACCGGTTGGCTCAAGACGATCTGGCACTGGTGGCTGGTCTGAACACAGTTTATATGGAGGTGGAAACAGGTGGAACCGGTAAAGGATGATTGCAGGCAGGGAGGAGCTGAACAGGTGTGCTGAGTGAGCAATTAGACCAGTACCAGTGCCAAAATCATCACATAACCTTGTAGCATCATTTTTTACAGCTTTTGCAAATATTCCATTTGTCCCAAAATCAACATTTTGTCATGGTTAGGGGTTAGGTTGTGGTTGGACCCAAACACAGAGAGACCAAGGCAGGGAGCGGTTATGAGTGAGTTTAATGAAGAAAATCCAAAAACACTGGAGAACTCAAGAGCAAAAACCAAAACGTAACCCTGGGGTGAAACACGAGGAAGCGATGAGGCAAGGTGACAGGCAGCAGCAGTGGGCACAGGAGTAGCAACAGGAAGCAGTGCATAGCAGTAGTGTTGAAAGCAGTAGAAGCCAGCAGGGAGTGGAGAAATGAGAGGAGCTTAAATACTGGGAAGAAGGGAGCTGGAACAAAGGCAAACTAATCTAAATTAGTTATTTGAGCACAGGTGTGGAGAAGGAGCTGGGAGAGAAACTGAGGAGAGAGAGTTGGTGGCAACAAGAGACGAGAGAGTGGAATAACTAAGGCAGACAGAATGTGACTAAATAAATACATACAAAAACCAAGAACAGTGTAACCCATGACACATTTCAAGTCGTTTTTGAGCAATTAGATTCTCCGTTCCACACCTGAGAATGTCTGAAAGAGACTAAATCCCATGTTAGCATGTTCCAACTATAATGACCAGGTTTCTTTGCAAATAAATGAGAAGAAAGCAGGACAAAAGTTATTAATAAATAGAAAATTGTAATAATTTGTAATGGAAGAACCCAAATGTTAGCCGGACACAGAGCTGATGCTTAAAAAGAGGTTTATTAACAAAAAATCCAGGAGGCAAAAAGAGCTGGCTTCAGGCAAGCAACAGAATCAAAAGGGCCAATAAACAAACTCCAAAAACAGGCAAGCAGAAAACTGAACGGGCAAAACTGGCAGGCAGGCTAAACTAAAACAGACAAGGGTGAAGTGCTCTTACCGAGTAGATTGCATTTGAGGATAACACAAGACGTTCTGGCAACAAACAAACAACTAAGGCAGGCTTAAATAGGAGAACGGAACAGGTGAGCAGGGCGGGACCAATTAATCAAAACAGATGAAAGCAATAAAAGGAACATACAGACTAATAAAGAATAAACCTAAGACAGAAAGCAAGACCAAGACTAACGAACACGAGCTGACATAAAAATAATAACAAAGACCAGATAACTTAAAACAAACTAAGCATAAATCCAAAACAATACAAAACAGACATAAATCCTAAGACAGAAAAGTTGGCAAACTGAAAAAATAACCTAAACACAACAGAACGTTACAGCAAATAAAATAAACTGATAAATTATAAGGGCAGCACATTTTTCCACTGGAAAATCTCAAATTGCTTTGTATAAGTAGGTTAACACTTAGTTTGATTAATTTATATCCACTTATGCCTGCATGTCCAATCTTAATTATGGGAATAACTCTTCTTCTGTTGGAAGAAGTTGGCCTTTCAGGATCGGTAAGGAAAGGCAAGTTTATTTATATAGCACATTTCAGTAACAAGACATTTCAAAGTGCTGTACATTAACAGAAAAACATTACATAGGTAAGTATTACATAGGAAAAGAAAAACAAAAGAAAATTTCTGAAGAAATTTAGCAAGGCGCCTGCCTTGTGGTGCGTACCGTACCGTCAAAAATAGCAACAGGAAGTAACACTGCGAATTTCAGCTTCCTACGGTCTTCACAGCCCCCGCAACGGCCGTCCAAAGGTGCCATGTTAAGTCAATGGAGCATGTCCCTAGGAGCCTCTGGCTTGCAGCGTTGTCATGGAGACTGTCTCACAGCTGAAGCCCTCTGTCTTAATTATCATTACCTTTATCATGTGAGGTACTGAGGTGAATGTGTGATTTTAGTGTCTTTGGAGCATTTCTGCAGCATGTAGCAGAGGCAAAGAGGGGTCAAAAATGGATGTTTGACACCTCATAAAATAGACATGCTTTATCTGACATGGACCAAATTTGTTGTGGAGCTTCCTCTCTAAGGGAAGTACGGACTCTGTCAAGCAAAAGTTGGTAGGACCTTCCTAGAGCTACTTCCGGTTAGCAAAGAGCTAACCGTTAGCCGCTAAATAGGTTGTGTTCAGTATGACCGGGTGATGGTACTTTGTTAGTTTGGTCCATATCCTGTGCAGGGAAGTGCCTCAAAGAGGGACAAAATACGTTGTTTATTACGTCGCCATGGTAACTGAAAATGGCGGGTGGCTTTGGCCCATTGAAAAGCATTGGATATTTTACACCTCCTAACATGGAGATGCTTTATCCGACATAGCCCAAATTTGTTGTGGAGCCTTCTCTCTAAAGGAAGTACAGACTCTGTGAAGCAAAAGTTTATACGAGCTTCCTAGAGCTACTTCCGGTTAGCAACATGCTAACCATTAGCCGCTAACATGATTGTGTTCAGTATCACCGGATGATGGTACTCTGTTAGTTTGGTCCAAATCCTGTGCTGGGAAGTCAGCAAATAGGGAGAAAATACGTTGTTTATTATGTTGCCATGGTAACTCAAAACGGCAGGTGGTCTTGGCCCATTGAAAAGCATTGGATATTTGACACCTCCTAACGTGGAGATGCTTTATCCGACATGGCCAGAATTTGTTGTGGAGCTTTCTCTCTAAAGGAAGTACAGACTCTGAAGCAGAAGTTTGTACGAGCTTCCTAGAGCTACTTCCGGTTAGCAACATGCTAACCGTTAGCCGCTAACATGGTTGTGTTCAGTATCACCGGGTGATGGTACTCTGTTAGTTTGGTCCAAATCCTGTACTGGGAAGTGCCTCAAAAAGGGGTGCCAATACTTAATGTCACCAAACGTGACCAAAGTTCATGGGTCAGATTGGCCTCCTTTAGCAACTCAGCCTCACCACATCTGGGCCCAGAACTCAACATTTGACCAAAATGGTGTGTAGCGCCATTTCCCACAGGTGGGTGGTGCTGTATTGGCCAATTGGGTCGTCTCTGGGCCTCATGCCAGGTCCTGTTGGAGTCCAAGGCCCAATAGGAAAGCATGTGAAATCCAAAAATGGACAGAAAAATCACACACGCTTGATAATCGCTGGAAAATTTTAAATTGTTAAGAGGAAGTGACTGTGCGAATTTCAAATTCCTACATTAATCACAGCCACTTCAGTGGGCGTCCAAAGTTGCCATTCTATCCCAATGGAGCCTGTCCCTCTGGCCAGCAGAGTGCCGTCGTCATGGAAACTCACTCACACCTCTGCTGAAGGCCAGTCTACTGAAGTGCAGACACTTTGCTGAGGCTATGTCCCATTGGGTTATAATGGAGAACATTGCCTCGAACAACGCTCCATATCTCCTGATCCGTAAATGGTAGAGATGTAATTTTTTCTGCGTTTATTTTTGTAACGGATAGGGGAAGAAGACAGGCTATCGGTTTTTGCTAGAAATATTTTAATAAAGGCGTAAAAAATTGTGATATAAAGGGGATTTTTATGGAATTTCAGAAATCCTCTAAAAACGGTCCCGAACAAATCGCTGTAGCTGAAAAAGTATAAGAGATATCAAAATAATTCTTTCACTGTATCAGCAGGCTTTTGAGGACAATGGAGCTCATTTTTATATTTTTACAAAAATCGGTGTAGGCACAGTGACGATGTAAAAAAGTGGATGATGTGGGAAAATGCAGCTCCAAAGCGTGTTCAGGATTTTGCACATTCGCTACTGCCGAACAAATTGTTCCTGCGGCAAAACCGTAACAGTTATCAAAACAATTCCTTTTTTGTGAGTGCCAGAAGGGTCGGGACATTCATGTGTGTAAATCTCATGCTTGTACATGAAACGGTTTAGGAGTAGCGACGATGCAAAAACATGTGATGTTTTGGATTTTCAGACGTCATTTTTCAAAACCGCTCCATAGGAAATGAATAGGGGAGGTTTCGGGTTTGTGTCGCTCTGAGGTGATTTGCGAAAAATCTATAAATGCTACACCAATGAGGGTTACATTTCCTAAATCCAGACAAAAATACCTACATTTTGATGTATTACTTATCTATGTAGAGTGAAAATTGAGCGAGTAGGCTGAAGTTGTTCGGAGTTTTGAAATCTTTGAAAACGCTAGAGTGGGCCACTCTGGCGGTTGGAGAATTCCGTCATTGACTTTCATTATAAACAATGATTTTGCTGATTTTTGGACATGAGCTTTGAGGAGTAACTGTGAAGAGACGATAAAAGATATCCATATCTCGTTTTCACTTCTGAGTAGTTCACAGATATATCTACAAACTGGAAGTTAAACGGTGTTCGTAGGTGAAAGCATGACGACACAGTACAGCTTTGAAAATGGTCATTTGGAGGCTTTTTTGAGGCTTTCTTTCTACCCGACTCCATTCATTCCTATTGGTTTTTCGGGGGTGGTTTTTTGCTAATTTTGTTGCCATGGTAACGCGAAACCCCAAAAAAAGTAATAGCACACATCTCGTAATCGAGCCGCACGTTTTAATACCTATATTGTGGGGGTGCACGCTACGGTTCGGGCCGCATTAATCGTGACGGAAGATTAATTAAGAATAATATATAGACGCCTTTAGAGGTGCATAGTAATAGGTGCCTCCATGCATTTGCATGCCTCCTCATTGCAAATGCTATGGCAGGCGCCTAATTAGCAAAGGAATAAGCTACATCTGGACTTCTTTCATACATTCACATATTTACATAAAGCATAACATCACAGTAATTGTTTTTATTATTAATAAGAAATAAAACTAGGTAAATCCATGTTTAAGCTTAATTGTTTCTCTTCATATATTAACAAAATTCTCAAAGATACAACTTTAGGTCTCAGATCTGACCTCTCTGACACTATAGCTAAAATAGTAGCAGAGTGTTTGTCTGTGAACTGTGGCAGATAGCCCTCACAGCCAAAGTCATTGATAGCGATGGAACGTTATCAGGCAGTTCAGTAACTAGTTCCAGGTCACAGATGTCACAGAGTATCTTGTTTACATAACATCCAGGAGAAATTAAGATTGTCTGCCTTTCAAAGCCAACACAGGGAATCCATATTCTGATAACAGCATTTGTTTTGGGACAGGCAGCCTCCTTTTTTTCAGTCTCACTGGATCTTCTCAATGGAGATTCCAAACAGCCAAATTTGTGGTCATTCTGCCAAAGCTGAGCTTCCAACTTCTCCAATATCTACTCCATCCTATCAGCAAGTTCAGGAACCACAGCTGGCCTCCAGGTCTGTTGTTGGCACAATATATCCCTCACATAGTTCAGGCAGCCTTGATATGGTCCGGAACGCTTTCGAAAACATTTTCAATATCTTCGACCAACAAAATGGACAGACAACGATCCTCCTCCTGGGAGTCCACCATGTGTCTAGCTGCAAATTTCCCACCAGAGCACGAGGCCTCTCCTCTACCCAGTCTTCTCATTGAGAAAATTTGATCAATTGCGTTGAGAGTCGAGCTGACGACATCCATAATTCACAATTTGGAGGATATGTAAAAAGAGGCTCCAAAAAGATTGATAGAAGCAGAAGCTGGGCAGATACAGAGGAGGGAGAGGTAAACAGACTTGAGATGCGCCCAAATATATTCTGGCCTCATGTTCAAAGTTAGAAAATGTGTGGAGCTCTTATAGATATCATGACCTCAGATAATGGACTTGTGTCTGTTCTTGCTCTGTTAAATGTCACTGGTGCATTTCATAATGTCAATCACAATATTCCTAGAAATGTTTGAATGTGCTGTAGAGATCAAGGGAATCAGTCCAACAGATTCCAGTTTGTTCATGTTCGAGTCCATCCTGTATTATAAGGATTCTGAATTCCTCATCTATTCATTTGCAATTCATTTGTTGCTTAGACAACTGTAATGCCTTCTTTTACGGAAAGTCTCATCAAAGATTTTAGAGCTTGGCAGATTGTATTTTGACCAAGGTGTGTAAGTATGTTCCTATTACTCAGGTGCTAGCCTCTCTTCATTCATTTTCCTGTCAGGTTCGAGTTGACTTCAAGGTGCTCTTGTTAACTAATAATAATTCATGGACTTGCACCTTCTTATTCAAATGATCTTCAAATCAACATGTTCTTGTCAACATGTGTGGACCTTCTCAGGCCCTCCATTCTGGGGCTGGAGTGTTTGCATCTACATTAACAACTGCTGGTGTAACAATGTTAAGGTGGTCTGAAGTCATTGCTCTCTGGTCATTGAGTTATGACTATTAAATGTAGACCTTCCTATCTGCTTTGACTGCCCTAGAAATGGCTGAAAGAGAGAAACACCTCCTGGGGGTGGCTTTAGCTCCCGTCCACCTCGCCCCACTTCATGTTTTGCAACATTGACACTTTTTTAAAAAATCAGCAAGAAATGGTAAAAGATTAAAAAATGTCTGACTTTTTGAAGGCATTTAGTAATTACTTTGGTCAGTTTGAAGCTCAGAACCCAGATGAACAGGCACTCAGATTTGAGACAGTTGATGTCCGGAGAATGTTGAGAAGACTCAAAAATCCATCAAGAACCAAACTATTTTATTGTCATTTCAGCATAAGGAAATTTTGGTCAGACACCAGCAGAGAATTTACGCAGATTCTCATATAACACACTGACACAAACTTGACATCATGTTCAAATAGTTGAATGCACCAACATGTCCTGAGAAACTAAAAACATGCAAATAGTTAGCAACTGGAAGGATTTTAATGTTTCGATCTTTGACTAAAAAAAACAGATGGTAGTCATTTTAAATACAATATAAATTATCAGGCCAAGTACTCCCTGAGGTTGAAAAGTAAGATGTTGAAGTTAATTGATTTTGTAAATCACTGTGCAATTGCATGAATGTGCCTGACAAACATTCCTGGAGAAGCTAAACAGTGTGCCGATAGTCACTGGTAAAAATTTGAATCTTCAAGTTAAGGAAGTCTGCTATTTGCATGGATGTTCAAACTAATACTCCCTGAGAAACTAAAAGTGTGCAAATAGGCATTACCATGTGAGAGAGAGGGTAAATAATTCTAAATAGGAACAGCATTCCTCCCTATTCAGGATGCCTGTAGAGCCCTATTCAAGATGTACAGTAATACATATCAGTGATGGTAGTGAGATTTATTAATTTCAAGTTATGTTAATATGGTAGTATTGGAAGATTTATATGGACTAATGTAGCATGCAGAATTTTAAACTTTTATTTTTGTGCATCTATTATTATTTTAGATTTCTTTGAAGTTTACACCATTGGCTTAATTTTCTTTTGTTCTCTTGTATAAATATTGGAATGGACCCCAGGAAGAATAGCAATAGTGTTAAGCTTTAGCTAATGGGGATCCAAAATAACCTAAGATAAGAGATAAGATAAGATAGGGCTTTATTGATCTCACATTGGAGAAATTTACTTGTCATACATCGCCTTAATAAACAAAAAAGTAGGTGCCAAAAGGAGGAAAGGTGCATAAGGTATAAGGTATATACAGTGTGTCCACATATGTACAGTGTATCAAAAAAAATAAAAAAAAAATAAATAAAAGTACAGGGGAAATAAAGCATATATTTAGTATGACTTATGTACACTCAGCAGTGTTGTAGTCAAGTCACTATGCCTCGAGTCCGAGTCCAGGTTCGAGTCTCCAGTGTTCAAGTCCGAGTCAAGTCCAAGTCATTAAAAAAAAATCCGAGTCGAGTCCGAGTCAAGTCCACTACTCATCCGAGTCAAGTCCGAGTCGAGTCACTATTGATCCAAGTTTGTTGTAGGAACATGCCGTGACGTGTGATGTATGACATGAAGCAGTAACATTCCATTGCACTAATAATGGCGTTCCGCTAGCGAGCTATTTTTAGAACGTGACGTCATATCACGTACAGGTAGGGCAAATATGCGTTGTCCTCCACTCTTGCCCTGTACGTTACCCTTGGTTTTACTCGGTAAAACGACTGCTTTTTCTAAGTCTAAGACGTCTCCTAACCATGGTTTTTAAACATTGTTGTTATGGAACGTGCAACAGCGACTCGAGGTACGCTGATAGGCCGCATATGAAGGATGTTAAAGCCGCAAGCGGCGTCGATCGGCCCTCGCAGCCAAGCGCGCTCCGGCCTATTGGCCACCGCCGCGGCTCCGGCCGGCCGGCGGTGGCCGCCCGCCACCTCAGATGCTGTCACGCATTTTCCTCGCCCGTCCACCGGGCGATTCACACAAACGCGTTCGGCAGCGTTCCCTCATGACTCACAAAAAATCTGGTGCAGATGCAGCGAGGAGATACAGCCGTTGGATAATGATAATGCATTTGGCCACCGGACCGGACTAAATTGTTCGGTGGGCCGGTGACGCCATGAACGCCGAGCAGGAGAAAAACATCGACTTACCTTTCTATCAACTTGGCCCGTTTTCCAGGCTTTCTAAGACCTCGACACTCAAGCCATCGTTTGAGCTGAACCTTGGTATGTTGTTCCACAGTTCTACCAGTAAAATGGGCGCCTGGACATCCTCTTGTGAAAGTTTAACAGCGGAAAAGTCGGTCATATCGTTGTATCTGTTGCATGTGTAATGGCTGGTTGCTACGTGCGCTCTCACACTGTTTGCCCTACCTTAGCGGCAAGGGGCGTTGCTCATGAGATAGTGACGTCACGTGCGCGGTTGCGCCATTTAGATATTAAAATCATACACCAAATAATATTTTAATGACATATTAAAATTATAGCCTAATGATATAAAAAAAGTCGAGTCTTTTTCTCAATTTCCGAGTCAGAATGATCTGAATGTAGGAGTCCAAGTTCGAGTCATCAGTGCTCAAGTCCAGGTCAAGTCACGGTTCTCTAAATTTAGCTAATGACTCGGAATCGAGTTCGAGTCTTGGACTCGAGTACTACAACACTGACACTCAGGTGACTTATATACAAATGGAATGACATTTTACATTAAGTGGTACCAGGTAAGAACACGGTGAGGTAGTGAGATATCTATGCAGCTGAGGTCGCTTATTAAAAAGGATTATTTAACAGTATTATTGCACAGGTTATTGCACAGTGTATTAAATAGAATTGCACAGTAGTTATGGCACAGTGTATTAAATAATAATTGCATCTTAGCAGTGTTGGGGAGTAACAGATTACATGTAACGACGTTACGTAATTTAATTACAAAAAAAGAGTAACTGTAATTCGTTACTGTCATGATGCAGCCTGAAGGCTGCATTCTGAACACTTCCTCGTTCCTTCCTCAGTGCAGCCCTGATTGGGAACACCTGACAGGACTGCAATCATCCTGGACTCACTCCACCTGCTCTCACCACTATAAAGACTCACCTTCAGTTTGTCCTGGTCGACGGTTCGTCTCAGTCTCCTGAACACCATGCCTGTCTCGTTCATGCTCGTCTCCTGGTTCTGTTCCTGTCTGCTCCGGTCTAATCTCGCCTGCCAGTTTCCTGTACCCCTGCAACCTCCGTCTGGTAAATGACTTTGGCTTCATCATCCACTACCTGCTGTCTCAATAAACTTTTGAAACCAGCTCTGTGTGTGTGTGTGTGCTGTGTCCGGGTTCATCCAAGACAAATCATGACAGTTACAGTTACAATGAGAAAATATGTAATTCAGTTACAGTTACTTCCGAAAATATTAAGAATTACAAATTTAGTTACATTTTTAAAAAAATATAAAGAAAAACCTTTGCGAAATATGTAATGATATTTTTATTGCTTCGCGCCCTGTATCGCCGTTTCCCGCTACGGCTCCTTGTCTTTATCACTCTGATGATCCATCCTGTGCTGGTGGAGCCTTCTGAAAGAACAGCAAGCGAGTTTGGCTTCATTTTAAGGAAGAGAAAGATGCAACAAGGCGCTTTGCAATCATGCAGTCTCTTGTTATTCACACACAACAATAAACCGTGAGAGCCGACTTGTGTTGTGAAACTGCAAAACTTTGTCTTAAGCGGAAAATCAAACGCGCGTCTACACAGCTCAGCGTTCACAGTGTTGCGTTCGTGAGCGTCGGAAAGCTATGGTGCATTCAGGAGCATGGGACATTTCAGTTTTACAACGAAAAAGGCAGAAAACGGAACAGAACTTAACTCATACAATAATGTATTTATCCAGAAACAGTGTGGGCTTTCTTACAATACTAAATGCTCTATAATTGTATTTCTGTTATTTTTGATTATGCACATCTGCTAGCTTTTTATTCTAAAAAATCTATAATATTACAGCAGCAAATTATCAAAGTTTTTCAAAGCCTGTTTAAAAACTTCAAATAGGGCTTCAGATCATACTGCAACAATTGTGCTGTCATTGTTTTACAGGGCAGAATTTGCACTTGTCCTTTAACTACTGATGGATATACAGGAATAGAGTCATACAAGTGTCAATTCCTCTGAGATAGCAGGGGATGCAATTTTTGGCAAGGAGTTGCCGAAAAATCCATCCTCCTTGTTTTAAACTTAAAAATCGTCAAACACACATGAAACTTTTTCATTAAACGGATGCCTTCTCCATTAGATTTACTATCACAACAAACTTACATTTTCTTGTATTCTAAACAACTCACCTAGTGTATTTAAGTTTGTTCGTATATTCATTTTTCATTTAAACAAAGATAAATGTTACTGCCTGGTGCTGGCATCTCTTCTTGTGGACATCCTGTGATTGCCTGTCTGCAGTTCCCTTTCAGCTTAGTGCTTTTTTAAGGTTCACATTCAGTTCTCAAAAATTAAATGTTGAACATGGGTCAATACTCATTAAAACCTTAAAGTAATCAAAAAGTAATCAAAAGTAATTAGTTACATTACTTTTTAAAAGTAATCGAAAAAGTTACACTACAATAACATTTTAAACAAAGTAACTTGTAACTAACGGATTACATTTTTTAAGTAACTTACCCAACACTGCATCTTAGTTATTGCACATTAGTTATTACAGTTATAGTTACAGTTACAGTTATAGTGCAGCATTGTAAAGTCTGATAGCAGCAGGGATGAATGACCTGCAGTAGATCTCCTTTTTTACAGACAGGATGTCTAAGTCTGTCACTAAAGGAGCTGCTCAGCTCCTCTACAGTCTGGTGCAGGGGGTGAAAGGTGTTGTCCATGATGGATGTGAGCTTGGACAACACCCTCCTCTCAGCCACTTCCTCCACCGAGTCCAGAGTGCAGCCCAGGACAGAAGTGGCCTTCCTCACCAGCTTATTCAGCCTCTTTCTGTCCCGCTCTGCGCAGCCAGGGGCCCAGCAGATGACAGCATAGAGGAGGGCTGAGGCCACCACAGAGTCATAAAAAGTTTTTAGCAGGGGCCTGCTCACTCCAAAGGACCTCAACCTCCTCAGGAGGTGGAGGCGGCTCTGGCCCTTCTTGTACAGAGCGTCGGTGTTATGAGTTACAATCCTAAACAAGCACTGCTGATCCGACACATTGCAGCCTACATAAACTAAGCCGAGGACTAGACTGGTTGTGGCCCTACCAGAGACCTGGTAAAGCTTACCCAGTGCACCTGGATCATAAAATGAGAACCTTTCCCCAGCTCAGAGCTGGTGCTAGCTAGTGGATCCTGCAACAACTAATTGCTACTGGATGCCCCAAGTCACCATAATGGAACACAAAGGATGAGGATTGGCAGAGATGAACAGGGGAAGTTAGTTTTGGATAAAACAATTTAGATATTTTACATCTAATGTGTTTTCACTGTGTTTTTAAGGTTTACCTGAAGCTAACAGGCTAAACTACCTGCTAGGGAAACAAAGCTATGCTAACGTGTTTCAGGTTGTGTTTTGATGTTTTTAACAAACTTTACTGCCATGAAGGGTTTTAAACACTGATGGGTGTCAATGATGGCTGTTGGATTGGACTCAAGTGCAGACAGACAGGCAGAAGAATGTAATGAAAATTGAAAAGCAAAACAACTTACTGGTTACAGCAAGGCTACCAGCGTAGCAACAAACAGGCATGGTAGGCTTAGGATGGCATGGCATTACAAGAAACACAAGTATTCATCAATGGGACTGAAACAGGTATTACATAGTAAAATGCAGTTGACAACAACAAAAGTGATTGGGATTAAACGGGCGAACTGAAAGACACTAATAAAGGGTAGAAGAGGTGAAGAGTGGAAACAAGAAACGTGACTATACCTTAACCAATAAACCCTGACAAATTCTAACAGAGAAAAAAGCATGAGGCTACCAAGAAAAAAAAATAACATAAGAATAAACTAAAAAGCTAAAATTAAAGGAATTTATAAACTCATAAAAATCAATTACAAATATGAACATGGAGAAGTGTACTGATATGGCAAAACCTGAATGGGAAACAGCAACAACAGAATATGACATGATCAATAGTGCATAAATTACAAGAAAAACATGAATCTAATCCAAAACCATTACATCTCAAAATCATGACAGATGGGACATTAATGTTTGTGTTTCTGGGCCGCTCATTACACAGCATATGGTTAAAAGTCCTTTTAAATAGGCCTAGCAAGTCCACTACCATTAGATGTTATGACATTCCTACTAACAAGATAAACATAACTACAGTTTGTTTAAACATAACGGTTGTTTTTGTTTTGCTCTGCAATTGTCTGATAGTGCCATGACCATTTGTAAAGCATTAATAAAAAACATTAATGTTGATTAATGGTACTTTGTGTAACTTAAGAGAATGCTATCAAGGTAATGGCCATGTTATCCGGATGTGCTCCAGTACAACTTCAGGTGCCTGTCCTTTAGACTTAGACTTGTATACACAGAGTGCATACAGAACGAAATTTCGTTTTCACACAGCTCAGAAAGATTGCAGTAACTCTACAGGATACCTTGCGGTGAATTACAGTACAGGATAAAGTGCAGTGATAAATCGCAGTCACTTACAGGATAAGTTTCAATTGACTTCCGGATAAAGTGCAGCAGTGAACAGTAGGCAGTTGAAATGTAAACTTTAAAGTGCCCCTCCACCATTTTAAGGTACCAGTTCAAGTCTAATTATTTCTAGAGAACTAATTGGGTTACTTAAAAATAAGTGTCCTAAAGGTTATTGATTTTTGATTTAGCAAATCATTCTTTAAAATTTTAGTTTCCCAACTAATGTTTTATGTAGCTCTGAGTTGCATTTTGAGTGGGTTGAACAGATATCAAATTTGTTAAGCAAATTTCACCTCATTAAAAAATCTTCATGATGAACTTTGATTCTCACTGAACTCTAAATTCATTGAATCATTATATGGTGATGGTTTTCAACCATTTTTATTTGTCCTTTTTGTGTACATAGTTCCTTAGTTTCTTTGATATTAAATTTGCTTAGTAGTTTTAGTTATTTTCACTAGCCTAGTAAAGAAGAGTTGTTGGTTGAACTATATTGTTAAATCAGGTAAAACAACATTATTAATGGTGTTCCAGGTATGAGCATTTACAACTGTTAATAAATTCTTATATTTGAAGAGAAGTTGTCATATGTCATTAAGTCCATATGTGTGCAGAGTTTTCTGTTAGAGAATGTTAGTGCTCAAATCACTTTTTCAGTTATTGTTCTAATACCAAAGCCAAATTGGGCTGATATTCACTGGACACTACCTGACAGACCAATAGTTATTTGATTAATCACTACATAATGCAAAAGCATGTAATTGCACAACATGAAGTACGCCACCACCTTCTCACACGCTGGTCCGACCTACGACAGCACAGCTCTCAGTCCCACACAACTCGCATCTGTGTCCAGAACAAATGGCAGTGAGGGGTGAGGTGGGGCAAGGATCGGAGACTGTCACGGATTTACGGAAGGTGCTGAATGCCCGCTGACAGTCCTGGGTCCAGATAAAGTTGCAATCTTTCTGCTAATCCCCTTACAACCCAGTTTGTGGCCAAGAAGAGTCCTTTTTGGTAACTTTATTAAGTGACTTATAGTCTATGCAGATGCACATTTGTGAGCTATTCTTGGGCACCATCATCACAGCAGATGCCTAAGGACTGTCAGATTGCTCTATGATGTCCATATTTAGCATCTCACCCAATTCACTGTCAGCAGCTTCTTGATGATGTAATGTTCTGTTCTGGTTTATGTTATTATTTGGTTTAGTTTAGTTCTTTCCTGGTTTTTCTGTTCTGTTTAGGCTTATTTTTATCTTTAGACTTGTCCTTTTTGCGCCCTTGATTATTTCCACCTGTTTTGGTTAATTAGTTTCCGCCCTGCTCTCCTGTTCCGTTCGCCTATTTAAGCCCGCCTTAGTTTTCTGTTTGTTGCCAGGATGTCTTGCTTTGCCTCCACTTACTCCGTCAGTGGTAAGAACAATCCAGCGTTTTTGGTCAGTCTGTTTACCTGTCCGTCACCTGCTCTGATCTGTTTCTGTTATTTGAGTCTGCCTAAGATTTTCCTGTTTACTTGGATGCCAGCTCCGTACCTTTTTGTTTTTGCCTGGACTACCCATCTTCTCCTTTAATAAATCTTTGGCATCAGCTCCGTGTCTGGCTCTTATAGGATTCCTCCTAATTCATTACAGTACATCCTGGCCAACCAAATGAATTCTATGCCGACACGTTTTTTCCGTTCTGGAGGAGCTATGCTATCTCAGACCGACTCTCCACCCCTCCACCCCTGCCACATAAATCACTCACCGGAGCTCTCCATTCGATCATCTTCACCGCGGTGCCTTCCAGGTATTTCTGGAGTCGATCCTGTTCCCTTCTCTTGGCATTGAGGCGCATGAATCGTCGCGGGCATCGGCGGTCCCGTCTCGTCAGGAGAAATCGGAGTCCCCGCCAAGCCCGCCATCCCGCCACCGGAGGAGAAGATGGCGGCCTGTTAACCAGTCCTCCAGCCGTTCTGAGCAGCGATCGGCCGTTGCTTCTCAGCCTTTGCCGGCTGCCCCGTCGGCGTCCTCTGCCGCTTCCTGTTCAGTGGACCGGGGTCCTCCACTTCCCTGTCCGAATCCGCCCACAGCTCCCCCTAGTGGCACTGCAGAAGCTGATTACAAAGCTTTGGAGGACAAGATAAGGACATTTGCTCCCCTCATCAAGCGTCTCAGGGAGGCTCTTTTTCTCCAGTATTCAGAAGAGCTGGAGAAGAAATTAAAAGAAGTGGAGGAGCATTACAGGTCTGCACTCAAGGCTTTCTACAGCCGTCCTGAGTCTGTCCCCCAGGGTCTGGCCGACGCCTCGGCACCTGAATCTGTCCCCGAGGGTCTGGCCGACGCCTCGGCCCCTGAATCTGTCCCCGAGGGTCCGGTCGACGCCTCGGCACCTGAATCTGTCCCCGAGGGTCCGGCCAACGCCTCGGCCCCTGAGTCTGTCCCCGAGGGTCCGGCCGTCGCCTCGGCCCCTGAGTCTGTCCCCGACGATCTGGCCGACGCCTCGGCCCCTGAGTCTGTCCCCGAGGGTCCGGCCGACGCCTCGGCCCCTGAGTCTGTCCCCGAGGGTCCGGCCGACGCCTCGGCCCCTGAGTCTGTCCCCGAGGGTCCGGCCGACGCCTCGGCTCCCGTTAAGCCCTATGAGGGGGTCCAGGAGGACCTGCTTCTTCTGGCCAGCGACAAATTGACCCAGGAGGGTCCGTCGCCGACATGCGACGTAGGCACCCAGGAGAGTCCGTCGCCGACATGCGACGTAGGCACCCAGGAGGGTCCGTCGCCGACCTGCGACGTAGGCACCCAGGAGGGTCCGTCGCCGACCTGCGACGGGGGAACCCAGAGGGGTCCGTCGCCGACATGCGACGTGGGAACCCAGAGGGGTCCGTCGCCAACATGCGACGTGGGAACCCAGAGGCGTCCGTCGCCGACATGCGACGTGGGAACCCAGAGGGGTCCGTCGCCGACATGCGACGTGGGAACCCAGGGGGGTCCGTCGCCGACATGCGACGTGGGAACCCAGAGGGGTCCGTCGCCGACATGTGACGGGGGAACCCAGAGGGGTCCGTCACTGACCAGTGAGGCAGGAATCCAGGGGGATCCTTCGTTCTTCGGGCACCCTGGGCCTCCGAAGAGGATGCAACAACTGTGGTCTCCTGAAGACTTTGACCCTCTCGGAGTTGTGTCCAAGTCTAGACCCCTTATTGCCCTCATGGACTGCCAACTTTGGGAAAGACTTTATTGGATGTCACTTTCTGAGACCCTCCAGCAGCTGGTCCTAAGACTGTTGGTTGCGAAGGGCCTGACGGGCCCTCCTGAAGCCTGTAGCCCGGGGCCTCCTGAAGCCTGTAGCCCGGGGCCTCCTGAAGCCTGTAGCCCGGGGCCTCCTGAAGCCTGTAGCCCGGGGCCTCCTGAAGCCTGTAGCCCGGGGCCTCCTGAAGCCTGTAGCCCGGGGCCTCCTGAAGTCTGTAGCCCGGGGCCTCCTGAAGCCTGTAGCCCGGGGCCTCCTGAAGCCTGTAGCCCTGTGGCCTCTGTAGCCTGTAGTCCTGTGGCCTCTGTAGCCTGTAGTCCTGTGGCTTTAGTAGCCTGTAGCCAGGCTCCCTCCTCAGTCGCCTGTAGCCAGGCTCCCTCCTCAGTCGCCTGTAGCCAGGCTCCCTCCTCAGTCGCCTGTAGCCAGGCTCCCTCCTCAGCCCGTAGTCCAGCACTTTACTTAGCCCTTAGCCAGGCGCCGCCTCCTTTAGCCTGTAGTCCGGCGCCTCCCCCAGCCGGTAGTCCGGCGCTCTCCTCAGCCTGTAATCCGGCGCCTCCCGTAGTCTGTAGTTCGGCGCCCCCCTTGGTCTGTAGTGCGGCGTCTCCCTAAGCCTGTAGTCCGGCATCTCCCTTAGCCTGTAGTCCGGCGCCTTCCTTAGCCTGTAGTCCGGTGCCTTCCTTAGCCTGTAGTCGGGCGCCAGGATCTGCTTTCTCTCTCTCCAGACCTCACCGCCGGCCTCCTAGATTCCTGCTCCGCCGCCAGCCTCCGAGGTTCCTGCTCCGTAGACGGCCTCCTGGCCGTCCGCCGGAGAGCCTGTCACGCCGGGGCGGTCCGCCGGAGAGCCTGTCACGCCGGGGCGGTCCGCCGGAGAGCCTGTCACGCCGGGGCGGTCCGCCGGAGAGCCTGTCACGCCGGGGCCGCCCGCCGGAGAGCCTGTCACGCCGGGGCCGCCCGCCAGAGAGCCTGTCACGCCAGGGCCGCCCGCCGGAGAGCCTTTCACGCCGGGGCCGCCCGCCGGAGAGCCTGTCACGCCGGGGCCGCCCGCCGGAGAGCCTGTCACGCCGGGGCCGCCCGCCGGAGAGCCTGTCACGCCGGGGCCGCCCGCCGGAGAGCCTGTCACGCCGGGGCCGCCCGCCAGAGAGCCTGTCACGCCAGGGCCGCCCGCCGGAGAGCCTTTCACGCCGGGGCCGCCCGCCGGAGAGCCTGTCACGCCGGGGCCGCCCGCCGGAGAGCCTGTCACGCCGGGGCCGCCCGCCGGAGAGCCTGTCACGCCGGGGGCGTCCGCCGGGACGACCGCCGGAACGTCCGTCACGCCGGGGTCATCTTTCGGAACGTCTACCAGACTTTTGAATCTAGAGACCTTCTTGTCTGGACCATGTTGTTAGTTCTAGTCCGCCCTGTCTGGGTTGTTTTTTGTTTAGATTTTGGTTTTGATTGGACTATTTTCTACGGCTCACCGTGTCTAGGTTGTTTTGTTTTGTTTCAGGTCTGTCCCTCCGTCCTGCAACCCCCTCCACCCACCCGGTCTGGTCTGTTTTTTGTTTTCAATGGACGTCTGGAATCCGTCCTTGGGGGGGGGGCTGTAATGTTCTGTTCTGGTTTATGTTATTATTTGGTTTAGTTTAGTTCTTTCCTGGTTTTTCTGTTCTGTTTAGGCTTATTTTTATCTTTAGACTTGTCCTTTTTGCGCCCTTGATTATTTCCACCTGTTTTGGTTAATTAGTTTCCGCCCTGCTCTCCTGTTCCGTTCGCCTATTTAAGCCCGCCTTAGTTTTCTGTTTGTTGCCAGGATGTCTTGCTTTGCCTCCACTTACTCCGTCAGTGGTAAGAACAATCCAGCGTTTTTGGTCAGTCTGTTTACCTGTCCGTCACCTGCTCTGATCTGTTTCTGTTATTTGAGTCTGCCTAAGATTTTCCTGTTTACTTAGATGCCAGCTCCGTACCTTTTTGTTTTTGCCTGGACTACCCATCTTCTCCTTTAATAAATCTTTGGCATCAGCTCCGTGTCTGGCTCTTATAGGATTCCTCCTAATTCATTACAGATGAGCCAGAGGAAGATGATGAGGGTGCATCCTGCATAACAGGATGGACATTACCATTAGTGACATTCCATCAAGTGTCCCAGGCCTACATTGCTCTCTTTAAGGGTAAACATTTATTTAAAGTCCAGGAGTGTCTATCATAGACTTCCTTGCTGCTGATGAGTCAGCCCCTTACAATTATTGGATCAGACATTTCTCACTGCTGAAAAAGCCTCTCGGCCTCATCAGTTTGCTGTTCAGCTGGTAGTAGTGAAGGGGATTCTGAGCTGTAAGCATCAACCTCAGCAGGGGATGGGCCTGAAGACAGCACTTTATGCTGCATGCTCATCCCTTGCTGGAGTAATAGAAAGCATTTTCCTAGGTCCAGCAGACCACCAATGCCTCATAAAAAGTCTAGCACAAGGATGCAGGCATCCTGCACATCAGCCTTCCAGACAGTATAAGGCACAGTTAGGTGTCCAGCCTTAAACTGGAACACACCCTACCCTGTTCTTGGGGCCAGGTCACCCATCACTGTCTCAAGCTGAACATGAGTTACTTGCATGGCAATTGCAGCTGGAAGGATGTCAGGTCAGACCAGTGTTGCATTGGACCCTGTGTCAAGGAGTGCTGTACAGGACAACCTGTCAACCATAACCAGAATGTGGCAAAAGTCACCAACTTGAGTCCAGCCTACAGCAATAACTATGTCTGGTAACAAAGGGGGTGGCGTGGGAGTGTTGGGCCCCTGTGGGGCAGCCTTCCTCGGTTTGGTATTACACAGAATGTTCTTTACTTGGAGCGTTGAGAAGGACATGGTGGTGCATGGGATCTCATTAGTGGAGTCATCTGAAGCGGAGGGGGTGGATGAAAGCTGAGAGCTGAAAGATGTGCAGTTCTGGGTGGAAGAACCGACAGGTGAGTGTGTTTGCAGCATGTTAGGGGGGCAGCTGGCTGGTCAAACCTCAGGAAATGCTGGTTCAGCTCATTCAACCATCTCAAGTTACCTAAAGCCTGGACATTCTCTTTGTGACCCAAGATGTTTTTTAGGCTTTTCCAGACATTACTGATGTTGTCTTGCAGCTGTGACTCCTTTTTCTTCCTGTAGCCGTAGAAACATTAGAGAAGGAAATCAAATTTTTCTCCTCAGTCTTCTCTGCACATCTTTCATCTTTCTTTATCTCCCGACCTAAAAGCCCATTTCTTCTCCCTCAGCAAAGATTTCATTTCTGGATTTGTCCAGGGCTTGCTGTTGGAGAAACATCTCACCTTCATGGGAGGAATAGTGGAGTCCACACAGACGTTGATGTATTCTATGATGAATTCTGTTATTTGTTCCAAGTCCTCACCATAAGGATCACACAGTTCTTCCCACTTAGAAGAGCTGAAGCAGTGTCTCAGGGTTTCTTCTCCCTCTTCTAACGATCTCCTCACAGTGCGTGTTACCACTGGCTCCCTGATCACCAGTGGCTTATACACAATTCGTAAATAAATTAAACTGTGATCAGAAGAACCCAGGGGAGGAAGTGTCTGTCTATCTATCTATCTATCTATCTCTCTCTCTCTCTGTATATATATAGCACTTTAAAACAACAGCAGCTGCGACAAAGTGCTGTACAGACATTAAACAATATACATTTAAAATGAAAAACAAAAACAAATGATTACAACAGAAAAGAGCAAATGTCTCAACATGTGTTAAAAGCCAAGGAACAAAAATGTGTCTTAAGGCAAGTTTTAAAAGTGGATGATAAAGGGGCACTTCTAATATGTAACTGTCATGTTCTTTTCGGAATGAGACTCAGAAGCGGGGCAACCACGGAGACAGACAGTTTGGTTTAGAACGTTTATTGAAAACTGGTGTAGGCTCGGGTGTGGTTCTGGCTGGTCGGGGACCTTGAGGCCCGCATGGTTGCTGGTCCATGGCGGACTCTGGATCAAGCGTTGCTGGCCCAACCACACTCCTTCAGATGTCCCAGGTAGAGGAAGAATAGTGGATCTCTGGCCAGGAGTGCTCTGACCTTTTGTCTGTGGGGAATGGTCTGGGTTCACAGCAGGCACCCTGCCGTGAAGGCGGATCCTTGGTGGCTGTGAATGTGAAATACCTTTTTGATTCTTTCCCCATGTCACATATTCAAAATTCACTCTGGATTTAGCCATGGCGTGATGGCATAACAGAGGGATGTGCTCCCTCCTCCCAACTCCAGTTAAAGGACGAGCAGTAGCGTTCTGGACCAACTGAAGACGCTTAATGGAGGACTAGCTGAGTCCACTGTAGAGAGCATTACAGTAATCGAGTCGAGTTGTAATAAAGGCATGAATTAGTGTTTCGAAATGTTGTTTATATATATTAGTGCTGTCAAACGATTAAAAATTTTAATTTGGATTTTTCGCACAATTTCAATAATTAACTCCAGGTTAATCGCAAATTAATTGCATATTTTATCTTTTTATTTCTGAAAGTGTAAAAGCCTGTCAGGGTTCTCTGTGCTGCTCTGTTCTAACTCTAGTCCTCAGGTGTGTCTAGTTGGCTGAGGAGGCGTGGCCCACACCTGCAGCTCGTTGCAGGCGGCTTCCTCTGGCTTCTTAAGCAGAGCGCTGACAGATGGAAGAAGCCAGAGCCTTAACCAGTCATGGTACGACGTGGCCTCTGTCCCAACTCTTGGAAACCAGCTTGTGAGTTTTTTCGCTCTTTCGACTTTGACTAATTTTGGCTCTCCCTGTTTTTGTCTCAGATTTTTGGTGCTTGGAAGCACTCACCTGTCTTGACGTCTAGTCCGAAGAAACAGACCGGCAGAATCCGTCTGCTCAGATTTTGCTCTGGCGCTCCCCTCATACTTCCTGGATGTTACCCAGCGAGGCCTGAGATCCCCTCTCCCGGATTCTGCTGGTTCTGCTCTCACTCTGGTCAATCCATCTGTCACCATTGCCGACGAGGCTCGCTCAGGATCCCTCGCCAGTAACATCTGCCGCCCTCAGCCACTAGCCGCCTATCATCAGCAGAGTAGTATCACAGAGATCCCTCGGCACTACTCCTTCCCGGTTAGGTCCGCCCAGCCCAATGGTAAGCAGCGTAGCTTCTAGCAGTTCTCCTGGTTCTCCTTTCAGAGTCACTTACTCCCTCTCTCTTGCAGACTCTCCAGCCGTGACGTTCTGACCCTGCCGAGTCGCTAGTGATGGGTCGATGAGGCGTCATGAAACGTTTCGACACATTGCCACTCTGTGCCGATACTGTGCCGATACTGTGTCACTGAATACTGACACCTGCTGGACCTTAAAAATCCCTACAGGCAACCCGGTTGACAGAGTTAACTGACACTGATTTGATGACCAAGTATACACAATACAATTTAAATCATTGTATGTTGCATTGTATTATTTTATATTTTCATTTGAATTAAACATATATTTGATTTTTTTTTAGAAACAGTCAATAAATAATGTGAAGGAGGATGCTTGTGGACTGGCTTTTTTATTTTTTACAAATGGTTGATCGGGCGCTGTGTTTAGTTACCTGACTGATATCATCTGTTCTGAAATCGGACATGCTGAGTATGACAAAGGGAGGAAGAACTACTCAGAGTAGCAGCTTTCTACTCAGTGTAAATCAGCCGTTTTTTCTGAAACGACGCTCAGAACAAAGACGCACAGCGCAACCCGCCCAACCATAAAGGCGTCTGCCCAACCCATCAATCAGTGGTGCGCTCCGATCAGCACCTTGCGCTCACAGAGCGAGACTGTGGTACACCATCACACCAGAGTTGCAAAATGGTTAAAAATTAACCATTATTAACCGTTATTTTGTTTACAGTTCAGCTTGGATTTTATTTACTGCGCAGCATAGCTTTGCTGTGCGCGCTGCTGTGCGCGAATGCACACGCGTGCAGCTTGGAGGGAACAGAAACAGTTTGGCGCGTCAGTCAGTTCGAAACAGGTGCTGTATTGGTCACGTGACCGAAACAGTTCCTGTATCGGTCACGTGACTTTTCCGTAGCAATACACACATCGACACGGGTTTCGCTCTATGAGACCGACACATGCGCCGACGCATTGGTGTTGCCGGACCCATCACTACGAGTCGCCTGTAGTTCCGTCCGTAGATCTGCCTGTTTCCAAAATAAACATCTTAAAACGGTGCTTTGCTTCCCGATCGTATCTGCATGTGGGCTCGTCACCTGAAAACCATGACAAAGCCTATTTGGGTGTTTTAATATGCCATTTTGCAATAAATTACACTAATAAAAAACATGCTTTTACAAAAAATATTTGTATTTTTTATTTTCAAGCACTTTTCAGAAGTGGAATAAAAACATCCTGGTGCCATAAAATATTAAACTCTGGCCAATAATGGCTAAATCGCTAATAACGCCCTGATGTTTACACAATGTGTAAACAAATGTGTAAATAAATACCTGTTTTCATGCCAAAATGTTGTATCACTTCTTAAACAAAGATAGACATGGTATTAAGCATTTACATATTAAGTACTGTCTGCAGGACGGAAAACAACTGCAGCTTACTCGCTCAACTTGGGGAGGGTTTGGGGTTGTTGCCGGTCTGAGGTGATTTGCGAAAAATCTATAAGACCTACACCAATGAGGGTTACATTTTCTGAATCCAGACAAAAAGACCTACGTTTTGATGTATAATTTGTCTACGTAGAGTGAAAATTGAGCGAGTTTGCTGAAGTTGTTTGGTCTTTTTCGCATAAGTTTGACTTTGGGGTTGTTGCCGGTCTGAGGTGATTTGCGAAAAATCTAAAACACCTACACCAATGAGGGTTACATTTCCTAAATCCAGGCAGAAATACCTACGTTTTGATGTATAATTTGTGCACGTAGAGTGAAAATTGAGCGAGTAGGCTCAAGTTGTTTGGTGTTTTTTGGAGAATTTTGTCACCATGGTAACTGAAAATGGCGTGATGAGAAAACGATAAAAGATATCCACATTCAGTTTGCACTTCTGAATAGTTCAAAGATATATCTACAAACTGGAAGCTAAACAATGTTCGTAGGTGAAAGCATGAGGACACAGTAGAGCGTTGAAAATTGCCATTTTTCTGTGTTTTTTTGCAAATGTTGTTCCAACCGTAACTGGAAATGACGTCAAGTGCAAAAAGCCTGCATCGCGTCGTCGAGACGAACGTTTCGATATATAGTAAGTGGGGGTACACCCTACGGTTCGGCCTGTAAAAATTTGGGGGCCCCCCCATTGCACCGGTGGGCCCAAGCAGCCCCTTAGTACGCCTATGGCTTTGACCGGCTCTGGATGGATGGCTGCAGCACAAAAAAAACCCAAACAACTCGCTGAATTTGGGGAAGGTTTGGGGTTGTTGCCGGTCTGAGGTGATTTGCGAAAATTCTATAAGTCCTACACCAATGAGGGTTACATTTCCTGAATCCAGACAAGAAGACCCACGTTTTGATGTATAATTTGTGCATGTAGCGTGAAAATTGAGCAAGTAGGCTAAAGTTGTTTGTTGGTTTCTGGATAATTTTGTCACCAGGGTAGGTGAAAATGGCGTGATGAAAAAAATCTATAAGTCCTGAGGTGATTTGCAAGGAATCTAAAAGACCTACACCAATGAGGGTTACATTTCCTGAATCCAGACAGAAATACCTACGTGTTGATGTATAATTTGTGCACGTAGAGTGAAAATTGAGCGAGTGGGCTAAAGTTGTTTGGTTAATTTTTTTCACCATGGCAACTTAAAATGGCGTGATTAGAAAACGATAAAAGATATCCACATACCGTTTTCACTTCTGAATAGTTCAAACATATATCTACAAACTGGAAGTTAAACGATGTTTGTAGGTGAAAGCATGAGGACACAGTAGAGCGTTTAAAATGACCATTTTTCTGTGTTTTTTTGCGAATTTTGTTCCAACCGTAAGTCGAAATGGCATCAAGTACAAAAAGCCCTGATCGCGGCGTCGAGACGAACGTTTCGATATATAGTATGTGGGGGTAGACCCTACGGTTCGGGTTGTATTAACGGTGACGGAAGATTAATAAACAATAATAATAATAACTAGAAACGTTCAACTTCTGAAGAAGTTGAAGAAGGCGCCCGCCTGGTGGTGCGTATAACTGAAGTAATTTAATTGTTACTTGTAAAAAAAAAAAAAAAAAAAAAAAAAAAAAATTTGGGGGCCCCCCCATTGCTCCGGTGGGCCCAAGCGGCCCCTTAGTACGCCTATGGCTTTGACCGGCCCTGGCTGGCTGTCTGCAGGACGGAAAACAACTGCAGCTTACTCGCTCAACTTGGGGAGGGTTTGGGGTTGTTGCCGGTCTGAGGTGATTTGCGAAAAATCTATAAGTCCTACACCAATGAGGGTTACATTTCCTGAATCCAGACAAGAAGACCTACGTTCTGATGTATAATTTGTGTACGTACAGTGAAAATTGAGCGAGTAGGCTCAAGTTGTTCGTTGTTTTTTGCATAATTTTGACTTTGGAGTTGCTGTCGGTCTGAGGTGATTTGCGAAAAATCTATAAGACCTACACCAATGAGGGTTACATTTCCTGAATCCAGACAAGAAGACCTACGTTTTGATGTATAATTTGTGCATGTAGATTGAAAATTTAGAAAGTAGGCTAAAGTTGTTTGTTGGTTTCTGGATAATTTTGTCACCAGGGTAGATGAAAATGGCGTGATGAAAAAAATCTATAAGTCCTACAGCAATGAGGGTTACATTTTCTGAATCCAGACATAAAGACCTACGTTTTGATGTATAATTTGTCTACGTAGAGTGTAAATTGAGCGAGTAGGCTAAAGTTGTTTGGTGTTTTTCGCATAAGTTTCACTTTGGGGTTGTTGCCGGTCTGAGGTGATTTGCAAGAAATCTAAAAGACCGACACCAATGAGGGTTACATTTCCTGAATCCAGACAGAAATACCTACGTGTTGATGTATAATTTGTGCACGTAGAGTGAAAATTGAGCAAGTAGGCAAAAGTTGTTTGGTGTTTTTTGGAGAATTTTGTCACCATGGTAACTGAAAATGGCGTGATGAGAAAACAATAAAAGATATCCACATTCCGTTTGCACTTCTGAATAGTTCAAAGATATATCTACAAACTGGAAGTTAAACAATGTTCGTAGGTGAAAGCATGACGACACAGTAGAGCGTTGAAAATGACAATTTTTCTGTGTTTTTTTGCAAATGTTGTTCCAACCGTAACTGGAAATGACGTCAAGTGCAAAAAGCCTGCATCGCGTCGTCGAGACGAACGTTTCGATATATAGTAAGTGGGGGTACACCCTACGGTTCGGCCTGTAAAAATTTGGGGCCCCCCCCATTGCACCGGTGGGCCCAAGCAGCCCCTTAGTACGCCTATGGCTTTGACCGGCCCTGGATGGATGGCTGCAGCACAAAAAAACCCCAAACAACTCGCTGAATTTGGGGAAGGTTTGGGGTTGTTGTCGGTCTGAGGTGATTTGCGAAAATTCTATAAGTCCTACACCAATGAGGGTTACATTTCCTGAATCCAGACAAGAAGACCTACGTTTTGATGTATAATTTGTGCATGTAGAGTGAAAATTGAGCGGGTAGGCTCAAGTTGTTCGTTGTTTTTTGCATAATTTTGACTTTGGGGTTGCTGCCGGTCTGAGGTGATTTGCGAAAAATCTATAAGACCTACACCAATAAGGGTTACATTTCCTGATTCCAGACAAAACTACCTACGTTTTGATGTATAATTTGTGCATGTAGAGTGAAAATTGAGCAAGTAGGCTAAAGTTGTTTGTTGGTTTCTGGATAATTTTGTCACCAGGGTAGGTGAAAATGGCGTGATGAAAAAAATCTATAAGTCCTACAGCAATGAGGGTTACATTTTCTGAATCCAGACAAAAAGACCTACGTTTTGATGTATAATTTGTCTACGTAGAGTGTAAATTGAGCGAGTAGGCTAAAGTTGTTTGGTGTTTTTCGCATAAGTTTCACTTTGGGGTTGTTGCCGGTCTGAGGTGATTTGCAAGAAATCTAAAAGACCTACACCAATGAGGGTTACATTTCCTGAATCCAGACAGAAATACCTACGTGTTGATGTATACTTTGTGCACGTAGAGTGAAAATTGAGCAAGTAGGCTAAAGTTGTTCTGTGTTTTTTGGAGAATTTTGTCACCATGGTAACTGAAAATGGCGTGATGAGAAAACGATATAAGATATGCACATTCCGTTTTCACTTCTGAATAGTTCAAAGATATATCTACAAACTGGAAGTTAAACGATGTTCGTAGGTGAAAGCATGACGACACAGTAGAGTGTTGAAAATGACCATTTTTCGGTGGTTTTTTGCGAATTTTGTTCCAACCGTAAGTCGAAATGGCGTCAAGTACAAAAAGCCCTGATCGCGGCGTCGAGACGAACGTTTCGATATATAGTATGTGGGGGTAGACCCTACGGTTCGGGCTGTATTAACGGTGACGGAAGATTAATAAACAATAATAATAATAACTAGAAACGTTCAACTTCTGAAGAAGTTGAAGAAGGCGCCCGCCTGGTGGTGCGCGTGACCGTCAAAGGCAAAGCTTCCGAGTTCCTTGGTCGTAGGCTTTTATCGCTTGGGGATTTTAAAATCAAATCTTCTGAGTGTGAAAAGGATTTGTCTTTGTCAAAACCAGCCGACAGGAGAAGGTCTGCATCCAAGCAGCATGGAAAATTGGTGTTATTAAAACATGATTAAATACTTCAATGTAGCATGAAAAAATGAAATATGTGAATAAAAATGTTAAAGGCATTACAAACTACTAAAGGAAGTACAAACTCTGTGAAGCAGAAGTTGGTGAGACCTTCCTAGAGCTACTTCCGGTTAGCAACATGTTAAGCGTTAGCCGCTAACATGGTTGTTTCCAGTATGACCGGGTGATTGTACTCTGTTAGTTAGGTCCAAATCCTGTACTAGGAAGTTCCTCAAAAAGGGTGCCAATTAGGGGTGGGTAAAATAATTGAAGAATCGATGCATCGCAATAATTTCACGCAAAATTCATAATCGATTTGGGGGCTCCTCAGAATCGATTCACCTCCTGACACGTTGGGGGCGCTGCGAGTTTGGTCACTGTGCTGAGCACCTGAGCGCATAACAACAGTCATGGCGAGCTTGAAAAAAGAAGAAGAAGGAAAGAAGAAGTCATGGCGAGCAGCTGTAGAAAGCTAACTCCGTCCACTTTTAAGTCAGATGTTTGCGCTCATTTTGCTTTCCCGTCTAAATCTGGAACTCAAGAAGTTGACAAAAGCATGGTGGTATGTAGGCTGTGCCAGAGAGAATTAAAGTACTGCAGCAACACGATAAATCTGCACAACCACTTAACCAGATACCACGCAGATGCTCTACAAAAACCCGAAGCACAACCTGTTGACTCCAAACAGACACAAATCGACAAATCATTCATCTCTAAACTTCCGCCAAGCTCTGCCCGTGCACAGAAAATCACAAAGTCTGTAGCCGTGTTTATTTGCAAGGACCTACGACCGTACAGTGTTGTTGAAAACACGGGTTTTAAGAATATGCTAAATACACTTGAACCACGTTACGCAATACCAACACCTAAATACATGACAGAAGTCGCTGTGCCATCACTGTATACAGAGGTGAAGACAGACGTTTTGGAGTCATTAAAGTCGGCCGAAAGAGTTGCTCTGACGTGTGATGGCTGGACCTCGAGAGCAACCGACCCCTACGTAACCATAATTTCTCATTTCATATCGAACGAGTGGGAATTGGTGTCAAATGTGCTTCAGACTAGACCCCTTCATGGAAGTCATACAGGTAGCAATATAGCAAACTTGTTGACAGAGGCAATAAATGAATGGGGCATAACCGGAAAAGTGCCTGCTGTTGTTACAGACAACGCGGCTAACATGCTAGAGCTGTCGGTCTCACTGATCTGTTGCATGTTGGCTGCTTTGCCCATGTGCTCAACTTGGCTTGGCAGGCTGCTCTTAAAACCACTGCAGTCACACGGCTTCTGGGCAGAGTGAGGCGCATCTCTGCTTTTTTTCATCGAAGCACTTTGGTCTGTCATGCACTCAAAAAGAATCAAAAGTTGTAGGACCTCCCACAACACAAGATAGTGACTGATGTCTCTACGAGATGGAATAGCACTTTAGATATGCTGGAGAGATTTTTGGAACAACAACCAGCTGTCTCTGCTGCATTACTTGCACCTGAAGTGCGAAAGCAGGAAAAAGATCTATGCTCCCTTACAGAGACAGACATTACCGCAGCAGAGGATATTGCACAGGCTCTGAAGCCATTAAAGAAAGCCACCTTGGTGATGTCTCAGGAAAGCACCCCAACTCTGTCTGTCATTGCACCTCTAAAAGAAAGACTTCTAGAGGAGATGCAACCATCATCCAGTGACTCTGCAGTGGTGAAGGAAATGAAGACTGCTATGTGCAGGGATCTCCAAAAAAGGTATTAATATATATGTATATAAACTTTTTTGCAACACAAAATTTGCTAATTTTACATGCACTTTATTTTTTAACAAGAATCTCCACGTGCCCACTTAGTCTGTAACCAGAAATGAAGAACTGTACTGTTACAGTACAATTCTTTATTTCTGGCTACAGTACTATAGTTCAGTTTAAGATATGTTAAGCACTAAACTTATTCAGTGTAATTCAGTTGAATACAACCCTATGATTTGTGTTTAAATCTGCACACATATGCACAGATGTTATTGAAATGCATTTTTATTTATATTAGACTTTCAAGAGATAAGCTATGCCTAATTTTATTTTACATGCACTTTATTTTTTATTGTTTATTAAGAACAGTTTTCGACAGTATCGAATGCTGCACTGAGGTCCAATAGAACCAGCACGGTGGTTCTTCCACAGTCTGTATTTATATGGATGTCAGAGAAGTGCATTGTCTAAATTGTTCTTTTTTAACAGTGGTTTGATAATTGCTGTTTTTAGGGACTGGGGGAAAACACCTGACAGAAGGGACGTGTTTATTATCTGGGTCAAATCAGACGCTATGCCAGGTAAAACTTTTTTAAAGAAAGCTGTGGGGAGAACATCAAGGCTGCATGAAGAGGAACTTAGCTGCTGAATGAT
This sequence comes from Fundulus diaphanus, assembly GCA_037039145.1. Taxonomy (NCBI): domain Eukaryota; kingdom Metazoa; phylum Chordata; class Actinopteri; order Cyprinodontiformes; family Fundulidae; genus Fundulus; species Fundulus diaphanus. The sequence continues at coordinate 56,717,379 of CM073127.1, forward strand.
CTAGGTGACATAGTCACAGCCCAGAGAAGTGCATTGAAGCCTGAGCATGTGAATCAGCTGCTTTTTCTAAACAAGAATCTCCACGTGCCCACTTAGTCTGTAACCAGAAATGAAGAACTGTACGGTTACAGTACAATTCTTTATTTCTGGCTACAGTACTATAGTTCAGTTTAAGATATGTTTAAAAATTAGAGGTTAATTTAAGCTAAGAATGTTTACAAGCACTAAACTTATTCAGTGTAATTCAGTTGAATACAACCCTATGATTTGTGTTTAAATCTGCACACATATGCACAGATGTTATTGAAATGCATTTTTATTTATATTAGACTTTCAAGAGATAAGCTATGCCTAATTTTATTTTACATGCACTTTATTTTTTATTAAGAACAGTTTTCTACTTTAAGCACATTGCATTAACAAGTTTGTTTCTTTGCTCAGAAATGTGATGTTTCAGAAGTTTGTATGAAAATAAATATTTTAAAAATGTCAACATTATATACAATCATTTGTGTCTTCAGAACTTTAAATCAATATCGAATCGAATCGCAACAGCAATAATCGAAATCGAATCGAATCGTGAGGTTCCTAACAATACCCAACCCTAGTGCCAATACTTAATGTCACCAAAGCTCACCAAAGGCCATGTGTCAGATCGGCCTCCTTTAGCAACTAAGCCTCACCAAAAAAAACAGCCGACAGGAGAAGGTCTGCATCCAAGCAGCATGGAAAATTGGTGTTATTAAAAAATGTACACACACATATATATATATATATATATATATATATATATATATATATATATATATATATATATATATATACACACATACACACACACACACACACACACACACACACTTATATATAATATGATATGAATAACATATAAAATATTTCAGCACATAATTTTCTAGAAGTTGATAGTGTTAGTACATCCACTGACTGTAAAATTACATGTGAAACGTTTTCACATAGCCAGAGAACTGCTTGTTGTTGCAACCAAATTCTATGGGATTCTGTGAGAGTAGGGAGTAGCAAGATGGCGGCCAAATCCATTGGGATTCTGTGAGAGTAGGGAGTAGCAAGATGGCGGCCAGGGACTTCAGTTTTTCGGCAAAATCCGCACTCCAGTGTATAATCGAAATCAGTGAGACAGAACCAAGCAAACGGATTAACAAACGATCGAGCGCACAACTGGCGTTTAGCCTGGAAGGAGAGAAGGTTGCGCACGCGAGCAAACAGAGCCGAGCGCGAGGGTAGTGTTTGAGCACAGTTTGAAAGTTGAGCGCGCATGTCAAGTTTAAACGCTGAATACCTGTCTCGCTGCGCGCTCAGATTGGTTCCGACGCTCTCAATTCAGAAGACTTCATATGCTACTATGCTAAACTGCAGTCTCCCCCCCTCCCAACCACCATATTATAAAGACCGCGGGGCGCCAGGCTTTTATTCCCCCCAAGACTCGGAGCAAAAGCAGTCCAGCTGTGAGCTACAGTGCAGCTCCGCAGAAGGCGGGTCTCGTCGGAGCTCTGTGAACGGATCATCCGCAGCCCATATGGGCTTTGTTATTTTTATTTTATTTTTTATTTATTTGGTACAAAGATTTACTCGCCATGTGGTAGCTAACCCTCTGAAATTCACTCGCCAAACGGGAAATTTGGCGAGTGGCGAGTGTTAATTTCGGACCCTGCCTGTCTCGCTGCGCGCTCAATGTGTGTGTGTGTGTGTGTGTGCGCGGCGCGCTCCGCGCAGCACGGCTTTGCCGACAGACACACACACAGCGGAGGAGAGATCGCTGAAGTGACTTAAGTTATATATTTGCCCCCTAGTAAATAGGGCAGGTGGTAATTATTCTATAAATATTAAAATATAAAAGCTTTCAGCACATGCTGGGGCGGAGGGATATCACATCACATGTGGTATCCCTCCGCCCCTCTGGTCGGTAAAATCCCTGCAAATTCTAATGTAAAAATTTAAAATTTAAAAATAACTTACCAAAAATCCTTGCTCTCATGTCATGTTCAAAACATTCTTCTTCGAAATGGTCACTGCATATGACGTGTTTTCTCTCTGGCAAGCTCTCTTCAAGATGGCAATCCAGCTACGAGCCCGGTTAGCTCATGGAAAGTTGAAATAAGCAATGTTTTTTCCAATTTTACCAGTTGTGTTGGAACATCCAATGGCCATGTACGTGGGCATTGTTGCTGCAGCAATAGCTCTTGCGAATGTCAATGGTGAAGTCCTCTGGTATTCCGAAAAAATTGTTGATCGCAGCTGTGTAAATAGGCTCCGACTCGAGTGGTCAGTTCGGCTCGGGCGCTTCCCGATGACGTCATCATAAGGCAAGTCCATCCAAAACAAACCCGCGGTCTCCATTTGTTACAAATAAAATTTACTTTATTAATTTATGGTTATTTTCCAGTAACGTAATCAGACATGAAAACTTTTAACATATTTTTGGAATGCTTCTGTGGTAGTCTGACAATTTAATCGGTAATTTTGCCGGATCAAAGTTACATCTTAAGAGAAATTCCTTCCTCCAATTTTTTTCTAAAGTTGTGAAGGGAAAATAAACCATAAACTCTTTTAATTTTTAATAAAAGTCTGCAGCCATTGTAATTTAATCACGGCATTAATCACTTTAAAATCAATAACGTTTGTTCCTCCTTTTTCTACTGATATTGCTATGTTGTTCTTTCTGATCACATGTTTTTTATTATTCCAGAAGAGATTGTGATGAATTTTATTATGTTTTATTGTAGTATTTGGTACATTTAAGATATATGCTGGATAAATTAATCTGGCTATTGATTTAAATTTAAAAAAATCGTTTTTTAAAGCCAAAGGGAAATGAAATATTGTATTTGGTATATTTAAGATATATGCTGGATAAATTAATCTGGCTATTGATTTAAATGAAAAAATCGTTTTTTAAAGCCAAAGGGAAATGAAATATTGGGTGAAAATGTAATTTCCTGAAATTGGCACAGCTTGGAGTCGAACCTACGATCTTCTGCTTTGCAGCCCGACACCTAACCCACTCCCCCACAACACCAGTGCTGTGCTCAGCCGCGCATTTTTGAAAGGTCAACTGTGTTGAAGAAGTGGTTTTTGGTGAATTTTGTTCCAACCGTAAGCCGAAACGGCGTCAAGTACAAAAAGCCCTGATCGCGGCGTCGAGACCAACGTTTCGATATATAGTATGTGGGGGTAGACCCTACGGTTCGGGCTGTATTAACGGTACTATAATAATAATAATAATAACTAGAAACGTTCAACTTCTGAAGAAGTTGAAGAAGGCGCCCGCCTGGTGGTGCGTATAACTGAAGTAATTTAATTGTTACTTGTGTAAAAAAAAAAAAAAGAAAATTTGGGGGCCACCCCATTGCACCGGTGGGTCCGAGCAGCCCCTTAGTACGTCTATGGCTTTGACCGGCTCTGGCTGGCTGGCTGTCTGCAGCACAAAAAAACACCAAACAACTCGCTGAATTTGGGGAGGGTTGGGGGTTGTTGCCGGTCTGAGGTGATTTGCGAAAACTCTCTAAGTCCTACACCAATGAGAGTTAAGTTTCCTGAATCCAGACAAGAAGACCTACGTTTTGATGTATAATTTGACTACGTAGAGGGAAAATTGAGCGAGTAGGCTCAAGTTGTTCGTTGTTTTTTGCATAATTTTGACTTTGGGGTTGCTGCCGGTCTGAGGTGATTTGCAAAAAATCTAAAAGACCTACACCAATGAGGGTTACATTTCCTGAATCCAGACAGAAATACCTACGTGTTGATGTATAATTTGTGCACGTAGAGTGAAAATTGAGCAAGTAGGCTAAAGTTGTTCTGTGTTTTTTGGAGAGTTTTGTCACCATGGTAACTGAAAATGGCGTGATGAGAAAACGATAAAATATATCCACATTCCGTTTTCACTTCTGAATAGTTCAAAGATATATCTACAAACTGGAAGTTAAACGATGTTCGTAGGTGAAAGCATGACGACACAGTAGAGTGTTGAAAATGACAATTTTTCTGTGTTTTTTTGGAAATGTTGTTCCAACCGTAACTGGAAATGACGTCAAGTACAAAAAGCCTGCATCGCGTCGTCGAGACGAACGTTTCGATATATAGTAAGTGGGGGTACACCCTACGGTTCGGCCTGTAAAAATTTGGGGCCCCCCCCATTGCACCGGTGGGCCCAAGCAGCCCCTTAGTACGCCTATGGCTTTGACCGGCCCTGGATGGATGGCTGCAGCACAAAAAAAACCCAAACAACTCGCTGAATTTGGGGAAGGTTTGGGGTTGTTGCCGGTCTGAGGTGATTTGCGAAAATTCTATAAGTCCTACAGCAATGAGGGTTACATTTTCTGAATCCAGACAAAAAGACCTACGTTTTGATGTATAATTTGTCTACGTAGAGTGTAAATTGAGCGAGTAGGCTAAAGTTGTTTGGTGTTTTTCGCATAAGTTTCACATTGGGGTTGTTGCCGGTCTGAGGTGATTTGCAAAAAATCTAAAAGACCTACACCAATGAGGGTTACATTTCCTGAATCCAGACAGAAATACCTACGTGTTGATGTATAATTTGTGCACGTAGAGTGAAAATTGACCACGTAGGCTAAAGTTGTTCTGTGTTTTTTGGAGAATTTTGTCACCATGGTAACTGAAAATGACGTGATGAGAAAACGATAAAAGATATGCACGTTCCGTTTTCACTTCTGAATAGTTCAAAGATATATCTACAAACTGGAAGTTAAACATTGTTCGTAGGTGAAAGCATGACGACACAGTAGAGTGTTGAAAATGACCATTTTACGGTGGTTTTTTGCGAATTTTGTTCCAACCGTAAGTCGAAATGGCACCAAGTACAAAAAGCCCTGATCGCGGCGTCGAGACAAACGTTTCGATATATAGTATGTGGGGGTAGACCCTACGGTTCGGGCTGTATTAACGGTGACGGAAGATTAATAAACAATAATAATAATAAAGAAATCCTTATTAGGTGCATAACATAAGGCCTCCGCCATGCATTTTCAATGCATAGGCGGGCGCCTAACTAGAAACGTTCAACTTCTGAAGAAGTTGAAGAAGGCGCCCGCCTGGTGGTGCGTATAACTGAAGTAATTTAATTGTTACTTGTAAAAAAAAAAAAAAAAAAAAAAAAAAAAAATTTGGGGGCCCCCCCCATTGCTCCGGTGGGCCCAAGCGGCCCCTTAGTACGCCTATGGCTTTGACCGGCCCTGGCTGGCTGTCTGCAGGACGGAAAACAACTGCAGCTTACTCGCTCAACTTCGGGAGGGTTTGGGGTTGTTGCCGGTCTGAGGTGATTTGCGAAAAATCTATAAGTCCTACACCAATGTGGGTTACATTTCCTGAATCCAGACAAGAAGACCTACGTTCTGATGTATAATTTGTGTACGTACAGTGAAAATTGAGCGAGTAGGCTCAAGTTGTTCGTTGTTTTTTGCATAATTTTGACTTTGGAGTTGCTGTCGGTCTGAGGTGATTTGCGAAAAATCTATAAGACCTACACCAATGAGGGTTACATTTTCTGAATCCAGACAAAAAGACCTACGTTTTGATGTATAATTTGTCTACGTAGATTGAAAATTGAGCAAGTATGCTGAAGTTGTTTGGTCTTTTTCGCATAAGTTTGACTTTGGGGTTGTTGCCGGTCTGAGGTGATTTGCGAAAAATCTAAAACACCTACACCAATGAGGGTTACATTTCCTAAATCCAGGCAGAAATACCTACGTTTTGATGTATAATCTGTGCACGTAGAGTGAAAATTGAGCGAGTAGGCAAAAGTTGTTTGGTGTTTTTTGGAGAATTTTGTCACCATGGTAACTGAAAATGGCGTGATGAGAAAACGATAAAAGATATCCACATTCCGTTTGCACTTCTGAATAGTTCAAAGATATATCTACAAACTGGAAGTTAAACAATGTTCGTAGGTGAAAGCATGAGGACACAGTAGAGCGTTGAAAATTGCCATTTTTCTGTGTTTTTTTGCAAATGTTGTTCCAATCGTAACTGGAAATGACGTCAAGTGCAAAAAGCCTGCATCGCGTCGTCGAGACGAACGTTTCGATATATAGTAAGTGGGGGGTACACCCTACGGTTCGGCCTGTAAAAATTTGGGGGGCCCCCCATTGCACCGGTGGGCCCAAGCAGCCCCTTAGTACGCCTATGGCTTTGACCGGCTCTGGATGGATGGCTGCAGCACAAAAAAAACCCAAACAACTCGCTGAATTTGTGGAAGGTTTGGGGTTGTTGCCGGTCTGAGGTGATTTGCGAAAATTCTGTAAGTTTTACACCAATGAGGGTTACATTTCCTGAATCCAGACAAGAAGACCTACGTTTTGATGTATAATTTGTGCATGTAGAGTGAAAATTGAGCGAGTAGGCTCAAGTTGTTCGTTGTTTTTTGCATAATTTTGACTTTGGGGTTGCTGCCGGTCTGAGGTGATTTGCGAAAAATCTATAAGACCTACACCAATAAGGGTTACATTTCCTGATTCCAGACAAAACTACCTACGTTTTGATGTATAATTTGTGCATGTAGAGTGAAAATTGAGCAAGTAGGCTAAAGTTGTTTGTTGGTTTCTGGATAATTTTGTCACCAGGGTAGGTGAAAATGGCGTGATGAAAAAAATCTATAAGTCCTACAGCAATGAGGGTTACATTTTCTGAATCCAGACAAAAAGACCTACGTTTTGATGTATAATTTGTCTACGTAGAGTGTAAATTCAGCGAGTAGGCTAAAGTTGTTTGGTGTTTTTCGCTTAAGTTTCACTTTGGGGTTGTTGCCAGTCTGAGGTGATTTGCAAGAAATCTAAAAGACCTACACCAATGAGGGTTACATTTCCTGAATCCAGACAGAAATACCTACGTGTTGATGTATAATTTGTGCACGTAGAGTGAAAATTGAGCGAGTGGGCTAAAGTTGTTTGGTTAATTTTGTCACCATGGCAACTTAAAATGGCGTGATGAGAAAACGATAAAAGATATGCACATTCCGTTTTCACTTCTGAATAGTTCAAAGATATATCTACAAACTGGAAGTTAAACGATGTTCGTAGGTGAAAGCATGACGACACAGTAGAGTGTTGAAAATGACCATTTTTCGGTGGTTTTTTGCGAATTTTGTTCCAACCGTAAGTCGAAATGCCATCAAGTACAAAAAGCCCTGATCGCGGCGTCGAGACGAACGTTTCGATATATAGTATGTGGGGGTAGACCCTACGGTTCGGGCTGTATTAACGGTACTATAATAATAATAATAATAATAATAATAATAAAGAAACCCTTATTAGGTGCATAGCATAAGGCCTCCGCCATGCATTTTCAATGCATAGGCGGGCGCCTAACTAGAAACGTTCAACTTCTGAAGAAGTTGAAGAAGGCGCCCGCCTGGTGGTGCGTATAACTGAAGTAATTTAATTGTTACTTGTAAAAAAAAAAAAAAAAAAAAAAAAAATTTGGGGGCCCCCCCATTGCTCCGGTGGGCCCAAGCGGCCCCTTAGTACGCCTATGGCTTTGACCGGCCCTGGCTGGCTGTCTACAGGACGGAAAACAACTGCAGCTTAGTCGCTCAACTTGGGGAGGGTTTGGGGTTGTTGCCGGTCTGAGGTGATTTGCGAAAAATCTATAAGACCTACAGCAATGAGGGTTACATTTTCTGAATCCAGACAAAAAGACCTACGTTTTGATGTATAATTTGTCTACGTAGAGTGTAAATTGAGCGAGTAGGCTAAAGTTGTTTGGTGTTTTTCGCATAAGTTTCACTTTGGGGTTGTTGCCGGTCTGAGGTGATTTGCAAGAAATCTAAAAGACCTACACCAATGAGGGTTACATTTCCTGAATCCAGACAGAAATACCTACGTTTTAATGTATAATTTGTGCACATAGAGTGAAAATTGAGCGAGTAGGCAAAAGTTGTTTGGTGTTTTTTGGAGAATTTTGTCACCATGGTAACTGAAAATGGCGTGATGAGAAAACGATAAAAGATATCCACATTCCGTTTGCACTTCTGAAAAGTTCAAAGATATATCTACAAACTGGAAGTTAAACAATGTTCGTAGGTGAAAGCATGAGGACACAGTAGAGCGTTGAAAATTGCCATTTTTCTGTGTTTTTTTGCAAATGTTGTTCCAACCGTAACTGGAAATGACGTCAAGTGCAAAAAGCCTGCATCGCGTCGTCGAGACGAACGTTTCGATATATAGTAAGTGGGGGTACACCCTACGGTTCGGCCTGTAAAAATTTGGGGGCCCCCCCATTGCACCAGTGGGCCCAAGCAGCCCCTTAGTACGCCTATGTCTTTGACCGGCTCTGGATGGATGGCTGCAGCACAAAAAAAACCCAAACAACTCGCTGAATTTGGGGAAGGTTTGGGGTTGTTGCCGGTCTGAGGTGATTTGCGAAAATTCTATAAGTCCTACACCAATGAGGGTTACATTTCCTGAATCCAGACACGAAGACCTACGTTTTGATGTATAATTTGTGCATGTAGAGTGAAAATTGAGCGAGTAGGCTCAAGTTGTTCGTTGTTTTTTGCATAATTTTGACTTTGGGGTTGCTGCCGGTCTGAGGTGATTTGCGAAAAATCTATAAGACCTACACCAATAAGGGTTACATTTCCTGATTCCAGACAAAACTACCTACGTTTTGATGTATAATTTGTGCATGTAGAGTGAAAATTGAGCAAGTAGGCTAAAGTTGTTTGTTGGTTTCTGGATAATTTTGTCAACAGGGTAGGTGAAAATGGCGTGATGAAAAAAAATCTATAAGTCCTACAGCAATGAGGGTTACATTTTCTGAATCCAGACAAAAAGACCTACGTTTTGATGTATAATTTGTCTACGTAGAGTGTAAATTGAGCGAGTAGGCTAAAGTTGTTTGGTGTTTTTCGCATAAGTTTCACTTTGGGGTTGTTGCCGGTCTGAGGTGATTTGCAAGAAATCTAAAAGACCTACACCAATGAGGGTTACATTTCCTGAATCCAGACAGAAATACCTACGTGTTGATGTATAATTTGTGCACGTAGAGTGAAAATTGAGCAAGCGGGCTAAAGTTGTTTGGTTAATTTTGTCACCATGGCAACTTAAAATGGCGTGATGAGAAAACGATAAAAGATATGCACATTCCGTTTTCACTTCTGAATAGTTCAAAGATATATCTACAAACTGGAAGTTAAACGATGTTCGTAGGTGAAAGCATGATGACACAGTAGAGTGTTGAAAATGACCATTTTTCGGTGGTTTTTTGCGAATTTTGTTCCAACCGTAAGTCGAAATGCCGTCAAGTACAAAAAGCCCTGATCGCGGCGTCGAGACGAACGTTTTGATATATAGTATGTGGGGGTAGACCCTACGGTTCGGGCTGTATTAACGGTACTATAATAATAATAATAATAATAATAATAAAGAAACCCTTATTAGGTGCATAGCATAAGGCCACCGCCATGCATTTTCAATGCATAGGCGGGCGCCTAACTAGAAACGTTCAACTTCTGAAGAAGTTGAAGAAGGCGCCCGCCTGGTGGTGCGTATAACTGAAGTAATTTAATTGTTACTTGTAAAAAAAAAAAAAAAAAAAAAAAAAATTTGGGGGCCCCCCCATTGCTCCGGTGGGCCCAAGCAGCCCCTTATTACGCCTATGGCTTTGACCGGCCCTGGCTGGCTGTCTGCAGGACGGAAAACAACTGCAGCTTACTCGCTCAACTTGGGGAGGGTTTGGGGTTGTTGCCGGTCTGAGGTGATTTGCGAAAGATCTATAAGACCTACACCAATGAGGGTTACATTTCCTGATTCCAGACAAAACTACCTACGTTTTGATGTATAATTTGTGCATGTAGAGTGAAAATTGAGCAAGTAGGCTAAAGTTGTTTGTTGGTTTCTGGATAATTTTGTCACCAGGGTAGGTGAAAATGGCGTGATGAAAAAAATCTATAAGTCCTACAGCAATGAGGGTTACATTTTCTGAATCCAGACAAAAAGACCTACGTTTTGATGTATAATTTGTCTACGTAGAGTTTAAATTGAGCGAGTAGGCTAAAGTTGTTTGGTGTTTTTCGCATAAGTTTCACTTTGGGGTTGTTGCCGGTCTGAGGTGATTTGCGAAAAATCTAAAACACCTACACAAATGAGGGTTACATTTCCTAAATCCAGGCAGAAATACCTACGTTTTGATGTATAATTTGTGCACGTAGAGTGAAAATTGAGCAAGTAGGCAAAAGTTGTTTGGTGTTTTTTGGAGAATTTTGTCACCATGGTAACTGAAAATGGTGTGATGAGAAAACGATAAAAGATATCCACATTCCGTTTTCACTTCTGAATAGTTCAAAGATATATCTACAAACTGGAAGTTAAACGATGTTCGTAGGTGAAAGCATGACGACACAGTAGAGTGTTGAAAATGACAATTTTTCGGTGGTTTTTTGCAAATGTTGTTCCAACCGTAACTGGAAATGACGTCAAGTGCAAAAAGCCTGCATCGCGTCGTCGAGACGAACGTTTCGATATATAGTAAGTGGGGGTACACCCTACGTTTTGGCCTGTAAAAATTTGGGGGCCCCCCCCATTGCACCGGTGGGCCCAAGCAGCCCCTTAGTACGCCTATGGCTTTGACCGGCCCTGGATGGATGGCTGCAGCAAAAAAAAAAACCCAAACAACTCGCTGAATTTGGGGAAGGTTTGGGGTTGTTGCCGGTCTGAGGTGATTTGCGAAAATTCTATAAGTCCTACACCAATGAGGGTTACATTTCCTGAATCCAGACAAGAAGACCTACGTTTTGATGTATAATTTGATTACGTAGAGTGAAAATTGAGCGAGTAGGCTCAAGTTGTTCATTGTTTTTTGTATAATTTTGACTTTGGGGTTGCTGCCGGTCTGAGGTGATTTGCGAAAAATCTATAAGACCTACACCAATAAAGGTTACATTTCCTGATTCCAGACAAAACTACCTACGTTTTGATGTATAATTTGTGCATGTAGAGTGAAAATTGAGCAAGTAGGCTAAAGTTGTTTGTTGGTTTCTGGATAATTTTGTCACCAGGGTAGGTGAAAATGGCGTGATGAAAAAAATCTATAAGTCCAACAGCAATGAGGGTTACATTTTCTGAATCCAGACAAAAAGACCTACGTTTTGATGTATAATTTGTCTACGTAGAGTTTAAATTGAGCGAGTAGGCTAAAGTTGTTTGGTGTTTTTCGCATAAGTTTCACTTTGGGGTTGTTGCCGGTCTGAGGTGATTTGCAAGAAATCTAAAAGACCTACACCAATGAGGGTTACATTTCCTGAATCCAGACAGAAATACCTACGTGTTGATGTATAATTTGTGCACGTAGAGTGAAAATTGAGCAAGTAGGCTAAAGTTGTTCTGTGTTTTTTGGAGAATTTTGTCACCATGGTAACTGAAAATGGTGTGATGAGAAAACGATAAAAGATATCCACATTCCGTTTTCACTTCTGAATAGTTCAAAGATATATCTACAAACTGGAAGTTAAACGATGTTCGTAGGTGAAAGCATGACGACACAGTAGTGTTGAAAATGACCATTTTTTCGTGGTTTTTTGCGAATTTTGTTCCAACCGTAAGTCGAAATGGCGTCAAGTACAAAAAGCCCTGATCGCGGCGTCGAGACGAACGTTTCGATATATAGTATGTGGGGGTAGACCCTACGGTTCGGGCTGTATTAACGGTGACGGAAGATTATTAAACAATAACTAGAATCGTTCAACTTCTGAAGAAGTTGAAGAAGGCGCCCGCCTGGTGGTGGGCGTGACCGTCAAAGGCAAAGCTTCCGAGTTCCTTGGTCGTAGGCTCTCATCGCTTGGGGATTTTAAAATCAAACCTTCTGAGTGAAAAGCATTTGTCTTGATCAAAACCTGCCGACCGGGAAAACTCTGCGTCTGCAGAGCTGCAAACTGCGTACTTCGATCTGAGACGCAGCTAATGAGCTAATTGGCGACAGCCGACGGTCAACGTTTCCCATTCATTTGCTACGGTAGTCCTAAACCACTACTGACATAATACACTTTTTGACCACAAGCGTCATTTTGGGGGCGTTGTTTCCACCTCTTCTCTTAGAGCCGTTTTTAATAGAAAGAAGAAAAGGCAAAAACGGTCCAAACAAAAGGTTCTAACGTTTACATTTGTAACCTCTGCCTTACATAAACACTAGAATTAAATCTTAATAAATAAAAGTATAGACAATTATTTCAGTAACTCGATTCAGTAAGAGAAATACAACATATACAGGGGTTGGACAATCAAACTGAAACACCTCTCATTTTAATGTGGGAGGTTTCATGGCTAAATTGGACCAGCCTGGTGGCCAATCATTAATTGCACATTGAACCAATAAGAGCAGAGTGTGAAGGTCGAATTAGCAGGGTAAGAGCACAGTTTTGCTCAAAATATTGCAATGCACACAACATTATGGGTGACATGGGTGAGTTCAAAGGAGGACAAATTGTTGGTGCACCTCTTGCTGGATGTGTCAAAACTTTCTTCAATTGAATAAAAACAAAACTGAAGTAATAATATTTGGACCAATAGAGGAGAGATCAAAAGTTAGCACAGCTTCAGTCGCTTCAGCTAGAAACCACTGATCAGGCCCGAAACCTTGGTGTAGTGATGGACTCAGACCTGAACCTCCAAAAGCATTTACAGACAGTGACAAGGTCGGCTTTCTATCACCTGAGGAACTTTTCCAGGATTAAAGGACTAATGTCTCAAAAGGATCTGGAAAAACTAATCCATGCGTTTATATTTAGTAGAATAGATTACTGCAACGGTGTTTTCACAGGTCTGCCTAAAAAGTGGACCATACAGCTGCAGCGGATCCAGAACGCTGCTGCACACGTCCTCACTAAGACTAAGAAAATAGAGCACATAACCCCAGTTCTAAAGTCATTACACTGGCTCCCTGTATCTCAGAGAATAGACTTTAAAATACTTCTGTTAGTTTATAAATCCCTAAATGGCTTAGCACCTAAATACATCACAGACTTGTTATCAGTGTATCAACTTTCCAGACCACTAAGGTCTTCTGGCTCCAGCCTGCTCTGCATACCTAGAACCAGAACTAAACAAGGAGAAGCAGCATTTAGTTCCTATGCTCCACTGATCTGGAACAAACTTCCAGAAAACTGTAAAAGTGCAGAAAGCCTGAGTTCTTTTAAATCAAGATTACAAACACATTTGTTTAAAATTGCCTTTGACTGTTCTAGTTAAACTGTTTTACTGTTTTTAATGTTCTTCTTTGTTTCTACATTCTATCTCTACTTGCTTTTATTCTATTTTCTATCTACATTTTATTCCTACTTGCGTTTATTTTGCTATATTTTAATCATGTAAAGCACTTTGCATTGTCTCTGTACTGAATTGTGCTATATAAATAAATTTCCCTTGCCTTGCATCTGTGACCAAGACAGCAAGTGTTTGTGATGTATCAAGAGCCACGGTATCCAGGGTAATGTCAGCACACCACCAAGAAGGACGAACCACATCCAACAGGATCAACTGTGGACACACGAGGAAGCTGTCTGAAAGGGATGTTCGGGTGCTAACCCGGATTTATCCAAAAAACATAAAATCACGGCTCCCCAAGTCACAGCAGAATTAAATGTGCACCTCAACTCTCCTGTTTCCACCAAAACTGTCCGTTGGGAGCTCCACAGGGTCAATATCCACGGCCAGGCTGCTATAGCCAAACCTTTGGTTACTCGTGCCAATGCCAAACGTCGGTTTCAATGGTGCAAATCTTGGGCTGTGGACAATGTGAAACATGTATTGTTCTCTGATGAGTCCACCATTACTGTTTTCCCCACATCCGGGAGAGTTACGGTGTGGAGAAGCCCCAAAGAAGCGTACCACTCAGACTGTTGCATGCCCAGAGCGAA